>JBBBDQ010000194.1:527500-617500 GCA_037127315.1 Ascarosepion bandense | reverse complement strand
TGCTATGAAAGTATTTACCAACAAAACGTTCTTGAATGAAAAAAGTTACTAACAAAACTTTTTTGAATTAAAAATGTTACCAACAACTGTGATTTAAAATAGAAATACGTTTCTGGCCTTAAATGACCCTTTAGATGTTGACAGGCCGTTAAACAGGAACAAACCAAACCAAACCAAACAACCAATGTGTCTCAGTGGAATCCCAGAGATAATAACTATTATTCGCTACGGACTTACTGATCCACATTAGTTGAAAAGTAGATTTAAATATTGAAAGATACCTTCATCTTTTTTTTTTTTAAGATAAAAATATTTTTACGACTAATGTATTGTTTTGCATGCAAAGTTTAAACATTTTAAAAAGATGACTTGTTCTGTGGTTCTATTCACATGGGTCATATAGGACTGAAAATTCTGCACGAAAGTGACTTATTTCTCTGTAATCTTTTTTTATGCCAAAGATTTCTTTTCCTTGAAAGTTGAGTCTAATCGACGCTTGTGATGGTGCCACAGAACTCACAAAATCTTTGTCACTTTTAGCAACAGGCCATTTCGTAGGAAAAAATATCACGTTTTCATATGCGTCTATATTCAGGCATATCGATTTACGAATCGGCTGAGAGCTTTAGGCTACAACGTGAGTGAAATTTAATTCGAAATAATTTTAACGAAAAATGTTGGAAATTTTTAGAAAAAAAAACCCTCCACCAACAACAACCCTACTCCCAAAACATAAGTAAAAGAAATAAGATAATAAAACTAATACACGCGCGCACACACACACACACACACACACACACACACACACACACATATATATATATATATATATATATATATAAGATGACCCAACTGATAAGTTCAGGCTTATTGTCTCAGTTTATATGTTCTTTTTAAAAATTTTAGTTTCGACCATCACTTGTAAGCATTCTGCTCATAAAACTTACCTTATACAAATTATGCATGCTTAATTTGTACGCAGATAACATCAGGGGCATCCGTCAAAAACAGAAAACATACACACGTTATATATATATATACTTACCCCACCCCCATTTTTTTTAATATTATATTTTTATAATTTCCCTCTTAACAAGGCAAACGAAGCCACTAAGATGCTAGGAATTACAGAGTGTGGGATATTATGAGGAAAGAAAACATTATTAAAAAGAGTCGACCGTAGTCGGGATCAGTGCGACTGACCCTTCCTTAGCAACACAATATGGGCTTTGCCAGGTCTACATCTTTTGTGTGCCATGTCTACAGGGCGTAGGCGATCATGGTACTCCACGTCTCTCTTTCCCTTTTCAATATTCTGTTATTCCACTCAATCCCCGCTCCACCGTCTATCTGTTCAAGTCCATTAGATATGTTGTGCGTTGTTTCCCTTTTCTCTCTATCCGTCCCGTGAGCATCAGGTTCTCCAACCCTCTTTCCTCATTACATGTCCCAAAAAATTCAGCTGTCTTTTCCTGATGTTAATTATCAGTTTCCTTCTCGTGTACATCCTCTCCAAAACCTCGTCGTTGCTCGCGTGTTCCGTTTTCAATTCAGAGTCTTTCATTCTTCTAGCCCGGCTGCCATCCAAGGCTATAGAACCCAGTCTGTCTTGCTATTTGCCCATTGTTGGGATGGGTGGGAAGAAAAGATGGACTCATACCTTCCCAAGCACGTAAGGGAATCTGGAATTCCAACTCGGCTATCTGATTTTCCAATCAGAGCTGAAATCCATTACACTACCGTGCGTCATACGTATCAATATACTTATCCTTGATAATGAAGAGGAGAGAGAATAGAAGAACAGAAATTAAGTAAACAGAAGATAACGATTGGCATTGAATTTACATTTTAAAAGATTAAAGTTGATTGAAAAGCTTATGGAAGAAACTTCCATAAACTAGAAGTGCGATAGAAAAAAAATTGCTGTTCTATTCATCCATTTCAACTGTAAAAATGACGAGACCTAACTGCCAATCCTGTACTGCGGTTAAATTTATAAAGTCTATGTACCAAATAGTAAAGCATATCAGAACAATTACCATTAAAATATTTATAGAAAGTTTTATGAATTTAAGTAAATCCAGATCAAAATTGCGGATATACTGTCATGTTTGTGATTATTTTTCCTTAGTTTTTTTAGTACTTTCGAAAAAAAAAAAATCAACAAACAAACAAACAAAACAAAAAACAACAAATAAAATAAATAAATAAATTAAATGTAATAAATATCACTAAGAAAAATTGTTCTAGGCGTTATTGAGTGGAAATAATTTTGTATTAACCGACGCATTTCGTCCACTGACGAACTTATCAAAGCAAAAGAAAATAAATTAATTTATTTGAAATAAAGTATCTATAAACAAAAACAAAATGTTGTTGGTAACTAAAAAATTATAACATGTTCATACATATGCTAGAGTTCAGAAGTTTGAGGCAACTCCTGGTCAGTCAGTCAGTAAAGTGCCATACGTGATACGAAAGAGATATGACTGATTATACCGCAGTAGGTGTCATTACTTTCTGCGGTAGAGTAGTTGCCAGACAAGGCTATAAAACCCAATCTGTCCTGTTATTTAACCCATAACTGGAGGGAAGAAACGGATTAATAAGTTTCCCAAGAGTATATTTGTGCCTAAGTGAATGTAGGGTTTCAACTGAAATTCGACCTCACTCCCTGGTAATTTTTTAAAAATTGGCCCAAAAAGTAGCTGCTTCATGCTTTAAATGAGAAAGTTATATTATAATGATTTTAAAAAGTGAGACATTACATTTTATTAAAAACTAACAGTATAGCCCGACGTTGCTCGGGTGTAATGAAAGCTTTAGGCTCAGACTGTTTAGACGTTGACACGAAAGACTAAAAAGCAATAAAGATGTAGACCTGTAGATTGAAAGAAAAATGAATGGATGTGAGTCAAATTTTGATTTTCGGTATCGATGTCAAATAGGTTTTCCGTCGCAAACTGAATTTTGAAGGCTAAATAAGTCCTCTGAGTAAATGGTATCATTGCTGAGACGAAGAACTACAATTATACCTACTTAGATCAAAAACATAAATAAAAGAGCTGAAAACCTGATTTTGATCAGACCCAATAGGATATAGGGGCATCGATTTCCAATATTGGAGTCAAATAAGTCATCCAAGGGTAAACTAACCTAAGTTAGTCCATGAAAACTTATGGTACACATTGGGAGTAAAATTGGAGAAAAAGGGGCATATTGATTGCTGAATATCAATTTTTGGTCAGATTTGATAGAATATTGGAGGTATCGATTTCCGATATCGGGGAAAATGAGTCGTCTGAGAAGATCTACTAATGTTTGAGACTAAAAACTATAATTTTACCAAGTTAGAGCAAATTCTGCAGCAATAACCAAGATAAAAGGGCTGAAATTCTGATCTTGATCAGATCTGATCGGATATCGGGGTATCGATTTCCGATATCGGGGGGAAATCGGGAAAATAAGTAGCCCATGACCTAACCGAAAGCATAAAGAATATTTGTGTAAAGTTTGGTGAGAATCGGATGAAAATTGTGGATTTGTATAAAGGGCATACATACAGACCGACAAACAGACTGACAGACAGACAGATACACACACACAAACATCTTGCCTTTTATATATATAGATTTTACTATCGTAAAATGAAAGCATTTTATTATTAAATTTTGATCTCGTCAAAGTATCCTCCTTTAGCCTTGATTAGTGCAGTACAAATTTTCGGCATTTGCTGTAAATATTCTCAAAGTATAAGTTTGATATTTGAGATCATATATTAGAAAAAAATGACAAACCCGTAAAAACCGAGAGGATAATCTCCACGTAATTTATTTAATTAATAAAATAAATAAAAATAGAGAGCTCAATGGATATTATCCAGAGCAATATGAAATATTGAGAGAAAAGTTGTGTTGAATCTTACTCTCAATATCATATATCCTCAATATGCAGAAATTCAAGAAAGTGGACGACTGATTAAAGGAAGGAAAAGGATCTTCGAATGAGCAAGAAAGAAAAAAAAATAGATAAAGAAAGAAAATGAAATCAGAAAAAAGATAGAAAAATTAGCTGGAAAAGAATAATGAAAATCGTATGGAAAGTTGATTAAAATAAGGTAAAGTAGAGGTCAAGAAAAAAGAGCAATCGACAGAGAAGCTAGAAAATCGATGACACCACTTACCCTGACTCTGGCCTCTGTGAGATTGGTCCATGCGGCAATCTCCTCCCGGGTAGCCATATCCGGGTATCTGTTGCGGGCGAACGTTGCCTCAAGTTCTTGGAGTTGCTGACTTGTGAAGTGGGTGCGCTGTCGACGTTGACGTCGTTTCTTCTTGTCGTCATCACAGCCGGAATCATCGAGACCCTTGCATTTGCTGGCGTCGTTGGAATCTGTGCGAAAAACAAAAACAACACAACGGAATTCAGAGATCAGAAAATACAATCAGGGGAAAATCATCATTTGCTGATGCGATTCGAGTTTAACATGAATATACATCAATCTCTCTCTCACTACGCATGCACATATACATTTAGTTTTTATCTAGTACGCTTCGCTTATTTTAAATAAAACGAGTATAAGAGGCACCCAGTGAGAATTAAAATCAATAGTAAGTAAATAATACGCGAAACCATGTTGCTACCCACAACACCAAGTTGTGGAGCCAATACTGCTACTACTAATAATTTCAAACAATTTGTGGTACAGTGGATATCGGCTCGGAACGAGAAATCAGGGAGCCGAGTCCGAATTCCAGCGGAATTCATTGTATTCACTTACGCGCAAATACCGTTGGGAAAGGTATTAATCCGTCTCTTTCTTTCAGTTACGGGTTAAATAGCAGGACAGATTGGGTTCTATAGCCTTGGTAGGCAACCAGTCTACCGCAGAAAGTAATGGCAACCTACTGCGGGATAATCTTCTGCCCAGTCAGTCATGTCTCTTTCGAGACATGATCGCCCAAGCGTGTATCACGTATGGCACTTAACTGACTGACTCTTGTGAAAATAGCAGCAGTATTATCCAATAAAATTGATAGATTTACAAACAAAAAGAAAGTAAAGAATAAACTTAGCTAGCTAGCTTGTTAGATAAACACACGCACATTGACAGAGTAAGAGAGAAAGAGAAGGGGACAAGAAGAGGCTTAGAATTGAGATAGGTAAATAGATCTGAACGGACTGAAATGTATATATAAATAGAACGATCGAAATATTTTTGTCACATCATTTTAACTTACCATAAATTTTCATCTATTTATCTATCAATTTATTTCGATCCAGATCAATTTAAGATCTATTTATTTATCCATCTTTTTATCTATCCATCTAAGTCTGTTGAATTCTATCTATCCATCTAAGTCTGTTGAATTCTATCTATCCCTGTCTCTTTCTGTATATATAGCAGCATGCTTAATTTCTTTTTTCTCTTCGTTCCTACGTCTTTCTTTTAGTCTCTTTTTCTCTCTCTCAGTATATATATATATATTGTCATCCGCAGACATCACAGCTCATCAGTACGGTTAGATTCCGATTGCTACATAACCCAGGCTCGAAACCCGACCGTATTGGCGTCAGTCGGTGACCCTGGGCTACCGGGGGGTTCGGTGGAAGAAGGCAGTCTTTTTTAGCGCATATCATATTACGCGCCCAATAGCTAGAGTGCTCCAATTCGTTTTACTGAATGAGCGATTGTGTAATATATATATATATATATATATATATATATATATATATACAATTTATATTGTTACAGAATGTAACATCCCCACACACCTTAGCGCGTACACACAATATATATATATATGCATATTAATGGACATTGTCAAGGTGTTGCCATTCCGATGTTGTTATTTTTTTCCCCTCAACGTAATTTATTGTGTGATTTCGAAAAGGAGCGTTCTTTAAAAACGCGCGCAACTGGAAATCGCATGAGCGTCTGTCTATTTAAAAAAAAAATTAAAACTCCATTTTCACTGTTAAATCAGATAAGGTTGATGGTAGAAGAGAATTGTTTGATACCTAGTAATGCTCTTATACCTAGATGATTTTGATATTGAGAATTAAATAGCATTTTTAACAAAACACACACACATATTTGTTGTTGAGCATATTAACAAGCAGGTGTTTTTTTATGGTAAAGTACTCGATATTGAAGTAGAGCGTTGATAAGCACAAAGAATGTCATTTTAACTGAACCGGTTCATGCCGATTTTGAAATTTCATGAGAACACCGATGTGATTTTCTCACTCGTCAGTGCTGATTTTATATATATATATATATATATATATATATATTCAGTGTATTTAAGCAACTAATGTTCGTTAAGGCAAATGTTATCAAAGACAAGATTTGTGTCATATAGTTTTATTGATAGTCTTTTTCAAATTACAAATAATCCTTCTCAGATAAGGAGGAAATCCCATCAGAAATTTTCTATAATGTACTTCGAAAGAGATGTGCGTTGTGGTGCAACGGATATTGAATCGGAACGACAAATCGGGGAGCTGAGTTCGAATTCCAGTTGAATTCCTTGCATTCACCTACGCACAAATACCCTTGGGAAAGTTATTAATCCATCTCTTCCCTTCAGCTATGGGTTAAATAATAGGACAGATTGGGTTCTATAGCCTTGGCTAGCAACCAGTCTACCGCAGAAAGCAATGGCAGCCAACTGCGGGAGATAATCTACTGTCCATCTAAGTCATGTCTCGAAAGAGACATGATCGCCCAAAGCGTGTATCACGTATACCACTTAACTGACTGACTGACTGACTTCCGAAGAAATAAGCACAATACTTTTGACTCATCGGAATAGGTTGAAACAACACTGATGATGATTTCAGTTGAAAGCTTGGAGCATATTTCTTACAAAATTAAATTTGGGCAATTTCTGACGAAATTTCCTTCCTATCTGAGAAGGATTATAGTAAATTGGAAAAGTTGATCAATAAAATTAATCGACATAGAATTTCTGTTGTCTTATATATAAGGTAACATTGAAGTTGGCCCTCAGAGGCCTCAGTGTTGACATCAATATTCACTTTAATATTTATATACGTTCTATCATTGATACTGAGCACTTTATGACAAAAAAGAAACCTGCTCGCCAAAATTCTAAAAAAACAGTAACTTTAACACATCATTACAATTTAACACATACACAGAAACGCGCGTGCGCGCACACACACACACACACACACACACACACATATATATATATATATATATATATACAAGTATGGATGGATAATATTCCTTTTCCAAAGAAACACTATTTTTAAAAAAGTGCTCAATACACTATATATATACGGTAGGTATGGATGGAATAAAATTCCGTATCCAAAAATACACTATTTTTTAAAAAGTGCTCAATACAAAGTAGAGCAAATAATATTTATTTAGAATTTATAACATAAATATGTTATAATATCACTACAAAAAGTAGACTACACTGTCTATGCAACAATGTCTCCCTGATTAAGGGGGTTTGACTGGTTTTGAACCTTCTAAAATCTTCAACTTGAAATAAGCATCATCACTTTATAAGATACAGGTAGTATCGAAACAAAATAGCTACTTTTATAGAGATATAACATATCTATCTATCTATCTATCTATCTATCTATCTATCTATCTATACTTTTGCAAGTTCACACACTCACAAACATGCAGTTAAGCACACGCATCAGGAACAGATGAGGTTAGATTAATTCCTTATTGCAGTCATAAAAATGAGACCCAATTAAAAAGGCAATGAGCAAAAGATCAAGACGGAATGAAAGCAGTTTTTATTGAAAGGAACTTGAAAGAAATGAGAAATTCAAATAATATTTATTTTTTAGATAATCATGATGAAGTTATGATATCAAGTTTTACGCATATCTTTTGTATATGCCGACACGCAAGTACACGCGTACAAAAGATATCCACTTAAACGCATACATTCCCGCAGGAAACATATACACCGTGGCACGTGTGTGTGCATGTATGTATGAGAGAGAAAGAGAGAGAGAAAGAAAAAGAGAAAGAGAGAGAGAGAGAAAGAAAGAGAGAAAGAGAAAGAAAGAGAGAGAAAGAGATAAAGAGAGAGAGAGAGAAAGAGGAAGAGAGAGAGAGAGAAATTGTTGAAAAGTTCATGACCCATCACATTTTCTAAGCCAATCTCATGTTTTTTCATTTGAAATTTATATATATATATATATATATATCAATAAAACCACAGTTAAATGATGAATAAAACATTTATTTTTAAAGAAAAATATTACTTTTCTGACAAAACATCCTTTCTTGTCAAGGTACTTAACCCAAAGCCTCTCCATAGATCAGAGCGAACATAAATAAGTAAAGCATACGGATTAAAGTTATTCAATTTAAGCTAATAGCCGTTTTAAGTTACTGCACACACACACACACACACACACACACACACACACACACACACACACACACACACACACACATATATATATATATATATATATATATTTCTAAATAATTTAATCGGTTGTTGTTTATTAAAACATATTTTTATTACTTTAGTAGATATCCATATTAGAAGTAGAATTTTCATTTAAAGTAAACGGAACGTCTACTCAAATATGTGTATTCACAATGGCGATTGTGGAACTCTGAAAGTAGTGTGGGGGTGGTACATAGAGACCGATATTTTTCTGAGCGGGGTGAAAACTCAAGCAGCATAATTACTGACGAATTCTTTCACTTGGCCACAAATCACTGACTGCCTATGTATCTACATATCAAGTTGGGGACATTATTTGTAATTAACGTCTTCCTTCAGTCTATTTCCCTCTCTATAAACACGTCTCTTTTCATCTATCTGGTTGTTTTATTTTGTTTGTTTTTCTTTCAACCTGCTCTCTCTTCTTCTTCTTCTTCTTCTTCTTCTTCTTCTATGTGCCCTGTCCCTTCAGGACGTAGGCGATCATGGATCTCCACGTCTCCCTATCCCTTGTGGCTCTTAGTATGTTTGCTCCTGTTGCTCCTGGCAACCCCCGTTCCGTCATCCACCTGATCAGACTCTGCAGATATGTTATCCGCTGCCTTCCTCTGTCTCTCCTTCCTTCTATCTGACCAGTCAGTATCAGGTTCTCCAGGCTCTCCTTCCTCATTGCATGTCCCAGGAACTTCAGTTGTCTCTTCCTGATGCTCAGCATCAATTTCCTTTTTGTTGCCATTCTTTCTAACACTTCGTCGTTGCTTGTATGCTCAGTCCACGATATCCGTAGCATCCTTCTGTAGAACCACATTTCGGCCGCTTCCAGTTTTTTCCTCATTTTCGATGATATTGTCCAGCATTCACAGCCGTACTGAAGAACTGACATCACGTAGCAGTCTAGAAAAAGCTAAATGAAAAAGAAAATGCAGGGGGACAAGTGCTGAAGATCAAATCTTATCAAAATCAGAGACTGATCAGATTCCTAAATTTTTGATGCTTATAAAAATGGTGGGGCCAACCGAGAGGCCAGCCGAAATTCTGAATCGTCACTGTGTGTCCACTAAAAACAACGTTTAAAGTAATAAAATATCTATGTATAGCGACATTTTGCTTTAAAATCGACTTTGTAATCCGTGATTATTTATTTTTACGATAAAAATTAATTTTAGTCTATACACGTGTTTGAGTTGCTATATGACTTTTTAATTAATTTCTAAAGCAATCAATAATATTCCGGCCTAGATCGAAGAGTTCTACTAAAAATTAATTGTACTTCCCGACAAGAATCGAACTTACGTTTTTTTTGTCAAATGAAAGATGTCCGTTTCTTAAATAGGTTATTCAAACTTCACACTATGAAGATGATCAACCGTGGCAAAAATATCAGCAGCAATTTTCGACTATAGAAGCTTTGATGGAAAAAGGGATACAGGCTGATATATATATATATATATATATATATATATATATATATATATATATATATATTTGTTTGAATATTATTTTAAATAGATGCACGTATATGAGTGGATAATCTGTTTATTATTACTATTTAAACAGTGCATTTATATATCTACCAGTTTAAATATTCGAGAAATCTTGTTTAAAAAAATATTTCTCGAATATTGAGGCCAGTGGATATAAATCTCTCCTTTTAAATTCATATCACACATCTAATCCAGTTATCCTCTAGCTTGATATTTTCATGAGGTGAACTTGAGTAAAAATCAAAGTCAATAACGCACAGTATTAATACATTAACAGTAGATAGATTTGCCTATTGTCCAGTTAACACGCCTCCGGAACAGGAGTAGAAATTTATCCCTTGTTTCTTTTGAATGATTGGTTTTCAGGTTTATTCTAAAAGGTTTTCATTCTCTTTCACTTCCAGCAGCCCGTTGCTTCCTACTGGCATTATGGCCTTGTTTAGAATGAACTGATTAGAAATAAAAAAAATATCTGTTACTCAAGATTTTACTTGAGAAATCATTACAAATAATTATATTATAGAGAAGCTGTGAAAATCAGAAAAAAATTGATTTTTGGTAGTTAGGAAATAATGCAGAGTGTGGCAAAAATAATTGCGACGTATTGTGGTGAAGTGGATATCGGCTCGGAACGAGAAATTGGGGAGCCGAGTTCAAATTCCAGTTGAATTCATTGCATTCACTTACGAGCAAATACCCTTGGGAAAGGTATTAATCCGTCTATTCCTTCTAGTTATGGGTTAAATAACAGGACAGATTAGGTTCTATAGCCTTGGCTGGCAACCAATCTAGAAAGCAATGGCAAACTACTGCGGGATAATCTTCTGCCCAGTCAGTCATGTCTCTTTCGAGACATGATTGCCCAAGCGTGTTTCACGTATAGCATTTAACAAACTGACTGAACTCCCAAAAAGATTTTTCAACATAACGGTAAAACATTACTTAGATGAGGACACTATTGCCACCTGCCTAAGTTTATTAGCACTACACAGGTGACAGTTTTAAATGTGGGAGATATTTTTGCCGCACCGGATTGTTAATTACTATTGTATTAGAGTTATTTATGCTGCACCCTGTATACGTGTGACTAACGCAATATAAGAAGAATGTTTTTAAAATCTTACTTCAAGATGAAGAAATTTGAGGAGAGCAGCTGCGCATAAAATTGGAAGCTTGTTTAGTTTGATTATATTTTCGGATATAACAAAAAATAAAATTGAATGTAAAAAAAAAACGTATTTTTTAAATTTTTAAATTATTTTTTTTAAAATTATAAATTTTTATTCTTTTTTAATTTTTTAATTATTATCTTTCAAAATTAAATTTCAAGAAAACTAATCTCATGTAAAAATTGTCGGTGATTTGCCGATACATTTATTCTGACGGAGGACATGAAATGTGTCAGGTCGCGAGACATTGATTGTGATCGTTCTTGATCTTGAATATATTGATTCGTTGATATGTGACTCAAAGTCAGTTCAGTTAAGTGTCATACGCGATACACGCTTAAGCGATCATGTCTCGAAAGAGACATGACTGACTAGGTAGATTATCCCGCACTAGGTTACCATTACTTTCTGCGGTTGACTGGTTGCCAGCCAAGGCTATAGAATCCAATTTGTCCTGTTATTTAACCCATAACTGGAGAGAAAAGACGGACTAACATCTTTCCCAAGGGTAATTGCGAGTAAGTGAAATGCAAGGAATTCAATTGGTATTCGAACTCGGCATCCCGATTTCTTTTTCCGAGCCGATATCCACTGCACCACAACGCACAGCCGTTACTCAAAGTAGACATCGAAAAACCTACGCAAACGCAGGCGCACATATACACAGTCCGCCAAATACACACTTCAAATAAACAAAAACTTTCGTAGTTTTATTAAATTGCGATACTGTTTACTGTAGTACGATATTTTCCTCGACAGACGGCATTACCTTTATGGCTGTAGCACCAACAAGCCACCCAAAAATAAATTTAAAATGCATGCGCTACAATCCCACTAGAATCCTTAACCAACGTTGCCTAAACGGTAGTTCATTGTACTAATATATATCTGTAAACTGAAGGTCACCATTTTGAGCATCTTTTTTTTATTGTAAATTCTAAAGATAACCTGTATTAATCTCAGTGAATTCAATATTATAATATCTATATAAGTTTTTTCTTTTCCTTTTTTTTAGCTCATAGAAATGAATTATAATTTATAACCAATCTAAATAGTGTTTAGTTTTCCTTTATAAATAACATATTGCTTTGGATAATATCCATTGAGCTCTCTATACGGATATAACACTTACTATTCTATATTAAGTTGTTCTTGTTGGATTATCCTCGCCGTTTACGAACTGTATATATATATATATATATATATATATATATATATATGCCTAAAAAATTGCGTTCAACCATGAAATAGATGGTCTTGACCTCAGTGTCCACTTATGTGTTTACATACGCTCTATCGCTGATATTGAACACGTTCATCCATAAATATAACATACCTTAAGACTACATTTTAGCAGATATTTATCCTACACACACACATACATATATACGTGCGTGTATGTATATATATCTAATACCCTTTAAAAATTGAGTATGAACTATTTCTCTTCACTTACAGTATGAAAATGATTCCTTTGACATAAGTGAATCAACTCCGAGATTAGATTGTCTCAATGTAGTTTAACTTTGCCACAAGTAATGTGTCTGTTTCTCACTCTATATAATTGTCTTGCATTAGCCTTGCATGCGCAAAGCCACATTACGAAAAACTTGGTATGGCTATTCGAATCTGCATATGAAATACCGCGAATGGTCGGAAAATCTGTTAAAAATATTCTGTCTGAATATTAATTCATGGCGTTTATCCGCTCCTCTGACTCATAGCCTCGTTTTCGAGACGAGGCGTGTGCGCACTCGCGGTCCGACATGTGCACTATTTCCGCCCTGTTAAGCTCTGCAACGCCGCCTCGTAGTTTGAAACGGCAATTTGCCATAGTGGAAAAGACAATTCTCTGTCAATATGCAGATACTAATCTGATATTTCCCGCTTACCAGGACTACAAGAGTAGAGATCATTTGTCAATCCAACGGCTTGCATAATCATAGAGATATTGGCATAATGATAAATGGCACTATTTGATGAGAAGCCTCTTTACAAGGCGGATTTATTTGTTGGCATATCTTTGCGCTGTTTTTTGTCTATGTACAAAACGATACAATGTTTATTTTTTGTATATATATTTTTTAACTACTTACTTGTTGTTGTCCAACACCCCCCCACTTTCTATCTCCCCCATGTTTCCATTTTTTTCTCTATGTCTTTTTGATTCGAAATTAGGTTGCTTCATAAAGTAAACATAAAAATGATTATATTTATTTGCGTGTCGGACAGCAGTTATCGACGGTATATTAAGGAGTGAAAGAAGAGAGGGAAAGATAAGCTATCGCCTTTTGATATCCCGAAAGTAAAGGAATACTGTCTATTTCATAGATCACTCTTGGGCATGCGCGTTGATATAAGATTACCGATACGTCTCTGCATTGAATAAACCGAATAATAATGGCGATTCTGATAAAGGCTTTGAAGAAATAATGATGATTATAATAAGATGGACTTAAAAAATCCCATTAATCATGAGAAAAAAAGAGTTCTTCACACATATATATCAAAATTAAGTTTACATAAACATGTTACATATATATATATACTAGCAATATAGCCCGTTAAAATAATATAGCCCAGTTAAAGCGAAACCGTAGACTGAAAGAAAAATGAATGGATGTAAGTTAAATTTTGATTTCCTGATATCAATATCAAATAAGTTTTTTCGTCGTAAACTGAATTTTGAAGGCTAAATAAGTCCTCTGAGTAAATGGTATCATGGCTGAGACTAAGAACTACAATTATAACTACTTAGAGCCAAACCCGAAGCAAAAACTAAAATAAAAGGCTTAAAGAAATATACAGACATACAGGCAGATAAACAGACACGCACACAAACATCTTACCTTATATATATATATATATATATATATATATATATATATATATATATTATCGATTTTCTGCACTATTGTAAGAGCTGCCACCTTGAAACTTCTGAATATCGTTTCTTATGTCTTTGTCTATGAGTGTATCAAATTTGATTAAAATCGGATCACTCCTTCTATAACCCGATTTTTTTTACGATTATCGATTTTCGATATTTATTGGGGGTACCTCGACAGAAAATCTATCTAAGAACACTCGCAGACGCTTATAGTACAACTGTGTAAATTTTCAAGAAAATCGTTTCAAGCCGTTTCGGAGTCTATAGGTAACGGACACGGACACACACAGACAGAGTCACACACACAGACAAAGTTCCATTTATAAATAAGTTTAGATATATATATAGGGCTGTCCGGAATGTTCATGATGATTTTTAAGGGGAAATTCAAATGCAAAACAAAATTATGCCATTTAAATATGAAACATTTTGTTGTACAATCTTTCTTCATTTTTTCTTTAAGATTCCGTCTTCCCAGAAATTCTGGTGGTTTCCCGGCAAAGAAGTCATTGAGATGATTTTTTTAAAGTCATCCAAAGAATTAAATTTTTACCATTGAGGTTATTTGGCAAGTATCTGTATAAATGAAAATCCGAAAGAATAATGTCTAGTGAATACGGCGGGTGAGGTAACACATTCCAACCAAGCTGGAACATTTTTTGCTGGGGCACCAAAAAAAAAAAAAATATATATATATATATGACGTCTTGCATTATCCTAATGGAAAACAATACCTTTCCTGATTGTCAATTCTGGGCGTTTTTCTTGAACGGCTGTTTCTAATTCGTCCAGCTGAAAGCAGTACTTTTCAGAATCAACTGACAGGTTACTTGGCAGAAGCTCATCGTACAGGATTCGTCTTTAATCCCATCATATTCACAGCATTACTTTCTGAGGATGAAGACCTGCTTTTGCGGTGGCTAAAGTTGGCTCATATCGCTTAGCCCAGAATCTTTTTCTCTGAACATTGTTGTAACCGATCTATTTCTCATCACTCGTCACAATTGGCTTCAAAAAGCGCTTTTTCATTGCGTTTATACAGCAAATCACAGATAGAAATGTGACCCAAAAGTTTCTTTTCACTCAAATCATGTGGTACCCAAACATCGTAGCGATTTGGGTAGACAAATTTCACTAAATGCTCATGGAGGGTGGATTTTGATTTAGTGTTTCTTCCAACGCAAAATTGATACGAATCAACTAATTTTAATCTTTCTTTTTCAAGAGACAATTTGAAGTGCGCTTTAATCGGAACTGTAAGCATGTTATATCTGTCAATAAATTTAACATTTCTAACGAATTGGAACATGAACGACTACAAATTGGCACGAACTTTCCGGGCAACCCAATGTTAATCAATTCACCGCAAGCAAGGTGACAATGCGTCTAAGACGCAATGTGGTTCCTGGAAATGAAAGAAAATAAGATTTTATAGGATAGTAAATAAAATTTCAAAGTTTAGGCAGAGATATTAGAAGTTTAGAATTGAAGTAGACTTTATTAGAAAACGGAAATCCAACCCTAAACAGAAAACAAGAGATAAACCTCTACCCATCTTCAAAAAACTGGTACGTGAACAAAACCAGTTAGGCTTGTCTGAGAACTCGTTAAAAACACACACACAAACAAAAATTAAAATTGAGCTTCTATTTAAATTTTTGAAGTTAAAAGTTGATTAGAAATCAAGAAGCCGGAAGAGAATTACACAAAAGAGAAGAGAAACTCTTAGCATACAACTTAGTTACATTTTCGCAATTTTCAAATGTAAAACGATGAGACCTTGCCGCTAATCTAGTACTGGGGCTTAAATTAATAATATTTATTTACAAAAGTGGAAAGCTCATGAAAACAATTACGATGAAAGTATTTTCGAGAGGTCACAGGCAAACTACATTATGGCGGTGGGAAATGACAGAAGTAAACATGCCAGGTCCAAACCGATAACATTGCAGATTAATTTTTGAATTTTGTGGCGTTGGAAAAATGATGCCACACAGACAGCAAAAGAAATATTAGTCTTAAAACAGAAACACAAAACATGATGAATTCACATTAAGAAGTATTACAAACAATTTAACTTTCCTGCTGAACAAGCTAAAAACATCATATATGGAACTATCAAACATACAGGGAAAGATTATATATATATATATATATTGTATTGAGGCAGGAGATAATTTTCTAAACATATACTGTCAAATATAACAGACAATGAATGTCTTATGTTTAATCATGAGCCGTTCTAAACATCGTATTTGAGCTTTAATTTCAGGTGAAAAGAAAGACAAAAATTGTCCAACATTTGGATATATATATATATATATATATATATATATATAATTATGCTGGTTCTAAGCATTTTTTGTCTCTCACGCGGTGTGACGTCATAGACCGCATTACAAGTTTACGAACTGCGTCTGCTATTTGGTGACTGTTATCGTTGCTTAGCAATGTCTTATGTCAACACAAAATAAAATCATCTTTGATGGTGGATGTCTTTATATTAACATCCCTGTAACCTCTCTGAAGATGGCTCATGTTAGCTGAATGTTGAACAATTTTTTCTTTATTTTCAACTGAAATGTTTAGAACGGCTCATGATTAAATATAATAGACATTCATTGTCTCTTATATTTAACAGTATATGTTTAGAAAATATATGTAATCACTCACCGACAGCATGAGTCGGAATTTCATGCACAACGCAATCTTCAGGTATTGAGTATAGACAAATCGTTTCGTAATACTCAGTACCTGAGGATTGCGTTATGCATGAAATTCTGAGTAGTGCTACGAATCGTGAGAGATAATATGTATATTTATTAATACATACTTAATAAGTGTCGTGTTGCATGGAGGACTGTTAACACCTGTACTACATCTGCAACACACACACACACACACACACACACACACACACACACACACACACACACACACACACTATCCGATATACAGGCTGCCCAAAATGTATTTTTACTTTAGACAATTTCAAAAAGGCATAACGAGAAGGTATTTGTTTGCTTTTTCCGCATTTCAAGACTTGTTGGTGAATTCAGTATGAGGCACTTAGTGAGGCTCGAATTTACTAGTAATGTTTAATCAGTTAAAATTAAAAGAGGTGACAATTAGAACGCAAATAATGCTATTTTTTTTATGTTTCAAACCGCAAATAATACTGTTTTTTTCCATACCGCAAGTAATGTTGCATTGTTATGTTTCAGACCACACTTAATGAATTACGAACAGTTACCACTAAAATTGGATGGCAATGACTACTCCACAAGAAAAAGCACAATGTGTGACTTGCTTTATTGTGACAAAGTCGTATATTCGAATACGAAGAAATTACACAGCTAAATATGGTATAGAAGCTCCGGCACGTCAGTCGAATCTAATGACTTTGCGGACACCCTGAATACTCTCTTTTACTCTCTAATTGCATATGAAGGAGAGGGATTCTAGGAATGTGGGCGTGTCCGCAAAAAAAGAAGTGTTTATTTACGCAAACATTATTTTAACTAAAATTCTGTTTTGATCTTTACTGAAATACGGTATCGGTTTATCTTTGTAAATCTAAATGTCTGTAAATCTCAACCGAAGAGAAAATAAGTTCATATATATAATTTTTAATTTTTTTTTATCATATCACCCCGAGCAAGGCGGTAACGCCACTGATGTGCAGGGGTCTACATAAGAGTAAAAAGATTAGAGGAGAGTGAAGAGAAGGACGAACCAGTTAGAAAAGAGCAAGAGAAGGATGGGAATACAGGTGAGATGACAGTTGCAAAGGTGGAGAATAGGAAAAGATATATAGGGCGGTGTGGAAAGAAGTAGGGTCAAGTAGTTAAGAGACGAGTATTGACCTTGCATTTAAAATTCCTGGAAGTTGTAGCCGTCAGGAAAGCAATAATAAGGAAGCGAGTTCCACAGGCGGGAAGTGCGAGGAAAGAAGCTGCAGGAGTAGAATTGTCGTCAGCATTTGGTTGATCAAACTGTGAATGGGTGAGACCCAGTTGCCAGTTTGGTTGCACGAGTAAACACCTGTTGCGGAGGCACCAATGACTGAAGTTCGTTGGAGCAGAAGCCTTGGAAGTATTTATAGAACAAAGGGAAGCCACATCTCGTCGGTGGGAAAGTGTCTGTAGTCGAGCCGCCAAGTCGGTACCTATCACATTACTGATTCTCCTTTGGAGCTGTCAAGAACACGGAGATGAACAGCGGGGGCACCTGACTATATATGGCAGCATTACTCCATGCATGGACGAATGGCTGATTTGTATATATGCAGGATGGTTTCAGGTGGGAAAAAGATCCTGGTCCGACACAGTGACCAAACCTTTCTAGCAGTGGATTTAATTTATGTATTTATGTTACAACAGGGTTTCTTTATGTTTCTACGTCAAACTCAAACATTTATTAAAACAAGTTTGAACGAATCAATAAACATACTTTTAGAAAAAATTATTAGGAGTCGCTTCGAAAATAATGCTTTCCAATTTATTATGTTTGTCAGAGACATCGCAGGAGAGGCAGTGAATTCGCGCCTATAACCCATCATTATTTTGATCTTGTGACAAATAGCAGTCTAATAAAATTGCCTCTAAGTTGAAAGTGCCCACGTAACAAGAGGTGTTTTAGTGACTTGAATATCTTTAGTGGAGGGAAACAAACAAATGTTGCAAATATAGTTATTCATAGACGTTTGATAAGCGTTTACGGGAAGCAAACAGTGGATATAAACACAGGCGATAGCTAATGCGTTTTATCATCGCTGCAGTGTAAAAGTGGACTTTTACCGAGCGCAACGCAAAAAGACATTGTTAGTTAAAGAGTATTGTTAATGGTGGTGACGACGTGTTTTAATTTGTAAAGTATATAAATATAGATAAAAGATAAATGTTGATAAGGGTTTCAAAGCGCTGCCCGAGGCTCCTAATCATGCTTGAAAATCACAAGATTTGGGGATATTACGCACAGGTCATACTTTTTATAATCATATCGCCCCAAGTAAGGCAATCTATTGCCACTGGTGCGCAGTGGGGTTACATAAGAGGAAAGTTATGAGAAAGCGTGACAGGTTACAGGGCGTATCAGGAAGTGGGTAAGAGAATGGCTAAGATACTGAGAGTAGAGTAGACGGAGAAAGGACATGAGAAAGAGGATGCAAGTTAGCAAGATAGGAGATGACTATTGACTTTACACTTAAACTGCTGGAGATTGTAGCTGTTGGAGAAGCAAGTAAACGAAAGGGAATTCCACAGGCGGGAAGTGCAAGAAAAGAAGCTGATTGAGTAGAATTTGTGTTTACATCTTATTGGTTCCACAGTAAAAGGGTGGGTAATCTTGTGTCTCGAGCAAATTCATGCGTAGGGGGAACCAGAGCGCTAAGTTCATCGGAGCAAAGGCCATAAAAGTACTTGTAGAAAAGACACAGAGAAGCCACATTGAGCCGGTGAGAAAGTGACTGTATCTTGGCTGCCAGGTCGGGATCGATCACATTACAGATTCTCCGGTGGATTTTGGCAAAGACCCCTAGGTGGATAGCAGGAGCACCCAACCAGATATGGCAGCAGTGTTTGTTATTATTAATAAAGTAAACAGAAAAAATAATCAACTATATATAATATACTAAATTGTCGCCATTTTATTTTTTAATTTCGCGCAGAACTCGTCGGGAAAGTGGAACTATCTATGAATAATTATATTTGCAACGTTTGTTTGTTTCCCTCCACTAAAGATATTCAAGTCACTAAAACACCTCTTGTTACGTGGGCATTTTCAACTTAGAGGCAATTACATCAGACTGTTATTTGTCACAAGACCGAAATAATTATAGGTTATAGGCGCGAATTCACTGCCTCTACTGCGATGTCTCTGCCAAGTGTGATTTACATTTTGATTCTCGATTATTTTCTGCTAATTATGATCTTAAAACTAAGTTGAAAAAAAGTCGTACCTTCGTCTCTGCTCAATGGATAAAGTAGCAGCCTATTATTTTTCATGGCACTCGTAGTCTATGCTTCAGACCAACTATATCAGTCAGCCGGTGTTAATTTGTCGTCGCGCGGCATTAAGCTTTAATTAGTTAAATGCATATAAATTATAAATTCAATTAAAAATGTATAATAATGTTAATTACATATGCCATCAGAAACGTGTACTGATTATGCTTTTTATGGATTATCTATGCCTGCAATCAATTGCACAGTTCTTAGTTGATCATAGTTTCTCCCCAGTCGTGTATATTTTGCATTTCATTCGAAACGACTTGATATCAGAAATAATATATATATATATATATATATATATATATATATATATATATGGGTGACTCTTCAGAAATAAATTGAGATCTTTCGGTGACTCGGGTGTATATACACTGCTTATATACAACACGTTAAAATTTCCGTTCTCTGATTCCATGCGTCGATGGCTTAGGGAGTAGAGACCCCGACTGACACCAAATCGGTCGAGTTTCGATTCCGGCCAGAAGCAAGTGGATGCCTCTAGCAACACTGATGAGCTGTGATACAGCGAAACAGGTTTGATATGTGGATGACTAATATATATATATATATATATATATATATATAATGTTCGTGCACGTGTGTATATTTGTATGTACATGTTTGTATTTAAGGTACCTACAAATATATATATGCGTGTGTGTGTGTGATTTAAACTACCTACGTACATGTAGGTATGAGCGTGTATCTGAATGTAGATAATTGTCTGCATTTTTAACTATGTATGTATAATATATGTGTGCATATATATATATATATATATATATATATATATATGTATATACAAAATAAACATGGATGGATAAATTGTCATCTAAATTGCGCAAAATATTGACGATTTAACATATACACTTACAAAGACTAATAGATATATTTACTAAAATTAAACAGAAATATCTTGAAATACTAAAAAGGAAATTTATTTGATAAAATCGCCATTGCCTTCATCCACAGTCTCCAGAGGACTTCGAAATTTCTTACATTTTTTCTGGATAGTCTCGTTTCTTAGGTTGGTGAATGCTGTCATAATCCTTGCCTTCTGTTCACTCTTTGTATTACAAGGAGTTTTATTGGTCTCTCGATGAACTAGCCGCTAATAATCAAGGGGGTTGCTGTCTGAGGCGTTAGGTGTCCCGATGTTAGGTGTGATGTGATCGCATAAATTGTCTGACACTCATAACTGGGTTTCCCCTGTTTGTGTGGTAAAATGCAGTCTTGTTGCCAGACAGGATCTGTCAGCAGTCACCTCTTGACCCAGGGAAGAACTACCACTCTGGCTACAGATCTGATTGACTTGGAGGAATCGTTTTCAATTATGGCCTTGATCTCACTAATAAATTCGAGATCGAGTAAGTTTTTCGAGCTGTCGTACCTTCATAATCATCATTGGAACTCATCCAACTCTTCACAAATCCTCTGCACTGTCTTCAGATTGACGCACAAACATTCTGAAATGTTTGTACTGTAACTTCCGGCGCTAATGCCAAGCTGTACAGCATGTCGTTTTCAGCTTTCAGTACAACTGAATTGCGTCATTGTGCTCTTTATCTAGCAGATGGCGTCCAACTGACCCTACTATATTGTGCAGTCGACAAAATCAAAAACAACTTGAGTGCGCGAAATTAAAAAAAGAAATGGCGGCAATTTAGTATATTAAATATAGCTGTTTATTTTTTCTGTTTACTTTATTAATAATAATAATAATAATTATATATATATATATATATATATATATATATATATATATATATATATATATATATTATTTTAAAAACAAGGAATTTATTAACAGTCTCGAGAGCCCTTTGGTCCAAAATCTCATCAGGAGAAAATCATTGGAATTATAAATCAAACGAAAAGAACAGGAACGAAAATGAAAACCCCAAAAAAAGTGAGAGTGAGGTAACATGCTAAAATAAATATACATATAAAATATATATTTATAACAATTTATATATATATATATATATATATATATATATATATATATGTATGTATGTGTGTGTGTGTGTGTGTGTGACATAATATATAGTAAAAAAAAACCCTTTCAACTTCCGCAGTAACACCACGCTGTATGCTTGTGTGTGTGTGTGTGTGTGTGTGTGTGTATATATATATATATGTATATACATATATATATATGCGCGTACACACACACACAATCTGATTTTCTAAAATTTGTTATATTCATGTGTGGAATGTTCTGAATACCGAGGATAGAGCGTTTGTAGCTAGAATATATTTGGGTGTTCTGATGAGCGTTTAAGGCGTGAAACTGCCTGTCATTTTAACGTTCTGATTTCTATGTCAACCTTTTTGATTGGTAACGAAAACAAAAACAAAAATAGACATCATTTTATTCTTTGTATGTTTCCAATGAAGAAATACTATAACAAGTAAATTTAGGGCAATATTCTTCGTGAAATTCTTTTTTAAACATATACAACTATTTTTTTCTTTGTAGTGTATTAATAACGAACGAGAAAGTATAGCCTTACACAAAACGGTTACAAACGCTGATTATTATTTTGAAGATAAATAACGGAAAAGAGATAGATTTGTGAGGGACATTATTCATATTTTATCCTTTCTTCAATACACACCTGTACCCAGTCTTTTCTGTCATTGTAAGCCCCTGAACACTAACGGCTTTCCCACCTTGCTTGGGGTAAAATGATTTTTAAAAAATTAATAAAATAAATAAATAAATAAATAAATAAATACTTTCCTGGCAATGAAAAAAGTTTTCTTTTAGTTGAAAATATCCCCACCCCGAGGACGTATGAATAGGAATACAAAATTTGAACATTCTAAATGAAAAACTTGTCTTGTATATTGAACATACACACAAACTCCTCTCAATTTATATATAGAGAGAAATCCTTAAAACAGGTTTCTACTAAAGGAGAATCAGTGTGTAATAAAGAGAGAACATGTGTGAAGGCTGACGTGTCCTTTGTTAAAAAATATTGATAAGCACATGTACGTGTTTGTTTACACGAGTCTGTGCGCACTTCGACGTTGGGGCGCGTCTTTATCGACTTAGAATATCGACCTTTATGCCAAATTGTTTTCTCTTCGCTTGTTTCTGACCCTCACTCCCCAACTGTCCCCCACTTTTTTTCTCTCTCTGTTCGGCTTTTCTTTACCTCATAGCTTAAAATGTGAGCTAACGCAATAACTTTGGAAAATGGATTTTGCCAACAGGGTTCAAACTGCGGTTGTAAATATAAAGCTCTTCATATACATCGATGTATATTTCAGTTATAACAAATTTAGTGGATTTTTAAAAAATGACTATAGAAAATGGCTGCGATTGAAGTGCTATAAATCATCGGATAGAACGCATGTAAATATAGGCCGGTCCATAATACCCCGTTGGCCAGAATAAATAAATAGTCGAGCCAAAACACAACGAATGATCTGAAGATTGCTTTAAAGCATAAAAGAGACTGTAGTCGCTGGGTATTGACCTCAATGTTCATTTTATATATATATACGAGCATCATAGCCATGCGTTGCCCATGCACCTCAGAATATTTTTTAATTAGATGATTAATGCAGCGTGTTGCGATTTCCGAGCGCTTGTAGTCGCCGCCTCACTTTAAAACTCAGTTATATAAAAAAAATAATTATATAAAAAAATTGTTGTTTAAAAGTTGTTAAAAAATTCCATTAAAAAATCTATTTTCTTTTGTTTTGCGAAAACGTGAGTTAATGTTTTGTGTGACATTGTAAACAACATTGCGTTTGTTTTTGTTTCAAAATTACGGGGGGAAAATATTTACATTTTTTGTTGACAAAATGAATTTCAGAAATTATCGAAGAATATTTAAAAATGTAGACATTTAATTTTAGAGGAAAAAGTTACATTAATGCAACACGAATTACAGACAGTTGACTTCCTGTATGAAATATTTGGCGAAAAAAAAAAGACTTAAATAATTAAATTAACCATTGGCACTTTTTTTTTTTTTACATATTTTGTTTTTGTTTGAAAAAACACATTTTAAAAAATATTTCTTTTGTTTCAAAATTACACGGACAAATATTCACATTTTTTGTTGACCGAATGAATTTTTAAAACGTCGCAGTAAAAATCCGCTGCTTAGACATTCGATTCTCTGTGTAGGGCCAGGAAGTTTTTCTCATCCGAAACAATCCTGCACATATACAAATCTACCATCCGCCCCCGCATTGTATATTGCTGTCATATCTGGTCGGGTGCTCCTGCTATCCACCTATTGGTCCTTGACACATGTGATTTGATTTCTGTGACGTAATCTAGAAACCATCTTAGATGGTTTATGGAGCAAATGTAAACAATCGGCTCCATTGGCCAAAAAGTGCGAAAGGGAAAATTGCTGAACTTTAACTCAAAAAGTATGTGTCGACCTGTAGTGGCGTAGCTTAAGAAATGTGGTCGTGCATAGGGAGCAGTCACACACTGACTTACAGAATGCCTTTTATATATATATATATATATATATATATATATATATATATAAAATAAAGACAAAAATTATAACCTCTCTGAAGATGGCTCATGTGAGTGGAAAACTTAGAACGGGCATAATAAAAAATATCGAAATATTGAAAAATTTTTGTCTTTATTTGCACCTGAAATTAAAGCCCAAATACGATGTTTAGAACGGCTCATGATTAAACATAATAGACATTCATTGTCTGTTATATTTAACAGAATATGTTTAGAAAAATATCTGCTGCCTCGATACGCATATATATATATATATATATATATATATATATATATAATCAAGTGACCACTTGATAAGATAGGGATAGTATCGAAACAAAATGGCTACTTTTGTACTGACATTATAACATATTTATGTTATGAATTCTAAATAAATATTATTAGCTTTACTTTGTATTAAGCACTTTTTAAGAATAATTTTTCTTTGGCTACGAAATATTATTCCATACCTACCCTATACTTGTATATATATATATATATATATATATATATATATATATATATATATATGCACACACACACACCTGACTATTGTATTGGGCATAACGACTGCCAATTTAACGAAACGGTCAGAAACAAATGTATATTACTAATTTTTTATCAGGTTTATTTCTGTTATTTAACATCGATCACTGATTTATTTCTCATTGTGATATATATATATATATATATATATATATATATATATATATATATATATATCTTCACTACTAGCGGCATAAATATTGCGAAAAGTTAATAAGGCACTGTTAAAGACCAAACACACGGCAAGAGCTTTCATAACTAGTAGTAAAGCTTAATACCTGGTAGTAAAGAGAATGAACTGAGCCGACGCTACCTCGCTATTGTCTCTTTTTAGATAGATAGATAGATAGATAGATAGATAGATAGATAGATATGACAAAGGTTTTTATTACAACAGAGAGGATAATTAATAGAATTATTATTAGTAGTACTATTGCTATTAATATTGTTGTTGTTGCTATTAAAAGAAGATCAAACAAGTACAAAGATTCAAATACCTGGAAAGTGATTTAACAGAGGACGGAAAGTGCGACACTGAAATTCGCATGTGCATTGGGATGGCGAAAGGTGCCCTCAAAATGCTAAGCAGAGTTTTAAGAAACAGTAAAATTTCGGTAGAAACAAACGAAAGCTCACTAAACTGTTACGCAATATCAGTCGTTCTATATAACAGTGAATGCCGGACAATCTGCTCGTAGATGAAGAGTTATATAAAGCAACAAAAATGTGCTTTTACAGAAGAATACTGAAGATACCATGGACCGAACATGTGAACAACAACGAAGGAGAAAATGGTAACAACAATGAAGGAGAAAATGGTAACAACAACGAAGGAGAAAATGGTAACAAGAATGAAGGAGAAAATGGTAACAACAATGAAGGAGAAAATGGTAACAACAATGAAGGAGAAAATGGTAACAAGAATGAAGGAGAAAATTGTAACAACAACGAAGGAGAAAATGGTAACAACAATGAAGGAGAAAATGGTAACAACAATGAAGGAGAAAATGGTAACAACAACGAAGGAGAAAATGGTAACAACAATGAAGGAGAAAATGGTAACAAGAATGAAGGAGAAAATGGTAACAAGAATGAAGGAGAAAATGGTAACAACAATGAAGGAGAAAATGGTAACAACAATGAAGGAGAAAATGGTAACAAGAATGAAGGAGAAAGTGGTAACAACAACGAAGGAGAAAATGGTAACAACAACGAAGGAGAAAATGGTAACAACAATGAAGGAGAAAATGGTAACAACAACGAAGGAGAAAATGGTAACAACAACGAAGGAGAAAATGGTAACAACAATGAAGGAGAAAATGGTAACAAGAATGAAGGAGAAAGTGGTAACAACAACGAAGGAGAAAATGGTAACAACAACGAAGGAGAAAATGGTAACAACAACGAAGGAGAAAATGGTAACAACAATGAAGGATGATCTCATCAAAGATGAAGGAGAGACTAGAAACAACCGAAAGGTAGTTCTACAGAAGGATGCTGAGGATACCATTGACGGAACATGTGATAACGGCATGGTTTTGTAGAGGATGCTAACGAAAATTAAACTTACCCTCAGCTAGAGCCATCTGATGTTTCTAGGAAATGTAATAAGAAAAACGGGCTTGGAAAGTGTAATACTCACAGGACGGATAGATTGAAAGCTTGACAGGGGAAAGAAGCGCGAGATATACTTGATGGGATTAAGTGGTCTGTGGAGTAGAGTTTGGGAGAGATACCAAGAGGAAAAGTCTTAAGAGCGACAAGGGATAAAGGCAAGTGGATAAAGACAAGTGGAAGTCCATGATCGCCTACGTCCTAAAAGAACACGGCACATGAAGAGGAAGTAATAAAAAGTAAAGATTACATTACTGTTATGTGATATCGGTCCTCCATAAATGCTGGACGATCTCCTCAAAGAGAAAGGAGAGACTCGAAGCAACAAAAATGTGATTCTACAGAAGGATGCTGAGGATATCAGGGATTGAACATGTGAGCAACAACAAGGTTTTGCAGAGGATGCAAAAGAAAAGAAAACTTATACTTAGCGTCATTAAGAAATAGCTGAGGTTTTTGGAACACGTAATGAGAAAGGAGGACTTGGAGAATCTAATATTCTCAGAACGGATATAGAGAAAGAGAGATAAGGAAAGGCAGCGCGAGACATACTTGATAGGATTCAGCAAGTGGATGGCGGAGCAGGGTTTGGGAGAGATATCAAGAGGAAATAATGTTAAGAGTGACAAAGGATGGGGGCAAGCGGAAGTCTGTGATCGGCAAAGTCTTGATAGGACACGGCACCTAAAGATACTTATAATCAGGAAAAGACAATTGAAAATTCTAGGGCATATAATGAGGAAAAAGTGCACGGAAAATATGATATTCACAGGACAGGTTGAAGAAGATGAGGAGTGCCACGCAAAACCAAATTAGTGTGTTCAAGTAAACAGATGGCGGAACAAGGTCTAGGAGAAATAGCATAAAGACAAAGTTTATTTAGAGCTACGAAGGACAGGACATTTTAGAGTGTCATGATCGTTTACGGCCTTAAGGGACACAGCACATAAAGGTAAAAAGAAGCAGAACAGGCTTCGTCTAGCTGAAAGATTCAGGCGTGTATTAAACCTGCAAAGTAAAGTTGTTCAGCGTTGTTTACTGATGCCTTAAGCATTAAGTCACCAATGAACCTTTCAGTCCCACTGTGCTTTATGGGAGATCTTTTGTATTATGTTCGCTTGCAGACGCACGTGTGCATGAGTGCCAATGTTTACGCTTCGATTATTTCCTGAGCATGTGCAAATATCTGTGTCCAAGAGGAGGTACAACAGGTCGGGCTCAAGTACCGTTATCATTGTTTAAAGTCACACACACACACAATCCATTAAACACATACGCATATTCAAACACACACTTGATATATTACAATTGTGTACTTGGTAGCAATCCCTCTTTTATACAAGTTTCATTAAATACGACTGACAAGGCACTGCGGTTATTTAATTTTTCTTGTTTCTATAAGTGTTTTTTTTTTCCGGGACATAAAGTGTGTAAAAATATTTTATATATATATATATATATATATATATATATTATTATTATTATTATTATATATATATATATATATATATATATATATATATATATATATATATATATATATATATATATATATATATATATATATATATATGCGCACACACGCAAATATATATAATGTATTACAAATATGTCTATATAGATATATATATATATATATATATTTAATGTATAAATTTCTTTTAGGCATGTCAGATTAATTAAATTACAAACATTGTCTCTGCTTATTTTTAATAAGCAGACACAATCTGTAGTTTACTTTAATAAAGTAAACTACAGATCCTCGAGGCAATATTCACTAAAAACTTAAGCCGTCAATTAATGGAATCAGCTATGAATACTGTAGTAATGTTCAAAAATGTTCTTAAAATGTTTTTTCATGCTTTAATACGTGCATGACCACGATATTACAAAATAAAAAATTCCATTGTGGATAATTTTCACGTTCTAATGCAATTTGTCAACCGTTATGTTTGAAACAAGAAGAAAATTAACAGTAGTTATTAGCAACACAGTGTTGCGATTATCTGTTGTTACCACAAGTTACACCTCTGAGGACGATCTTAGGAGATTGAAAGTACTTGGGAAGATTGTGAAATGAATGATAAAATCAACGGTCAAAGTTAAAGCGCATTTCTAACATCTTTCAATTATAATACGCGAAATATTATCCATGAGAACAAATGGATTTTTAAAAAAAAATAAGCCGACACAATGTTTGCAATTAATTTAATCTGACATACCTAAAAAGAAAATTTGCTACCTAAATGCACAAATATATATATATATATATATATATATATATATATATATATATATTGTGTGTATTTTGGCAGCATTTTTTCATTAATACAGGTTTCATTGAATAATATAGACAAGTTCCGTCTATTTATTTTGTGTAAGATCCGTTCGTATGATCTTATTAGCTTGATAGTGTTGTCATGGAAAGACGACAAGAAATCGTAATAATTGTTGATTTTTTATCAGGTCTGAGCTTTCGGCTTAGATAAGCCATTATCAAAGGATGAACATTTAAATTATTATTAACAGAGTGGAGTTATACAGAGAAAATTAGTCAGGTCAATTTTTTGTGTCGCACATGGCTGTAGGCCGAGAAGGAATGGTGGTAGTGGGTTTTTGGTCTGGGAACTGCTGCTACTATGGTGTAGGGGGTAAGTATAATAACTATGACCTCTCCCGTCAATTATAGGCATTGAAGTATGTTAGTAGAGGTGTCGAAATTTATTTTATTTAGGCTAGGTTTAAACAGTTTGATGTAGATAGCTTCTAAAATTTTAAGTTTTCGTTTATTACTTTCTTGTCTAAGTGTATGCGTATTTTCAACAAACCTAGCCTAAATAAAATACTACGCCAAGGAGGCGTAGTATTTTACTCTCTGGGAGGCTAACCTGTCCCATTTGGGGGAAAATATAAGAACAAAACTGCAATTTCCAAAAGTTTATCTACCGTTTTGGTTTGAATACCCAATAACTTGCTCGAAAATTAGAAAAATGAAATAAAAACATTAAACAATTAGGCCTTGTTGGCTAAATTTAACAAAGCCTCTTTGTAAGAATTCTTTCTGCCAAAAATATCTAAATATACTAATATACTTATATTTACATACGCTCTGTTACTGATGCTGAAAACGCTTGCGCATAAATACATAATACCTTAAAACTTTATATACACTGCAGTTCAAAAGTTTGAGTTGTTCCCAAGTAAAAATCTTAAATTGGCCCCAATTTCACTCAGTTAAATGCCATACACGCTTGGGCGATCATGTCTCTAAAGAAACATGACTGACTGGGCAGATGATTATCCCGCAGTAGGTTGCCATTACTTTCTGCGGTAGACTGGCCGCCAGCCAAGGCTATAGAACCCAATCTGTCCCATTATTTAAGCCATAACTGGAGGGAAGAGACGGTTTCATACCTTTCCCAAGGAGATTTGTGCGTAAGTGAATGCAATGAATTCAACTGGAATTCCCCAATGTAGTTAATTTATAATTCTTGGGGTGGCTTTAAACTTTTGAACTGTTGTGTTTATATATATATATATATATATATATATATATATATATATATATATATATATAAGTGTGAGTGTCTTAGACAAGAAGTGTCGAAACAAAATAGATACTTTTGTAGTGATAGTATAACATATTCATGTTATAATTTCTGAATAAATATTATTAGCTCTACTTTGTATTGAGCACTTTTTTAAGAATAGTGTTTCTTTGGATACAAAATATTATTCCATCCATACGTACCCTATACTTATATATATATATATATATATATATATATATATGTGTGTGTGTGTGTGTGTGTGTGTGTGTGTGTGTGTGTGTGTGTGTGTGTGTGTGTGTGTGTGTGTGTACGCATGTATAGACCTCAGTATATAAATATAGGCTGACTCCAAAAACCGGAAATTTTTTATTTGTCCGTTTGTGATTTTTTTTTTTTGTAGGGCTATCTCAAGAGTAATGTGTACACAACTCGACCAAGATCTCTGAATGAGTTAAACCAGAGAATTCAGGATGAAATTCACAGTATCCCAGCTGAGATGTTGCAGCAGTCAATGAGGAATCTCAACAGCAAATTTCAAGAATGCATTCGTACAGGAGGACGCCAGCTACAGGATGCAATTTAAAAAAAATGAAAATTCCATCATTGTTTCTTAAATGGCATGTTTTAAGGTTTCACTTTGAAGAAAATATTTTTCTTCCATCACTCTTGATTTTATTGGATTGTTAAAAAGTTTTCATTTTCTTTTTGGTCACCCTATATTAATCAGGTATGAATAGTACAGTACTCAAGAGCAAAAAATATACATTAATAAATGTACATATTATCCTATGTTTTACTCACGTCTCTGAGTTTCACGAATTTCAGCAATCTTCGTGTGGTTAACAAATATTAAATAAGTCAGTATGATATGTTAATCCCCCGAAGATTGCTGAAATGCATAAAACTCAGTCGTGAGTAAAATATGGAATAATAAACATATTATTCTACGTCGTTGGCACGACTCCGAATTTCATGCATTATGCAATCATCAGGTGCATATTACAAACTGACTATTTAAGAAATTTGAATTTAAGTTCACACAGTGTACGTGGAAGTTAGATCTTATAATGTTAGGATACTATTTTTTAATTTGAGAATATTATATATAAAGACAAAAATTACATGAAGATAAAAAATATTAAATTTAAATTAAAAACCTTAAAATTCAGAGAAATTAATTCAAAGGGAGTAATTCATTATCATTAATAATAAATAATGCTTGCATAAAAAAGAAAGAACAAGAGAAAGCAAGAAAGAAACAAACGCATAAGGGAATTTGTATTAATCTGAGTATAAGTCAGTTAATTGCCATACGTGATACACGCATGACTAACTGGGCAGAAGTTTTTCTCGCAGTATGTTGCCATTACTTTCTGCGGTAGAGCGGTTGCCAGCCAAGGCTGTAGAACCCAATCTGGCCTCATATTTAACCCATAACTGGAGGGAAGAGATGGTTTAATACCTTTTCAAAGGGTATTTGTGCGTATGTGAATGCAAAGAATTCAACTGAAATTCGAACTCAGCAGGCCGATTTCTTGTTTCGAGTCGATATCCACTGCTCCACAACGCACATGGCTATAAGTATTTGAGTAATTATTATTTTTCTATGGCAGCATGTGGTCATTAACTCATTTTTATTTTAAAAAATAGATTAGGCTTATTTATATGATTTAAGATGGCATTTTTTTTTTCTAAAAGGCATAAGATATATCTATTTCTTTTTCTACTATAAGGTTTGTTTTTCGCAACGACATTCCAAATAATGGTGTTGATTTAATTGACAATAATATAGATTAAGCGCTGCTTTTGCTTTATTTACTATTGTTTAAAGACAACATATGGTTATTGAAACGAAATATATATATATATATATATATATATATATATATATATATATAATAGAATAGAATAGAATAAAGAAAAAAGAGCAAATAGGAAATCTATCTCAATCTAATGTTAAACTTTTATTAAAGCTTCTTCAGAAAGAAAAATGTAAAAAAGGCAACATATTGGTATATTATGATCTTGTGTTTGTTTCCATTTGTCAGATACGTGTCACGTGTATTGAAGCAATAGATACATTTAAATGCATGCGTGTAAAATTATATATATATATAGTCATCCGCAGGCAGATCTGTTTCGCTGTATCACAGCTTATCAGTACAGTTAGACATCCGATTACTTTTAACCCAGGATTGAAACACAAACCGAATTGGCGTCAGTTAGCGATTCTACCTCTGGGCTACGGGCGCTCGGTAGAAGGGGATAGACTTTTTAGCATGTATATTATCATTATACACGCCCAATAGCTGAGTGTGTTCTAATTCATTGCTGAATGAACGATTCGTAGATGCTAGAGTAGCTACTGTTTCTCAAAGTCTACCATTATTTCAGAGTGCTTAATGAGGGTGTGAGAGCGTATATATATATATATATATATATATATATATATATATATATATGGTTGAGTGGTTAAGACATATATATATATATATATATATATATATATATATAGCATAATGATGATCCACGTATACTGTCTTAATACGTATAGGAAAAACTACTAAAATGTTGTAAATTTAAAAATGTATTTTTTGACAATATTTATTTATTTCTATTAAACTTACAACTTTTTAGTAGTTTTCATATATATATATATATATATATATATATATAGCATAATGATGATCCACGTATACTGTCTTAATATGTATAGGAAAAACTACTAAAAAGTTGTAAGTTTAAAAATGTATTTTTTTGACAATATTTATTTATTTCTATTAAACTTACAACTTTTTAGTAGTTTTCATATATATATATATATATATATATATATATAGTGTAATGGTTGTTACAATGTTTTTAAATTCATAGTATCACTACACAAAAAATTTCTCATGTTTCGAAGCCAGCCCATTATGTTTTGGCTTCATCCTCTGGTGATTTTTTTAGAAATGAGCTCATTTCTAAAAAACATTGTAACAACCATTACAGTATAACGCTCTACATTTGTATCGAGCACTCTTTATAAAAGTAAATGCATGAACAAAATGGTAAATAAACCTACGAGTTCAACAACTTAGTTAGAATATATATATATATATATATATATATATATATATATATATATATATACACAAGTAAAAGAGGTACTGGGGTGGACCAGCAGAGAGTAGATATAAAAATGCTTAATGCACATTAAAAACAATAGAACTCACTATGCAGAGCCAACAATATGTGACAGAATAAAATGCCCACCACTTTCTTGCTACATAGGGTAAGAAATCTTTGTGCATGAGGAGACTGGTGTGGTCGAAACCTAGGTAACAACTAAGTAGTGTGCAATTCGTTCTGTGACACATTATATATATATATATATATATATATATATAATCATATAATAAATTCATACATATATTTCCATGCTAATAATACCTATTCATGAAATATTGGCAGCTTATATTATGTTACGCATAAATGTAAATATTTTATTTATTTAGATATTTGTCTTTATATTATTTGGCCGTTTCTGCTTCCTTTCTTATTTGCTTGCTCGTTCCCGTTGCCCCTTCATGAAGCCGTCAAACAGAATCCAATTTATTAACTATCATTAGTTCTTAAGAAGAAGAAACAACAACGTATAAACTAAGACCTATACAAAATTGCAAAGATAAAAATTAAAAATGAATTATTTTATGAATGTTAGAATGATAAATTTCGTGGTATACCGATCATTTCTATATCAGAATTCGATATGCTTCGATGAATTTATTTAGATATAATCATGGATTGATTCGATAGATAAGACTTTTGCTACGGAAACAGTTGCACAGTAAAACACTTGCAAAAAAGCCACTGAAAGAACGCGCGTCGCGCACACACACACAATTGTTCAGTAAGAAGTAGAGGAAAGCTGGAAGTTGTACATAGAGAAACGATAGTAAGATATATGTACTTCATGGAGAAATGATGGATAGATATAAAGAGATACTGGCAATAAACAGTTGTTGGTGCAAAAGAAGTCTTATACTTAGAATCAAAAACTGACAGTTGAAATTTCATATGAGGAAAGCGGATTTGGAGAATGTGGCGCTCACAGGGCATACTGGAGAGAAAGGTGATGGAGGAAATCAACCAGTGACTTAATGAGCTTTTATAAAAGAATGGTCGGTTGGTTCGTTCTATAGCATATCAACACCTCGGCGGGTCATTTATTGCCAACTAAATTTTATTTATTGCTGTTAATACTTTTTTCTTTCAACAATTTACTGTTGTTGTTTTTTATATAAGTTTTGTGTCTAGTAATACTTTTTTCTTTTCGAGTATCAAGATTCATTGTGATTTGCTTTTAATGGCAGGGTCCCCAAGTCCTATCCTGTTATTTAACCCATAAATGGAGGGAAGGGACGGATTAATACCTTTCCCAAGGGTACCAGTGCTTATGTGAATGCAGGGTATTCAACTGGAATTCCAACTCGGCTCACCGATTTCTCTTTCCGAGTCAATATACACTGTACAATAAAGCACATCCGTCACTAAAAGCTCACAGCACTTGGTATTCCCAAGCGGTCACCCATCTAAATACTAACCAGGCTCTACGTTGCTTAACTTCGGTGATCGAGCGAGAACCGGTGTAGTCAACGTGATATGGCCGTAAGCCTGCAAGAATGGCTGAACAGGGAATGTTGCGTGCATGGGGAAAAACAAAACTTACTAACATCAACAAAGAATAGGAATTTGTGAAGAGCCATGAACGCCAACGTAGTGAAGATACGCAGCACATAGAAGTTCAAAATAGAAATATATATATATATATATATATATATAAACCATATAAATGAAATGACAGTATTATGTAAACACCGCTAATGTTTCTCTTTGAAATTTTGATTATTTATAATGTTCATTTATAACTTATGCTCTAATATTATTTGAACATTATTTTATCAAAAGTAATGACACAATACTTATTTAGTTTTTCATAACTCCAATATACCTTGATATACGATAATTACTTAATTCTAATTTTAACCTAAAGAATCCGGCCCCATAACAGAGAAAGTCGTATAAAATTAAATTTAACAAAACCTAAAATCCAACATGTTGTTAAAAACTATTGTTTACACAATTGAATTCTTAGTATGTATCTTCAGCTAATCAGTTAAGTTCCATACGTGAGACACGCTTGGGCGATCATGTCTCGAAAGAGACTAGACAGAAGATTATTCCGCAGTAGGTTGCCGTTACTTTCTGCGGTAGACAGCCAGCCAAGGCTATAGAATCCAATCTGTCCTGTTATTTAACCCATAACTGGAAGGAAGAGAGATTAATACCTTTCCCAGGTGTATTTGCGCGTAAGTGCATGTAAGGAATTTTCCTGTCAAAATAAAAAATGCCATATTATGAAAAAGCAACAATATTCTCTACATGACCTAAATGATGAACATCATAGTTTAACCTAATTCTAACTTTTGATTGAGTAATACTGACACACACCACAATCATATTTTTCAACTTCCTCCAACCACCCCTCCTTTTTTTTCTGAATAACCATGAATTAATTTTATATTTTATAAAATAAATCGTTTTCAACATTTGTTTTTAAAATATCACCTGGCAAAGAACAGTATTGTTCTAAAACATGAAACATTTTTTGTAGTGATATAATCCTTTAGTAAACCATCAGAGTTGCACAGTTTCAATATTAAGCTCTACTCTGTATTGAGCACTCTTTATAGAAGTAAATGCATGAACAGTAGGTTTTTAATCTGTGTTCTTTCACTTTCTTATAATATATTTTTACAGAAAGAGATAGATGGGGTGGCGGAAAGGAGAAGAGAGAAATGTGGTAGATAGACGTCGTAGAGATATAGATAGTGGTGATATATATATATATATATATATATATATATATATATATATATATATATATATATATACAGAGAGAAAGAGGGATGTGGATAGAAGGGAAATATAAATTTAATGGAAAATTATAGAGCGAGAGGGGTGGTGAAAAGAAAAAGGGAGTAAGGTGGTAAAGACATACCTAGTGTAACGAGAGAGTAGTGTTGTAAAGAGAAGCAGTGATAGCGTTAAGACATAGGGAGAGGTGGTAGGGAGAAGGAAAAAATAAGGCTATTTCGGCGGTTTGTATAATTTTACTGTTTTTACATTTCCACATTGGATTTCCTTTCCATTATGGCAATGTCAATAACGGCAGCGTTCGCATTCCACAAATGTCAAATATCAAGAAATTCTCTTTTGGTGGAATCGAAAGATGAAACGTTATAAAAATTCCCACCGATGTATGGAAGACCAAAATTATACCTCAAAAGATGTGCAAACATCCGCCATATAGACATATTTTCTTTGTCCAGCACAGTTTTGATTAGATGGGAAACAGAAATAGAAAGGTTCTGTTGAGCCAATGAAGCATTCAAAATCCTTGATTAAACTATTACGTATGTTTATAAATATTTAACAAAATATGTTTAAATGGAGGGTTGTCTGATCAAAAATAGTGTACTCACGAAAATAATGTCTATATTAATAGGAAATATTGTCGAAAAAAACAAAAAAAAAACAAAAAAAAACAGATTAATTAAAAAATTCATTAAATTCTTAAATCACACACACACACACACACACACACACACACACACACACACACACACACACACACACACACACATATATATATATTGTTTAAGACTTAGTTTTGGCCCTAATAAGGTTAGACCAGTACACATTTGTATTAAAAAGTGTTCTATACAATTATATTATAGAACTTTTGAATATTTTTTATTTATAAACGCTACCTTGGTTTCCACCTTGAGTGGTTTGAGAAATCACTGAAGGTGGAAACCAAGGTAGCGAAATAACTCGTTTATAAATGAATATATATATATATATATATATATATATATATATATATATATATATATATATATATATGGCTGGTTATTCGTATTAGAAGCTATCTAACCCTTCTTGTAGACATCTACTCAAGTTCACTAGTGTTTTTTTCCAACATCCACAGAGACCACCTACAGTTTATACTGAGCGGACGTTAATGTGTGCGAGAGAGAGAGTAATCTAGTGTGAGCAACAACCTGAACAAGGCCAGGGCGCCCAAACCCTTGGTCACAATGACTTGTGGCTCTGAGCTAGCACAAATATCGATAGCTCCTCAAAAATGATCTCTACCTAATTTTACTCACAAGGCTTGGGTCAAATCGTTGTATGATTTTCAGGTGCTTTCCAAGGTGCCGCACGCTGAGATCGCCCCCCTCTAGACCAATAACCTTTCCGACAAATTGACCATGGTGGAATACGAGCCCGGGCTTCGTGATCAGAAAGCGAACGTTCTAACAACCTGGCTATGTGCCTATATATATATATATATATATATATATATATATATATATATGGCGACTGCAACAAGATTCTCGTAGGTCCCCTCTGAATTTATTATAGGTTGCTCTCTAAATCTATGATAGACCCTCATTCTGCTACATTTCAATTTCTTAAGGTCGTATTTATATGAAATTCGAAATTTATTGCAGCATAATTATGTACAAAATGGATCATATGCAATATAGGTGAACAATTTAAATAGAAATATTGCAAATAAATTTAATGTACCTAGATACAAATTAAAGACCTGTCATAATAGATCGTTCCGTCGTAAATAAATCAACAATGTTTTTGGTGCAAGTTCTTATATATATATATATATATATATATATATATATATATATCTTATATCTTATATATATATATATATATATATATATATATATATATATATATATAAAAAGAGACAAGCGGAAAGTTATTCTTAACCGTTGCGTTTCATTCTCTGAGGAACTTTATCAGGACATTTAGATTTTAACATTGGCTTAGAATAGTTTTTCCTCTTGTTCTTTTCTTTTAATTCACTATTTTGTTCCCCTATAGATACACTATCTGAAAATAGACACACACACAGATTATATATATATATATATATATATATATATATATATATATATAACGTTCATAACTTTTACTTAACTTCACAAATTTGCAAACACTGGTCTAATCAAAGAAAACAAGCCATTCTTTTGTATTATTCACTTTTCTTCACCAATATTCTTGCTGCTAAGAGACTACGACACTACAATGGATAATGGAGGCGAGAGGGAGCTTGAAAAACACCCGTTAAACACCACAACGGGATGGGAGTATGGTGTTGTTGCAGTGATGCAAACATGTCATGAAGCTGCCATAAACAAATCCATTCCGATTGACGTGAAAAAAAAAAAAAATGAAAAAGAAAAGAAAAATCTCAGCGTTCGACGACCGACACCGCAGAAATTGTTGGCTCGTCAAAATCCGGAACGCAATACCAACTTCATCGACCATTTTCCAATGGTATTTTGCTTGCAAACAGAACCCGCCAATTCTTGTCCGCTGCCGCGTTGGTCCGGACAAAGATGTGCATGTGCGTCGATCGCGCGTTTCTGTGTATCTGAGGAGAGGTTTATGGATGGATGGAGTCGGAGAGGCTCATAAGAAATCATTCTGATGGGAGCGATTCGGATAGCAATGGCTTCAACTTTGAGCTTCACAGCTGCAAATTACGGCATAAAAACGCATGATTTCCTTGTATACTTTACCTAGACATTAAATACCTCTCATCCCGCACTTCTCCCGCCCAGAAACCTAAAACACCCACTGCTTCGTAAATTCAATTTTCAGTTTACGTTTAAACATGCTAGAAATTGAAGCGTGGTTATGATAGAATCTCAGTGTTCTTGTATAACAGTGGTCGGCAACCATCAAACCACATCTGGCCCGTGAATTATTTTTTATTCGACCCACCAACTTGGACAATAATTATTTAATTAATTCACGGAGCAAGTGATAGAAAAATATCAGTTGTCGACCCCTGATTCTCTCTATTTTGATAAGAACGTCCGTCAAGTAAAATGATTAACTCATTGCTATATTTTTAATAATAATAACAGCAACAGTAATCCATTTTATTTAAAAACATATCAAAACTTCGCGTTCTCCATATTTTTCTTTCTTTCGATACCGTCGAGACTGATTGACTGATTTGTTTTTTGTTTATTTTACGTCTTAACCATTTGTGGGTTATCTAAAATCGAATATTTTCGGATTAAAGGAGATTGTTTACAATACTTGGTGTTCCAAACGGGTCCCTAATCTAAGTACTGACTGGGTTTGGCGCTGCTTAACTTCGGTGATTGACAAGAACTGACATAATGTCGAGAGATCTAAACTTATTTATAAATGGAACTTTGTCTGTGTGTGTGTGTGTGTGTGTATCCGTTACCTATAGACTCCGAAACGGCTCAACCGATTTTCTTGAAAATTTACACGGTTGTACTATAAGCGTTTGCGAGTGTTCTTAGCTAGGTTTTGTGTCGAGGTACCCCCGATAAATATCGAAAATCGATAATCGAAAAAATCGGGTTATAGAAGGAGTGTTCCGATTTTAATCAAATTTCATACACTCATAGACAAAGACATAAGAAACGATATTCAGAAGTTTCAAGGTTGCAGTTCTTACAATAGTGCAGAAAATCGATAATATATATATATATAAAAGGCAAGATGTTTGTGTGTGTCTGTTTATCTGCCTGTATGTCTGTATTTTTCAGCCCTTTTGTTTTAGTTTTTGCTTCGGGTTTGGCTCTAAGTAGGTATAATTGTAGTTCTTACTTTCAGCCATGATACCATTTACTCAGAGGACTTATTTAGCCTTTAAAATTCAGTTTACGACGAAAAAAACTTATTTGATATCGATACGAGGAAATCAAAATTTGACTTACATCCATTCATTTTTCTTTCAGTCTACGGTTTCGATTTATTCCGACCGCCAAAGTTTAGCTTCAGTGTCTTTTCCATAAGTATTTTGATGGCATTTGTTTTGATGTGTATTCATCTATAGTTCATCGACTTTAGAAATTAAAGCACGTATAAGATTGGCAAATAGTTCTCATTTTATAGATAAAATGGCTCGATGAAATCGTAAGTAATACGATTTCTTTTACCGCACTTCTAACTTGTTGAAAAATCTTAAGGTTTCTTGATTTCTCATCTATTTCAAAAATTTAAAAAGTGTCCACTCTCGCTTAAATGCAGTTCTTTTATAGGCCTCTTCACTTGATAATGTTTCATACTAAGCGACCCCTTGTGTGTCGCCTTGCTTAGGGCGAAGTTCAAAAAGAATGACAAAAAACAAAACAACCTTTTCAGTGATATTGGGTAATCGATTTCTTTTACAATCTAAGCTTTTATCTTATTTTTCTTAATCATATATAATTTCTTAATTGTAATTTTTGAAATGAAAAATTAAACAAAAAATAATAACAGACCAGACGAATTTAAAAAGATATGCACATATTTTTAATCTTTTTTATTTTTTCGTGGTAAAGAGAAACAAATTAAATAAAGTATATCTCGTCTAATTTCCAATTTTTATTTTTGCTTTTTGATTTATTTCTGTCCGAATCAACAGAATTGCATTCACACGCTTCCATGATTAGTTGTTATGAAATAAAAACCCGAACATGTTTTGATAGTTTCAAACAAAACCTAACCTTTATTACGCTTTGCTTCAATGTTCAAACAACATTATTGCAAAACCAATACTTAATTCAGCTGCCAGCAGCATTCCTAAAGGGTATTTCAGAACACAGTACGTATGTTGCCATTTCAGATTCACCTTCTCTTCCCAGTCCACAAACTGAAACGTACAAGTAGATGGAGATACACATATTTCAGACAGATTTTGACTCAGTTTTTGCATTCAAACGTCTGTTGACATAATCGATTATGATTATGCAAATAAACAAAACGGATATAGCTGGGGATTTTAATGAGGCTTTTGAGGCCAATTTAACGCTGGCTTCCGGAAGTGTTGTTTTCTTTTTATTTTCAATGCGAGACTCATAATGGTGACTAATTCAGGTCAAAAAAGGAAACTTGGTTCGCAAGTAAGAACTCTGAATGGTGAATGTTTGAGGCGATTTGATCGCAAAATAATCTGCTTCGATCAATTAGGGCTGAGCAATGATTTCCATCCTCATTGGGTGCTACATGGTTTCGGCTTTTTTCTACATCTAAGCTACGCTTAGTAAATTGATATATATATATATATATATATATATATATATATATATATATATATAGTCATCCGCAGACAGATCTGTTTTGCTGTATCACAGCTCATCAGTACAGTTAGACATCCAATTACTTCTAGCCAGGAGTGAAACTGAATTGACATCAGTCAGCGATTCTACCTCTGAGCTTATATACAATGTGAACATACGCCAGTAGCTGAGAGTGTTCAAATTCATTACTGAATGAAAGATGCGTAGATGCTTGAGTAGCTACTGTTTTTTCAAATCTACCATTCCTTCATAGTGCTCAATCAGGACGTGAGAGCGTGTATATATATATATATAAGCTTGTCATAATTAAATTAGCCCAATACTCAGGATGTGCGTTGTGAAGTGGATATCGGCTTGGAACTAGAAATTGGGGAGCCGAGTTCGAATTCTAGTTGAATTTCTTGCATTCACTTATGCGCAAATATCTTTGAGAAAGGTATTAATCCGTTTCTTCCCTCCATTCTTATGGGCTAAATAACAGGACAGATTGGGTTCTATAGCCTTGGCTGGTAACCACTCTACCGCAGAATATCTTAACAAATGTATTCCATACTTACAGCGCGACTGGATACCAATGCAGGTATTTCTACGGTCTGCACTCGATTGATTCAATGAAAGCCTTTAGTTTTTAACGCTGCTTGGTGGGAAAACCTGGTCGCAAATTAGTTCAGTCGCCAATTGCCGTAGGTGATACACCCTTAGGCGAATGGTCCAAAATCGGAGAAGTCCACGAGGCTGTATCATATCCCATATGTTTCCGGTTTCTTCTACTCCTAAAAATCTTCTCATTCTCTTTCACTCACAGAAATTCTTTGCGTCTTAGTTGCATTATCACCTTTCTTTGGGGAAATGATTAACAAAAATAGAAAATGTAATGAACTCGACTAGAATTAGAACTCCGTATTTCGATTTCTAATCTTGAGCCACTCTCTATTACACGAGTCGGTAGGTGTGTAATAAGTCCTTGACAAGCTTAAAATAGTTTGGCAAAAGTTATGTCCACCCAGTGAAGACCAGATTCAGTATAATGGCAGTAGAATGAGGAAACTAAGTTGCTAACTATTGCACCTCGGCAAAGGCATCAAAGAGTCTGTAAATATGGGAGACATCCTCCATTTCTAAAAAAATTCGAGAGATAGCATTTTCTTTAAAAATGCAATACAAAAGTAATAACATCTGCAATGATCAATGTAAAAATGGAAGGGTAAACGCTAAGATAAGAAATCATCATTTAAAAATATTCGCTTTTTACATTGTAACAAAATTAAAAATGAAAGTGCAAATGAAAGAAAAGAAAAAGAAACAAACAAATAAAATCATAAAAAAAGAAAGTAGCAAAGGAAGAAAGAAATAGTGATCCAGCGCACATAGTGTGCCACCACGCGTCCAAACAACCCTCCTCGAGTTGTGAATACAGAGTTGTCCTTCACCTAGACTGATTGCCAACCAAGGATAAAGATCTTAGTCGGCCCTATTATTTAACCAATAGCTATCGGGAAATTCAGAGATGGACTTACACCTGGCTCAAGAGTAAGGTATATATATATATATATATATATATATATGAAATGAAATGAGTATCGATCAAAAATAATGTACAAACAATTCATTTCAAATTGTCGGTTGTTTACAACCAAATTTCGTTAAAATTCGTTAATTTCCGTAATATATATATATATATATATATATATATATATATATATATATATTGTTTAATTATTTAATTTCTGGTCATAAAAAGGTTAGACCAGTGCACATTTGTATTAAAAAGTGTTCAATACAATCATATTCTAGAACTTTTAAATATTTTCCATTTGCAAACGAGTTATTGCAAATCGCCTGAAGACACCATTCATGGTAGATACCTAGGTCACGTAATAATTCGTTTATAAATAGAATATATATATATATTGTCATCCGCAGACAGATCACAGCTCATCAGTACGGTTAGACTCCGATTGATTTTTTATCCAGGATTGAGACCCGACCGAAATGGCATCAGTCGGCGACTCTACCCCTATATATATATATATATATATATATATATATATATATATATATATATAAGGTGATAGAGCTATAATTAATTGTAGCAACTCATTAGCCAGTTAACTTTTGTCTTGTCAAGCTACAAGTGCTAAGATTATTGGGACTTGTGAACATGAACTAGCCGATGGGTTACTACAATATATATATATATATATATATATATATATATATAAAACAAATAGAGATATAGAGATAGATTTTAGGCATGCATTTGATTGAATATACAACTTATAACGAGAATCAGTGAAAAAAATAAACAAAATACAGCACGAATAAAGAAGAAAGAAAAATCGGTTAGAAAAATAATGAGTATATTGTAACTTCGGCCACTTTTTTAAAAAAAAAGTATTTTGGCGGTTATAAAAAGTTACGTTACCTTCTGTCCCTTCCACTACACTAGAATTTGATACAGTCGTCAAAATGGAGTCAGTTTCCCGCCGTCCGAATCGTGTCATCTGTTAACTCCTTCCGTTGACCAAACATCAATGACCGATGCCTCTAGAATCCTAATACTCGAGTTACAAATGCAATAAAGTAAAGGAGAATATAATTTTTCTTTGTTCATCCCCATTGTGGTTGTCCTCACGTACGTCTCTCAAGCCAAATATCTCTTCTACCCCCGCGCAAACCCAAGCCGATCGTCTGGATTTATCAATATGAACATCAAACTGAAACAACAACGAATGGACACAACCGGTAGTTCTATTCCCGCGAACGTGTCGAATAGTTGTGATTAAGAAAAGATATGGAAGTATGGTGGGCGATTAGCAGGAGGAGATAGTTGACAGGAACGCAGACGAAAAAGAAAGACGAGAGAATGTTTAGAGGGAATTGAGCAGGTAAGAAAGAAGACGATAAGGAGAAAGAGGTCTAATCAAAATAGAGAGAAGCAAACAAAGTGAAAAAGAAAGAACTATTAAGAAGAAAAGAAAAATAGAAAGAATTAAAATAAGAATAGATGTGAAGAAGAAAAAAACGGAATGGGGGGGGGGGAGGAAAAAATATAACGAAAATGACCAACAAAAGTAAAATAAAAAATTCACTTACGCCACTAATACTTATTTCTAAACAGTCTCCTTCATTGTCAATATACTTAACCCAATATATATCCATGTCTACGGCTATATCGTGTTCAATACACCGGTTCCCGTCCGATCACCGAAGTTAAGCAACATCGAACCTGGTTAGTACTTAAATGGGTGACCATTTGGGAATACCAGGTGCTGTAAACGTAAGGATCGAGAATGGTCCTCCAGATTTGGGGTTTGGGCGTAGGGTTGTTAGCCCCTGCCCCGTAAAAACAGCTTGTTACAGCAACAAAAAGTTGCTGCCCTATGCACCATTGGGTGTGATGGATAAATGATGATGATTAATAGATCCCCATGATTGAACAAAAATTTCAGATCAAAGTTTAGCTAATACATGTTTCAGAGTATGAACTTATCTATACCCCCACAAAATTGTCGAGCAGATTGACCTTACACCTTTCCCACAACCGTTCCATCCGATGCTCATTTAAACACACATCGACATCTTCCAGGATTATCCTTGATGATAATACGTACATAATGGCATCATCCAAATAAAAAATAATGGGGCATTACTAATAAAAGAGAAATCGTACAATTAATAACATCAGTTATGAACACGGTAACAATATACTTACTGTGTTCGGAACTTAACATACACAAGTCTCTATATGCATAAACTTTCTACATATTAATTAAACAAAATTAATTCTTGATAATGACTAAAAGTATAGTTGAAAGTACAAAGGTTTCGAATAATTCTTATATAATTTGAGTTCCTAAAAAAAGAAAATTATACGAGCAAATATAAAATTATACAAAAAAAAAACTTAACAATAATACCTTGTCCGTCATTTTTTTAATCAAAACTGTATAAAAGAGAGATTGTTGGACAAATACAATATATATATATATATATATATATATATATATATATATAAAGTAGTTCAAACGAATTGGTTGGCAGTCTACTGTTTGTAGTGATTTACTTTAACAGTGCTCGATATTTAGTAAACCATTATATATAGTAAGATTGTTATTATAAGTTTATAATAAAAACAGTTTGCTGAAACACAAGAGCCGTACTATATATATATATATATATATATATATATATATATATATATATATCACACCGATTGAGCACTATAGAGAAATAGTAGACTTTCAAAACACTAGTTATTTACACAAAAATTCAAAAATTAATTTGAAGACCCTCGGCTATTGACGTGTGTTTACATTGTATATAACGCGCTAAAGTCCGCCTTCCTCCACCGAGCGCCTATAGCTCATAGGTAGAATGGCCGACTGATATCAATTCGGGTTTCAATCTTGGCTAGATGCAATCGGATGTCTGACAGTACTGATGAGCTGTGATACAGCGAAACAGAACTGTTTACGGATGACTATATACATATAAATAAAAGTCCTATGCCCCCTTGTAACACGGACCACCACACATCACTTCGTAACAGGATGCTTGCTGGGAAATATACGATTTAAGAAGAAAAAATATCACGCGAGAACTGGCTTAATCGGAGATACTTGCAAGTTATCTCAAACAAAAATACAGCAACGTTCGCAATGCAAATATTTTCAGTCCTTTCTTTTCAGCACCAGGGGGTAACATCACATATCGTCTGACTTTGGTCTTTCTTCGTATCTACACCTTTCTTATAGTGTCAAAGGGTCAGCAATATTAATGTATCAGTGAAGACTGCTTTATTTAGTAGCTCTTCATTCAGACATGGTATTCAATCGAGATGAGAGATTAACAGACCGCCAACAATGTTGCGTACGTGACAGCATATTGAAGTGAGGCCGCTTTTTGGATAGGACTGTTTTATATCTGTTCTTTTTTGCTTTAATCCCTAAACTTGAGAAATCCCATCATTAGAAACCCGCCTGTCATTGAAAAATCCCAAACATTGTTATTTAAAAGAAAAAAAAAATGGCCGACATGCTTAAGAGTGCTCAATACTTAGTAGACCATTATATATAGTAATATTTTATTATAGGTTTATAATAAAAACAGTTTACTGTTTCATTGAAAGACCCCAAACATTGTTATTTAACCCTCTAGGGCCATTCGTATCATATTTGATACAGTATGAAAACAAGCCTTGAAAGAAATATTTTCCTGAAAAATTTTTTAAGAGAAATATTTTATAAATTTCAAATGAAAGCAATACTGACTGCTCAGTCAATGAATACCAAATGTTTCCTTATAGGGAAATACCAAATGTTTCCTTATAGGGAAATACCGTATCAAATATGATACGAATGGCCCTAGAGGGTTAAAAGAAAAAAAAATGGCTGACAAGCTTCAGATATAAATTTTTGCTGTTATTTCAAAGATCATGCAAACTCTTGTTTTCACCTTTGCTTTGAACACGTGTCAGTTTGTTCTTATCGTTCCCACCATCCAGTGAGGTCTCTTCCCTGTGGTTAATGGTTAACGAGCTTGTTGAACAGGTCATTACTACAAATAATATTTGTTTTGTACTATACACATATGGTATTGTGTCGTTATAAACCAGTCTCATTAAACAACAATTTTAAAATCGCCAAGGATAATATAAATAAGATTCTATCAGACTAATGCGTCCGGAATTCATTCCTCACCAGGTGCACTAAACTAAATTGTCATTCGATCTTCATTGGCTGCCTCATGCTTATAGTATTCTACCAGAATAAGCAAAGCTTAATAACCGAGTAACTTCACAAAAAGTAATGCTCAGCAATTTAATTCAGCTAGACTTTACCCGTGGGACGAGGTATTTTTCCGTTTTCTTTACTAATATTGGTTCTTACGTTTCACATGCAAAATACTGAATTATCTCCCCTAAATTGCTTTATATTATTACATTTTGTGAACGCACCATTTTCTTCACTGTTATTTATAATATAAATTTAATATTTATTATAAAAAAACTAATGAATGGTTAATTCATTGCAGTTATTCTCATTTTAATAATCATCTCTTGTTAATCACTAAGATAATGTCGGTATTGCCTTGGCGGAGATTTGCAATCTTTGACTTCTCTCTCTTTATATATATATATATATATATATATTGCCTTGGCGGAGATTTGCAATCTTTGACTTCTCTCTCTTTATATATATATATATATATATATATATATATATATATATATATTGCCTTGGCGGAGATTTGCAATCTTTGACTTCTCTCTCTTTATATATATATATATATAAAATGTAGTAGTAGTAGTAGTAGTGAATAATTTATTTAAGACAGAAAAATCGCCAAGTCGATAATCAGACGCTAAGAGAAGGCCAAGGTGCAAGTGATAGGATACTGAAAGGAGGTTGGCAGAGTAACTCGAAAGAGATATGAACAGTGTTAACATTTCCTTCTTCCTGTTTGTTGATTATTCTTTGTTACAACAAGTGCTGGCTAATGGAGCTGGCATTAAAGAATATCGATATTTGAAACAGAGACGTGGGGAGACGCAGAAGAGAGCCTCACTGTCTGGAAAGAAAAAAAAATGGGTGGGAGACGGTATTTGACAAATAACACAAGTGTGCAGAAATGAAGATGAAGTGGGCTCCTTTCTTTATATTCTTCTTTCTATTCTCTCACGCTTTTCATTTTTATTCTCCTCCTACTTCTCCCTCCTATTCTTTACTCCTGCTTTACCCCACTCTGCCGAACCCTGAAAAATTATCAAATTAAAGTATCTACTTTATATGATTTATTTTCGGATTATTATCACGTTTCGGTCTTTGTGCCCTCCAGCCTTCCTCAGATATACATCAATCTGAATAACCTACAGGAAATTCTAAACTAAACCCTTTATTCAATCTACGGAGGTAGACTGTTCTTGCTCCACTGTCCATATCTAGTTATTTTTAGTACTGCACAGTTATCGACCGTTCCCACTGTTCCCAAGTTCACAATTGAACTTACAATTACTATGTCACCAAATTCACGAAACAAGGCTATAATCCACTAGGCTATTCGCTCGTAGTTAAAGTTAGTTATATTTCAATTTTTCTAATGTCAAATTACATATGCATCTGTTCATATTTCGAGAAAGGTCTTTGTTCAAAAGCACTATTCGAACTTTGCTTGACCAGAATGTTCGTCGTTGACAAGGAAGTCATTATATATATATATATTACGGAAATTAACGAAGATTAACGAAACTTGGTTATAAACAACCGACAATTTGAAATGATTTGTTTGAACAGTCGAATCCTGCCGAATGACACATTTTCGTAATAAAAATTTATCGTAAATAATCAGGCCAGTAGATATAAATATATAATACTGTTTAATTAAAAACAAAAACAGAATATCTACTTAAATACGAGTATCGATAAAAAATAATGTTCAAACAAATCATTTCAAATTGTCGGTTGTTTATAACCAAGTTTCGTTAATCTTCGTTAATTTCCATAACATGTTTACATTTGTTGACATTACGATACACTTCAGAGCAGATATGGTTATTGCGATAAATCGAAAACTATGTTATATAGGCTTGATTAAAACCTCGTTTAGACTAATGGTCATTCATGGTCGAGAGGTCTAAGACGTGCCAGATCACATGGTAGCTTCCACTATGTGAATAGGGGTCGCAGGTTCGAATCCTGCGGAAATACACACATTTTCGTAATAAAAATTTATCGTAAATAATCAGGCCAGTAGATATAAATATATAATACTGTTAAAACAAAAACAGAATATCTACTTAAATACGAGTATCGATAAAAAATAATGTTCAAACAAATCACTTCATATATATATATATACATACAAATTATTTAGATAATTTATGTTTGGGCTATTGTCCCCATCTTTGTTGTTATCAGAACTTTTCGGTTGTTGTACCCTCCGGCCTTCCTGGAAGTGTAGAATCCTTTATTTAATCTACGGGGGTAGACTCTTCTCATTTCACTGCTCACGTCTAGGATTATCTAGTCTCGTTCGTAGTTCTATTTAGTACTCATCGTCCGTTTTTTACCGAATGCCAGTACACATTATCTGACAGAAATTGAACTCACAAACACTATGTCACTAAAGTCACAAACCAACGCTTTACTCCATTGTCCTGCAGAACAAACGGCACCAGTGGAGTATTTGCATTATTTATATTCGGACTAATATCATCATCTATATTATTACAAATTTTCGACTGTTGTGCTATCCGGCTTTCTTCAGCTAGCTGTTGATCCAGGTATCTTTTATGGTATTTTAAATAAACTTATTTAATCTACGGGGTTACATTATTTTCGTTCTATTGTCCATTTCGATAGATATCTCGTCTTTTCATCGCCTAATACAAGAGCCACTCAATAGAGAGACATTGAATTGTAAGGAGAAATGAAGAGAGTCATTTTACGGGGATATAACTGCTGGCTGTAGATTTGAAGAGGTTAAGATTGCAGTGGCCAAGGAAGAATCCTCTTGGAAGAATTTTCCACAAAATTACAATTTTTGGGAAGAAGCTGTCTGGGTGGAACTTCCTCCTTACCAATGAAATATAAATAAAGAGGATGAAAATATCAGTGATTGAAAACTCTTCCTTACCAATAGAATAAAAAGAGAATAAGGATATCTGTCCGAGTTAAACTTCCTCCTTACCAATGGTATACGAAAAGAGTTAGAACGGTTTGATCATGAGTGTTTTTTTTTTTTAACTATACATAATACAGTTCGGTTATTGTTCGTCCAGCATTTAAATTATGTTACTATTGATGACTCCCCGGACACAAGTTAAGTCAATATGAAATTGACTATTTTCAGCATCAAGCATTAACTCTTTTGGCGAGGGTAAGAAAAAATTTTAAAAACATTTATTTCTTTAACGCCGTCTTTTCACGACATAGCCGATCATGACTTTACACAGATTCTTACTCAGCCCGTAGCCATCATTTATAGAAGATAAAAACTAAAAGTAAGCTAAATACAAAGGAAGAGGTAAAGAATGTCTGCATTAAACATCAGAACGAGGTTCAGAACGAGGTTCAGAACGAGGTTCAGATATACAAAATTAAAGCCAGAAGCTTTTTTCTCATGTTAAAAGCAACATTTTCAACTTTTCTTTTCAATTATGAAACTGATTTGATTTTTGTGTCTTGGCACTAATATCAGCGTTCTTTTATCCTTTTTTTGTCTTTGAAAGAATTTTGGCCACGATTTATAATGCTAGGGGTCGTTGTTTTTTTATACTTCTCAGAATGAGAAAGTTGTGCGAGTATCTGTAAATATTTGTATGAGTGTGAGAGATTATGATAAATTATAAAAGTATATATATATATATATATAAAAGATTTTATATTATTACAATGGGTAATACATATTTCACCGCGTCCTGATGTTATTATCGCGGCTCGTCAGACCCAAATGGTACAAGAGGACCAACTGTTGTACGATTTGGGTTTAATGAGCCCCGATAATAATATCAGGACGCGGTGAAATATGTTTTACCCATTGTAATAATGTAAAATCTTTTATAAATTATATTACTCTGTTAAATTAAATAAATGAATTTAACAGTGAGTTCTCTTGAGTTCGTCTCTATCGGAATTTACCTGGACTGTATACCAAGTATACTACGTTCATATATATATATATATATATATATATATATATATATATATATATATATATATATATAAGCATGCAGTGTGGGTGTAGAAGAATCCAATGGAGTATCCTGTACATACAGTGGTAGGATAACTCTTTAAGAGAGCTCTAAACATATATGCATATAGAGCAAATATAAGAAAAATTAAGACATACACGTTATTTCATAGAGACACAGAGAGAGAAAAGGTGGCTCGTGTCCGAGAAGAAAAAGAAAGAGAGAGAGAGAGAAAAAGTGATTGGAATGAAAAAGAGAACTTCAACCGAACAAAACTTAGAATTTCAGTTTTCGTTTTGAAATTTTCGTCTTATCACTGTATAAATGTATATGCTTGTGTGAGTGAAAAAGAGCGAGAGACAACAAGCGGTTGGATAAATTTCAAAAATGAAACAGACAAAAGGAGAGTGCGAGAAAGAAATAGATATAAACAGACAGAGAGAACTAGAAATCATTGGGAGATAAGGAATGTGTGTGTGTGTGTGTGTGTGTGTGTGTGTGTGTGTGTGTGTGTGTGTGTGTGTGTGTGTGTGTGTAAGAGAGAGAAACAAAAGGAAGGGGTAAAAAAAAGCGGTAAGAGGATTTTAAAATAAAGATAGATGAGTAAGAAAAATTTGAAAGTGAAACAGAAAAAAAAAAGAGATTTTCAGTGAAAGAAACAGAGACCAGTGACAAATGAGAAAATATACAAGAGAGATATAGAAAGTAATATTAGGTCATACGGAGTGCCGAAAAAAAGAGAAAGCGAACAATTAGACTCAAATGGAGAGACACACTTAATCGTGCAGAGGGGGACTTTGAAGTTCAAAATACTGGTGACAAGGAACAAGAGACATTAATATGATTGATAAGTGGTTTTTATTATGCTTCTTACGGCTTGTTTTATTCTCTTTTGTTATTATTCTCTCTCATTCTTTGTTTGCTTACTTAACCATTCGAATTACTTTTACAACGGAAACATTAATATTCCTTATGCCTGCCACAAACATTGTCTCAATTCTTCTCTCGTTCTTATTTCTTCACATAACTTATTGACGTAGAGTAAATAAGTTTTCTTTCATTTACACCTTTTTTCCCTTTCCAATGTAGTAAACTAAAAATGAAATTTCCTCTGAATCTTTTAGTAAATTTTATATTTTTGTTTATTCTTAAATTCCTTTTAATAAAAAATTAATTACATCTTTTGTGAAATCATAAATTTCTTCAGCTGTTTATATTAAATTGTTTGGCTTAAACTAAAGCTGAAATTTCTTTCTTCTGAAGAAGAAAAATATTTCTTTCTCTTCTGAAGCTGTGGTTTCTTCTTTTTCTTCGGAATTTTTGTTTTTTAATTTTTTCTTTTTCTAAAATTTCAGTTTTTTCTTCTAAAATTTCTTCTACTAATGCTTAAATTTTTTATTCTTACTTTTTTCATTCTTTCACTATATATATATATATATATATATATATATATATATATATATATATACCTGGACATTAACATATCATCTAAACCGACCTCCCATTCTTTTCTCTGAAAGGAACGAAGTTCCCGCCACAACCATCACTCTACTCTCGCAAACATATATGGAATGTTTGACCGCGTGACAGAAAAGACACCAACAAAGACTGGCACACAGGCGCATATACTGTACTTTATTTTTATTCGTAGTGACTCCAAACAGTAGTGAATTGGACTGAATTACCTGGCCACTGAAACAATGATCACGTCCGGCAATGACAACTGTCGGCAGGAATCGTTCACGGGACTAGCACTAAAGTTTTCCATGTTGAATAGTATTTCGACTTTAAAAATGTGCATTGAGCGGCAAATAAAACTGCCCCATAAAATCATTAACGGAGTGAGGAAATATCTGCATTTAATTTTTACAATTGTTTGTTTTTTGTTTTTTTGTTGTGGGAGGGGGCTTAAAAATAACATCAAACACAATCTGTTCGAGGTTAGAAGAGTAAAAATCCCACGTCCTTGAACATAGGCATGAGTGCGTGCATATAAGACATGGTCTTTAAGCAATACTGAATATTATCTGACAATGGATGATAATCTTCAGTTTTCACCCTCAGTCTTTAATTCATACCTCTACCCAGTCTTTTGAACAGAAGTAGACCTTTATCCCTTGATTCTTATTCAGTAATGGGTTTCAGGTTCCTTCTAAGGTCTTCTCATTTTCTTTCAGTTCCAGTAGCCTCTTAAGTTTTAGTGACATTATTGCTTTGCTTGAGGGGAGTTGATTATATATATATATATATATTGTCATCCGCAGACAGATCTGTTTCGCTGTATCACAGTTCATCAGTACGGTTAGACTCCGATTGCTACACAACCCAGGCTCGAAACCCGACCGAAATATATATATATTCTGTGTGTATCTTCTAGTTCAGGCTCCACACTGTCTTTAAAACAGGAGGAGTAGAAATTCATCCAGTACTTTTTATTTAGAATTTGGTTTCCGGTTTTTAAATATTTTCTCTTTCACTCCAAGTAGCCAGTTACGTCTTAGTGGCATTATTGCTTTGATATATATATATATATATATATATATATATATATATATATATATATATATATCAAAGTGAATAAAGAACAAAGAAAATATTAACAACGTTCAAAACATTAATGTAAACAGTGCTCAATACAGAAATAGAGCTATGAATATTTATCAAAAGTTATAGTTTAGAACATGTACAAATTATAATTTACAAAAAAAGTATACATTTTGTTTGGACATTGGTTTTTGGTTTTTTTTTTTCAATGTCCAAACAAAATGTACACTTTTGTAGTAAATTATAATTTGTACATGTTCTAAACTATAACTTTCAATAATAATAATAATAATAATATATATATATATATATATATATATAGAGAGAGAGAGAAAGAGAGAGGAGCAACGCGTAACAGAAGAAAGCGTGTTAAGAGATACTACAGATTGGGGGAGATGTAGAAAACCATGAAGGGACACGGCAGGGGGGAGAAGTGTCAAATGCTTACACTAGTTTTTTGAAAGCATCGTTCTCGCTAATAATTTGTGTAATTTTTCTTTTCCTTTTAAGTAATGCTTATTTTGTCACTAAACATTAATTACGTGAACGTTCGGCTTGACTACCGTTTTATTTATGTATGATGGCTATCGACTCATTAGATAAGTATGACCATCACTGACCTGCATTAACGGTCATGAGACAGACAATGGCGCTTGAAGCAAGCAGGCAAGCGATTTGCAAGATTTATTGCAGACCGTCGATCATTATGGAGGTTATACTTCTCAACTTCACTAGTTATGAGCTTTCAAATGTCTGGTCAGTCCAGATTGACTGGAACACGACCTCCCATAGTGTGTGCAGGTAAGAGTGTTGTTAACCTGGTCAGCTGGGTAGTTAGAACTGGGTCTGATAGTATAAAGTTTCATGTGAGAGACAATACCTACTCAGGCTAGAAGAATGCAATTGCATTTTAAACAACAAATTACTCATGCACACACCGACTATGACGATCGGTACCATGTTGAATAAGTTAAACACGTCGCAAATGTCAGTCAGTCAGTTAAGTGCCATACGTGATACATGCTTGGGCGATCATGTCTCGAAAGAGACATGACAGACTGGGCAGAAAATTATCCCGCAGTAGGTTGCTATTGCTTTCTGCATTAGACTGGTTGCCGACCAAGGCTATAGAACCCAATCTGTCCTGTTATTTAACCCATAACTGGAAGGAATAGACGGATTAATACCTTTCCCAAGGATATTTGCGCGTAAGTGAATGCAATGAATTAGGCTGGAAAAACGAAATATTTACCTAGTACATACCGGACAGGATTTATCATCTCACTAGCGTCTCTGTATTCGGCCAGGGTACCGTTCGATTGTGTTTCTGTCCGCGGACAGAGACGAAGTTAAGAAAAATAAAATACACTCCGGGAACAACTGCCCGAGGCTGCATCACCCCATTGCACTAGAGGAGTGGATCGGTGGTCACTACTGAGGCCAGAGCAACCGACGTTTGCAAGGATGGGCAATTTTGGGATCTGGACTCGGCGTACGCGCTAGGGTTTCCCACCATAAATTCGGCCTTGTCATATCTTGTCACAGGGGTGGGGTGAGGTGAGTGTTTCACCCCCTCCCCTTTTTCATTTCATTAACATTACATTTTTTAAATATATTTTCGTATTATTGTATACTAGCAGTATAGCCCGGCGTTGCTCGGGTGTAATGAAAGCTTTAAAACTAATCGATGGTCCTGGAGCTCAGACTCAGCGTACAGAATATTTGTGTGAAGTTTAGTGAGAATCGGATAAAAATTGTGGATTTATATAAAGGACATACAGACAGATTGACAGACACACACACAAATATATTGCCTTTTATATATATATATTATCGATTCTCTGCACTATTGTAAGAACTGCAACTTGAAACTTATGAATATCATTTCTTATGTCTTTGTCTATGAGTGTATCAAATTTGATTAAAATCGGACCACTCTTCTATAACCCGATTTTTTCGATTATCGATTTTCAATATTTATCGGGGGTACATTGACACAAAACCTAGCTAAGAACACTCGCAGACGCTTATAGTACAACTGTGTAAATTTTCAAGAAAATCGGTTCAGCCGTTTCGGAGTCTATAGGTAACGGATACACACACACACAGACACACGCACACACACACATAGACAAAGTTCTATTTATAAATAAGTTTAGATATTAGCAATTTTTACGTCATGGGTTTTTGTTCCCCCTTCTTTTAGGTGCCCCTTGTAAATATGTTGAATTGTGGTTCGCTAAGGATCGGGAGGTGATGGATGAGTCTTTGTGGTAAATGATGATATCGTAATGAATGATTGGGTCGTATATGTGATTAGCTAGATATAGGATTGTTACGGAAGACCACACTCTACTCCTTCCCTTTTTTAGGCATTGTGTCACATTTTTGTAAATATTACAAAATAAATATCGTGGAGAGGTGAACTACTTAAAAAGTAAAAAAAAATAAATAATAATTTAATATTTGAGGAAAAGTTAGTCGCTATGAACCATTTCAGTACTGAGTTTAGACCGCTATGGCACAAGGCCAGCGGAAACTTGCCAATAATGAGTCTTTGAGATTTTGAATAGCATTGAAACGCAACAGAAAATAAAAGTTATTTGTAAAAAAAAAAATAAATTATCAAAGATTCTTAGCAGTCAGTCATTTAGTCAGTTAAGTGCCATACGTGATACACGCTTGGGCGATCATGTCTCGATAGAGACATGACTGACTGGGCAGAAGATTATCCCGCAGTAGTTTGCCATTGTTTTCTGTGGTAGACTGGTTGCCGATCAAGGCTATAGAACCCAGTCTGTTCTATTATTAACCCATAACTGGGGTGAAGAGACGGATTAATACCTTTCCCAAGGGTATTTGCGCGTAAAGGAATGCAAGGAATTCAACTGGAATTTGAACTCGGCTCTCCGATTTCTCGTTCCGAGCAAAGTTGTTACTTTGAGGCTTGTGCAATCTATAATGATTTAACTACCGCTTAATAGGCAAACGGTTATGAAGGAAGACAATGACTTGAATGAAATAATTGATTCAAATGGAATTGATGAACACGCCTAAATTGCTGATAATGACGGTGTCGAAAAATGAATAAAAATAAATCCTAAGTATAACAGCTAATAATTTAGATACAATACTCCCGCCTCTTTCTAGATCCGCCTCCCACTAAGCAATTCTATTGAACCTAATTACAATTAAATAAAGTAGAAACAATAGTTTAAATATGGTGATCTGATTTTTCAATAAGGTCTGAGGTGTACTTGGGAAAATATTGTGACGAGATTGCCTCGCTCGTTTAGTTCCTAAAACTAATTCCATTTCGTCAACTGCTTTATACAAGCCATTGTCTTCCTCCGCGACCGTTTGCAGTGTAAACAGTACCCAAGTCATAATCTTATTGCTCACGCACAATTCTATTCTATTGAAATTTCTCATAGAATTATATTTTAAATCGTAAAAGATGTATTTTAAATCGCAAAAATTATATTTTAAATCATAAAAATACATTTTAAATCATATTTATAAGTCTGTCATTCGTTCTTGCTTTGAATATTGAAGTCACATATGAAGTGGTTCTCCTGCTATATATTTTGTGATTCTCTATAAAATCCGAAGAAGAATATGCAATATTGCCGGTCCTGATCCGGTTTCATTCACTTTCCCATCGACGTATCGTCGCTTCCCTAGAGACTTTGAGGTATTATGGTGATTGTTGTAGAAATGGTAAGTAAGAATATGTTTTTCTGCTATAAGGAATAGTGTGGTACGTTTGGGCTGTAATCGTGGCTAGCTAAGTTTCAGAAAAGATAGATGGAAAACCAGACTTTTTATCCCCTTTTCCGCACCTAGACTTTTCCACTTGAAATGGCTACATGTAACTGTAAGTTCTATGCTAACAGTTACTCCTATTGCACTTTATGGTTGTAGAACTCTCTACTGGAATTTTCCTTCGCAGTCAAGTTTCATCTTCCATAACTTAAATGCAGTTTCAATCGTTATCTCTGTCTTCTGTCTTCTGTCTTCATATTCTTTTATTGTTACCTTATGTTAATAATATATTTCCACATATTCTCTAAAACTCAGTAGCCCCCACTTGTGTTTTAGAAGCTTTATTGCGTAGCTTATTGCGAAATAATTAAAAAAAAACAAATTAAATTAATAAAACTTTAATATTATATTTTCCACATATTCTCTAAAACTCAGTAAATCCTACTTGTGTTTTAGTGGCTTTATTGCCTTGCTTAGTGTGAAATGATTAAAAAATGAATTTATGAATAAAACACGTACATAAACTCATTAACGAACGAGGTGAAATAAGGAATTAGATTTCCAGTTATATTTCTCTGTAAATAAATATGAGTTTAACCGACTGGCTACAAAAATGAAATGAGAATAGAAAGAGTTAGCAAATAATTTGTCCTTTTAATGACCATAAAGCAATATTTCTGTTGAATAAAAATCAACATGGAGATTTTTATTCTTCTAATTTATTTATTTTTCCGGTCCAGTCACAATTTCAGCTCAGTCATTTTTCGCCGGCTGACACTTTCAAGAAAGGGGATATGCCCCAAGAATTATCAAGTGGAGACCAGATCGGGCCACCATGTGGGAACTCTTCACTTTAAGAGGTGAGATTATAATACTGGTCGGATCCAAGGTATAACTAGTCACTGTTGAATACTTTCGCGTCTGGAAGCGGCGACAAGCCGTTTTGCCTTCCCCGACGCGATTTATCCTAGAGGGCCGCACATGTCGGTAAGAGAAAAGTAACAATGGGGTCGATTTCGTTTTTACGATATTTTTAATAGCAGTCTGAATGCAGCGACGAATACTGAAGTACTTTCTGTAAATCTTTGTCCGTGATTCTGTTTTGCCACTATCTATATATCGCAATCTGTTCATATCTATCTATCTATCTATCTATCTATCTATCTATCTATCTATCTATCTATCTATCTTTTTTCATTATCTATCTGAATGTGTTCAAATCTATCTCTTCCATTCTGTTAATATCTATCTATCTATCTATCTATCTATCTATCTATCTATCTATCTTTTTTCATTATCTATCTGAATGTGTTCAAATCTATCTCTTCCATTCTGTTAATATCTATCTATCTATCTATCTATCTATCTATCTATGTTTTTCTCTAAAAATATCTATCTATCTATCTATCTATCTATCTATCTATCTATCTATCTATCTATCTATGTTTTTCTCTAAAAATATCTATCTATCTATCTATCTATCTATCTATCTATCTATCTATCTATGTTTTTCTCTAAAAAATATCTATCTATCTATCTATCTATCTATCTATCTATCTATCTATGTTTTTCTCTAAAAATATCTATCTATCTATCTATCTATCTATCTATCTATCTATCTATGTTTTTCTCTAAAAATATCTATCTATCTATCTATCTATGTTTTTCTCTAAAAATATCTATCTATCTATCTATGTTTTTCTCTAAAAATATCTATCTATCTATCTATCTATCTATCTATTTCTCTAAAAATATCTATCTATCTATCTATCTATCTATCTATCTATCTATCTATCTATCTATGTCTGTTTATATCAGTCAGTATAACTATCATATGTTTATTTATTTATTTCTATTTCAGTCAGTTCGTATCTACCAAATTATTACGTTTCTGTCTCACTTGGAATAAATGCCAAAGTTTATGACTCTTGACAAATTATTACCTAGAAAGAGCCACTTATCTCCAAGAACGGCACTGGCAGAAAAGCTTTTAAGTAACTGTTATTGCGAAATTAATACGCCTTCTGAAATTTAAACGCAACAGTGTTTAGGTGAGAACCGAAAGAATAGTTTGCAAGAAGTAAAGAGAAATATTTATAGAGCTTTTTCATTACACGTCTTTCTTGCTGTTGACTTGGCATCTTCCATAGACGCGCATCTATCTATCTATCTATCTATCTATCTATCTATCTATCTATCTATCTATCTATGCTGGTCATAATAATAATAATAATAATAATAATAAATGAGTGCTCTATGTAAAATAACTAAAAAAAAAAGCTAAAAGTTTTCCTAAGAATAATAAATTTGTAGGTTACTGTTCGATGCTAATAGTAATCGTCAGGCTCAAATGAAAAATAATAAATATTTATGCCTGACGATTACTACTGAAATGAAACTCCAAGTAGCATAGTTTGGTGATGTACAAATGTATAATTATTCTTAGGATAGATAGATAAACGCTCGTAATTTACTGGATTACGTGATTTTTTTTATCCATCATTTCCTGTACATTATCCAGTGATCATTTTCTACACATTGTCTGTCTGTCTATCTGTCTGTCTATCTGTCTGTCTGTCTAAAGAACAATTATACATTTGAAGATCACCATTCTATGCTAATCTTATCCAGTGATCATTATCCAGTGATCATTTTCTACACATTGTCTGTCTGTCTATCTGTCTGTCTATCTGTCTGTCTGTCTAAAGAACAATTATACATTTGAAGATCACCATTCTATGCTAATCTTATCCAGTGATCATTATCCAGTGATCATTTTCTACACATTGTCTGTCTGTCTATCTGTCTGTCTATCTGTCTGTCTGTCTAAAGAACAATTATACATTTGAAGATCACCATTCTATGCTAATCTTATCCAGTGATCATTATCCAGTGATCATTTTCTACACATTGTCTGTCTGTCTATCTGTCTGTCTATCTGTCTGTCTGTCTAAAGAACAATTATACATTTGAAGATCACTATTCTATGCTAATCTTAAGGCTCAGGAACAAATTAAATATAATAAATATTATCTTTGCAAGATGATTGCTATAAGCCTGAATCTCCAATTAGCATAAAGCGGTCATATTCAAATGTATCATTATTTTAGGATAGATAGATATAAGTATTTTATTAACACGACTTTTAAATATTTTGCTAATATGACTGGTATTGTGGTGCGTGAAGGATTGAAAGGTGATGGATAGGTTCTTGTGGTGAATGTGTAAATTGTTAATGAGTGCTAGGGTCGTGTAAGTGTTTAGCTAGAAATAGGATAGTTAATGAGTACCACCCTCTACCCACCCTACTTTTTCGGCCATGTGTCACATTTTGTATTTCTATACAAATAAATATATTTTGTTAATATGACTTGACTATAAATGTTTTGTTAACGGGACTTTACTATAAATGAAAGAAATCTATCCGAGGATGAGCCTATTTGACAATTTCAGTCTAGGTGTTATCAAATTTTATACTGGTAGTTAATCTTAATTTTAGTTACTTTTAACCGGCCCGTCTGTCTACCGGCATGAATAAACAAGACGGATCGGAGATGGAGAAGAAACCGCAGGTGAGACTCGAATCACACACTCTTTGGTCTCCAAAGGTTGTCTCTTGTGTAATGGCTGCTCACTCACCTGCCTTTAGACTGCTATATTGTTCACAGCAGATCAATTCTGACGATATAAACGTAGTTTTTTTTTTTTTTACCCAATACATTTTTGTGTCGGGTGGGTACCGAATCATCTCTCAGTTGCGTCTCTGTCCTCGAATACAGAGTGCAGCTCAGTTGTGGCTCCGTCCGCGAGGGCAGGGTCGCAACTGAGAAAAATTGCACTGATAGTGTCCCGCGACCGAGCCATCTCATTGCAGTAGAGGGGTGGACCAGATGCTCGTCATCGGGGCCAGCTCAATCGGCGGTTGAGGGGACTGGGGAATTTTTGTCCCTGTGCCCGTCCGTACGCGGTCGGGTCCCCTCCTAAAAAGACCTTGTGTCACATCCCGCTCCAGTGGGGGAGTAGGGTAAATACTATATAAACTTAGTTTTTTTCCGTTAGGTTTAGTAAGTAAATGATATTTTTATACATGAGGACACACTGAACATATATTTTATTTTCATCTAACCTTTTGTTTATTCTTCCTCTATGTGACGTGTCCCTTCAGAACGTAGGCGATCATAGCCTTCCACATCTCCCTGCCCCTTGTAGTTCTTAACATACCTTCTCCTTCTCAACCCCCGCTCCACAAGTCCATCAAGTATGTTACGCGTTGCTTTCCCTTGTCTCTCCTTCCCTCTATTCGTCTCGTGAGCTTCAGATTTTCCAAGCCCTTTTTCCTCATTACACGTAACAGAAAATTTAGCCGTCTTTTCCTTATGTTAAGTATGTTTTCTTTTCGTATCCATTCTCTCCAAAACGTCGTCGTTGCTCAAATGTTCTGTTCATGGTATCCTCAGTATCCTTCTGTGGAGCCACATTTTTTTTGCTTCAAGTCTTTCCTTTATCTTTGAGTTTTGTTTAACTTCAATCTATTTTTAGATTTTTTAATGGAGCTTTTGCGTTTTGTTTTAATATAATTTTTGTTTATTGTTTTGCTTGAGCGGAAGATCAATTCTGATAATAAGCACTTACTGTTTATTTTTCTGAGGCTTAGTAAATAATACTTTCAAATATGAAGAAATATTGAATATACATTTAATTTTGAGCTAGTCTTTTGTTGTGTTCATTTTTTTTGTTGTTGTTTTCATCTATTATTTTTTAGCTTATTTAGAAAGATGTGCGTTGTAGTGCAGTGGATATCGACTCGGAACGACAAGTCGGTGTGCCGAGTTCGAATTCTAGTTGAATTCATCAAATTATTTTTATTTTTTATTTAATCAATATCCCTCCATGAAAGGCAGTAAAGCCACTAAGACACAAGGGGGTTATAGGATGCGAAAGAATTAGGAACAGAAGGATTAATAATGAACGGGAAAAGAAAATAATCAAGAGGACAGTAAATAGCGATTGACAATGCATTTAAATTTTTGAAGATTAAAATTGGCGGAAAGTGGGTGTAACAATCAAAAAGTGCGAGAAAAGTAAAACTCACTGGTACATCTAATCAGATCAGCTGTAAATTGATGAAATCTTGACGCCAAACTAGTACTGCGCTGAAATTCATAAAGTCTAAGTAACATAGTGTTGCAGGGAGTTATCCACTTAATAATGGGCACGTCTTTGCCTATATTAACCACGAGTTAATTACTCTCGAGGACAGAGCCGGGGAGGCGACAGAGTCACTGGTTTTCAGTACGACTTCAGTTCAGCTCAGCCTAGTCTGTCGGTGACTTGTAGCCAAGCTCTTATTACTCTTTCTCTTTGTATTTCTTGTTGACGTAATATATGTTTTTGACTTACCACCGTGTTGACTCATTATTTTATGGTCACATACCGGGTCCATAGCACATAGCAAAGAGTTCATCCGGATAATAACCATGAAAGTGTTTATAGAAAAGGTACACAGAGGCAACTTGATCGCGGTGAGAAAATGACTGAAGCCGAGCCGCCAGAAGAGGACAAATAATATTGCTGATTTTTTCATTGGGTTTTATTAAGAAGCTCAAGATAAATAGAAAAGGCTCCGGACCATACGTTTCAGTAACATTTTTAGCATGGACGTATGGTAGACTTATGGGTATGTTAGATTCTGGAGACGAAAAATTGTCTATCACGACATAGTGAATCACCTTTCTTAGCAGCTGACCTAGCAATGGATTCAATATAGTCTTTCCATTTTATGTTGTTAGTCTAATTTACAGCAAGCTTTTTGTTTTGGAGTATCAATTCGAATTTAGACACATTGTCCTCCGCAGGCATAGTAAATGTGTAAAAATAAGAAAGCACATTGAACATACAGTAAATTTTTATTTATATTTTTTTATCAGTTTTGTTTAATTTCCATCTACGTTTTTTGGGATGTGCGTTGTGGTGCAGTGGATATCGGTTCGGACGAGAAATCGAGGAGTCGAATTCCAATTGAATTCCTTGCCTTCACTTACGTACAAATACCCTTGGGAAAGGTATTAATCCGTTTCTTCCCTCCAGTTATGGGTTAAATAACAGGATAGATTGGGTTCTATAACCTTGGCTGACAACCTGTCTACCGCAGAAAGCAATGGCAATCTACTGCGGGATAATCTTCTGCCCAGTCAGACATGTCTCTTTCGAGACATGATCGCCCAAAACGTGTATCACTTATGGCACTTAATTGATTGACATTTTTTTTTGTTTGTTACATTATTGTCGTTGTTGTTAGTTTAGCTTAATTTCCATCAAGATTTCCAAAATCATGTTTTTTAAAACAGAAAACAGCTACGGACATCTTTAGTTTATGGGGTGATCTTTATTGGCATATTCAGGAAGAAAAAAAAAACGCCAGGTAAGCAGTCTCCCTCTTTAAGGAAGATGAAGGTGAACAGGGTTTGGTTGTGGTTTGGAGAAAGAAACAAGTGACATAAAACAATTAGGCAAAAAATAGAGGAAAATACGGACAATAACAAATAAAGAGGGAAAGATAAAAGAACCGAAACGCGTATAGAGACAAACATGTACTGAGCTGGTTTGGAAAGGGAAAGAAAAAAAAAAAGGGATGTATGACATTGTAGCAGCTTATTTTTCAAAGGGCTTCTGTGAGTTTTGTTTCTTTGAGGCATGCGTGCCGCTAAACCTTCTGGCATGTCAAGGCAATATTTGAACTGGCCTTATGGAACGCTTTCAACTTTCCTTTACCTCCCCCATCCCCCCAGTCTCTTCACTTGGTCTCGTTTTTTGTATTCCTAAATTTTATTTCATTTTTTAAAAACTAAGTCCTGGTAACCTTTTATCCTTTATCTTATTACCCACTTTTTCTCTCTCCTCTTCTTTTTCTCTTTCAAACATACATACATATCTTCTTCTTCATTATCATCTTACCAGAGAAGGTGCTTTGCTAGACGTAAGGGTTCACCCGAATCAGAAGGAAGAATGGGCCATTAAGCTGAAGCGTTGACCCAATAAATGTTATCAAGAGCGGGTGTGACACGCTTGGGGAATTATGTCTTTTTTCGAGTCATAATCATCCATTTTGTGTATATATTTAAATGGTAATCTTTTTTTTGTAGATAATAATGGTTTAGCTATTACAAGTTTTATTAATTAACACATAGTTGGGTGGAGAAAATGCAGATTCGTACCTTTCTCAAGGGTCTCTGCGCGTAAGTCAATATAGCTAATCCAAGTGGAATTGGAACCCAGCTCTCCGATTAACAATTCAGTCATTATCTATTACACTTCCTGCACATCTAAACTTACAGTACCACTTATTCCAAAGTAGTCATCCATTCAGGCTCAACGTTGCTTAACCCGAGAACACTAACCATGGGTATATAGTACCCAGCGCAAATGACACCATTTTAATTACAATTTAATTCATTTTCAGTACCTGATTTTCTTACCTAAATAATGTTTTTCAGTTCCTATTAATGCTAACTCAAAGTACAAATTTTGAAGTGCCTGCATGTAAAATATTTTAAATAAATATTTATATTTAATATTTTTTTGATATTTTCAAAATCGAGTATGATATACTCATGGTTAGTAGTGGTATAACTTTAAATGATATGGTTAGTGTTCTCTTTATATATATATATATATATATATATATATATATATATATATTATAGCAACAGCAATACCAATAGTAACAGAACTAACTCTGCCGAAACTAGTATATATATATATATATATATATATATATATATTCTTGAAGATATATACATAAAACAGTTGAAACCTAACCTGAACAAGATAAACTATGAAATCTCCAGAAATATCCTTAAATGCTTATAATTAATAACAGAAGCCATTGCTTTTATTCCAATATCTTCCCATACTTAATATTTCTTGCTTTCACTTTGGTCATGTGTGACATCATGAGCTGTGATGCGACATTCGCTTCCAGTATCTTAAATGCACGAGTTTGTTGTTGGTTGGAAATCTTGTAAACAAAAACAGTTTGTTACTATCGTTTGTCCGTGGTTATAATATATAATGTAATTTGACATCTTTGAAAATGGCTTATGTAAGCCGAAAGCTTAGATTGGATTATTAAAAAATTATGTATCAATATTGCAATTTTCGTTCTTCATTTAATGATAATGCTATTAAGCTTATCAGAGAATATGAAAAAAATTGACATAAAATAAACAAACAAAACTTTTCTATATTATTTAATGAAGCATGCATTAATGAAAAACAATGCTGCCTTAATACACACAATTTATATATATATATATATATATATATATATATATATATATATATAAGATATCGAGAGAGTAATAAATATACATATACACGCAAGTCAATGTACATATATATTTTTTCTGGTGTTAATAAAACATTGCTCGATGTAATATAACATGGCTATCATTCAACCACGACTTAAGTCCAACATTCAGTGAATCTAGGCAGCTTCACCACGAATTCAGTTTCAAATAGTTTACAGAGTTAGGTACGACATCTGCTTAACTACTTTTATAAATATTGCAGCTAAAAATAAAATTTGAATGCAATATGTTAAGTACAAAATGTCTTACTTTTTTTTTTACTTCACTAGAATAACTTGTCCTGTTCTCTTCCAGGTTTAATAACTTGTCCTGATCTTTTCCAGGTTTAATATAATCTTATTTTTATGCACGCATTTTCCATGTAATAAAGTATATATTATTAAATGTACTGATTGTTTAGTGCATGAAAACAATAACACGAGTTGACTCAAGCCTTGTGAGTGAAATATGGTAGAAGTCTCCCTTTGAGACGGTTGTGCTAGCTCGAAGCCAAAAGTCATCGTGACCGAGGGTTTGAACGCTCTGGCCTAGTTCAAACTGCTAGATAACGCGCTCTCTCCCAGAAACTGTAACTAATGTCCACTCTGTATAGTTACAATATAAATCACAGGTGGGCTCTATGGGTGTTAAGCAAACCAAAGTGTGTCTAAGCAGGCTTCTGCAGTGTGGATTAGCTAGTTCCCCCGGTAGACGGATATCCTCGAATACGAGTGGCCAGCCATTATGTATGTATGTATGTATGTATGTATGTATGAAAGAGAAGGGGACAGGAAGCTAAAGAATGTAAAATGACGATCATCACACCTGCGTCCTTCAAGCCTTCTGGATAGTCAGTCTCTCGAAAGGCCACACATTTGCCCTACTTAAGATATTTTAATTCCTTATCGATCAGCTTTTCATACAAATCAAATCATTTAATCGTTCCTGGCCTTTCGGATGTTCTTCGGTCCGACTTATATATATATATTTTTAATCGCATCACCCCGAGCAAGGCGGTAACGCCACTGATGTGCAGGGGGCTGCGTAATAGTGAAAAGATTGGAAAAGAGAAAGCCGGAAACCACCTCCTAAACAGGGAACAAGGGATGAGCCTCTTAACCTGTTCAAAAGACGTGGGTGGAGTGTGAACCGGGCGATAGATAGATCTATCTACTCCAATTTATATAATCGAGGTTTCAAATTTTCTGGTTAAGATCATTCCAAACAATCACGTGTACCATTTGTAAATCAATCCCTGCATCTTCTTAATCAAGGAACAAAATGTAACATAATGTAACAAAATGTAACAAAATGTAACAAAATGTAACATAATTTACACTATAACCGGCTGCATACGTCACTCCTGTCTCAACGATTAATGTTTGAGGCAAAGTAAAAAAAAAAAAAATCTGTATTTGATTCTCAAAATAGACCGTCTCTCTAAACATCTCTTTATCTTTGTATCTTCCTAAGTAATATGTCAATAGTCACTAGTCAGTAGACTGGGGTTTTGAGGAGCTTGGACCAATGCTCTCTGGACCAATGCTCTCTGGTCTAAATCAGAGTGGTAGTACCTGTTAGAATCCCAACTATGGGCAAAAAGTGCCCCCCCCCCCCACCGAAGCAAAAACACTTTTTATGTGCCATATCTTTTCAGGACGTAGGCGATCATGGCTTTCCACATCTCCCTGTCCCTTGTGGCACGTTTTCTCGTGTTGCACCATACAACCCTCGTTCCGTTATCCACCTGATCAGGTCCTTCAAATATGTTATCCGCTGCTTTCCTCTCTGTCTTTTTCCCTCTATCTGGCCTGTTAGTATCAGGTTCTCCAAGCCCTCTTTCTTCATTGCATGTCTCAGGAACTTTAGTTGTCTCTTCCTGGTGTTCAGTATTAATTTCCTTTTCGTATGAAAGTATAAAAATGCTCTTTAATAGTAAAAATACCAGAAGTAATTTTTTCATATTAAAAACAACTGTCAAAACTTAACCTAACAATACATTTTAACTGTAGTTGAAGTCATACAATTGCGTTCAACATATATTTAGTTAAACCCACAAAATTGCATTCAAATTATTTAGATTTCGACATTAAATAATTTGTCGTAGTTGATACACCACTAAACAAAATCTTGCTAAGCTAATGCTAAATCGGCTATATTTCTGGTCTTTCATGGAAACATTTAATTTAAAAGACAGTTGCGGGAAAGCGGTGAAACATTTTGGTTTTGTATTGTCAGTCAGTCAATTAGTTAAGTGCCATACGTGATACACACTTGGGCGATCATGTCTCGAAAGAGACATGACTGACTGGGCAGATGATTATCCCGCAGTAGATTGCTATTACTTTCTGTGGTAGACTGGTTGCCAACCAAGGCTATAGAACCCAATCTGTTCTGTTATTTGACCCATAACTTGAGGGAAGCGACGGATTTTGTATTGTAGGTAGCAAAATTATAGTTCCCTTCAAACTTGATGGTGTTAATATAAATACTGAGTTTAAGTTTGTTAAACATCATATCAACCTTCGTTGGTTATTTAATGCCAAGAAGGTGGGGTTTTAGGGGGTGGGTGGGTAATTTTTTAATATTTTTTTAATGGTCGTTTATAGTGAGAAGGTTGATATTTTATGAAAACTTTTTTTTCTTCAAGTTATCTTTTGGAGGGACACCCACGTTCATATGATAGGATCTGGAAGCATACTCATTCAATACTACCTTTATTACGCGATTTAAAAATAACGACTGGGTTAGATCAAACAAGCGTCCAGTTATACCATAGTCCCTTTAGCTTGCGCAGAAGGCCAGCGTGTCAAACTCGTTTGAGATATCTAGGGCAATAGCTCAAGCTTCGCCGTTCTTATCGAGAGTTTAGTATATATACTCTGCAGTAAACCTGGTGAAGTGGAAACCATACTGTTTGTCAGCTAAGAAGGCAGTGGGCTATGAGATGTCGAACCACTTCAGCATTGATAACAGCCTCGAACTTGCCAAAAATTCGTAGGAGGCCGATGGGGTCTCAGATTCTCCAGAGTTCTTAAATACAGGAACTACAGAGGAGGACTTCCAGAAGGCTGTAAAGCAAGAAGCAGAGAGGTAGTATTTGTAGAGTTCGGAGAGGATAGAGGAGAGTTCAGGGGCACATTTCTTTAGGATGATGATAGGATTCCGTCACTTCCGCTAGCCGTTATGTAGGTCATGCTTTGAAATTTTGTTAAAGGCCAGTGAGTGTGTAATGTAAACGTCACTGAGTTGAGCCTCAATTCTAGCTGGGATATCGGGTGCAAATACCCCAGACGAATCAAATGTGGAGTTGGTGGAAGAATCTGAGAGCAAAGCACTCAGCTTTGTCCGCTGAAGATGTGAGGACCTCAAATTTATTGATTAAAGGAGGGATTGAGGGCTTGATGTTGTTTAACACATTTTTACAGAGCCGCCATTAGTCTTTGAAGTCAAATTTGCGGAATGCAAATACGCTGCTTCATTCTGTCAGCAAACAATAGCTTAGCATCATTTAGGATCTTCTTGCACTCATTACAAGCAAAAAGGCGCTTATTATGGTGAGACGCGTGGCTCCGATAAAGCCGGAAGAAGTGACTCCTGTGAGCAATAGCGGCCGAGCAAGTAGGGGAGAACCAGGGGAGACGAAAGGGGTTTAAGTCGAAACTCCCTAGCAAAGATGAAAGCATTGACGCCAACTTTTAGCCAAGAGGAGACCTCGGATGCACAGTCTTCAACAGGAAGACTAAAGACTTTGTTTTAAGGAACGTCACACAGGAAACCATGAAACGACTCCCAGTCTGCTCTTTAGTAGCAGTAAGATATTCTGCTAGTCGGAGGTTCCTAGGGGGAGGTGGAGTAGAAGAAGATATTAGCGGAAACTACAGCATGATCAGAGTTGCCAAGAGGGCAAAGCTGCATGACATGGCAAGAGTTAGAGATAGAAGTGAAACAGAGATATAGCAGTGAGTCAGGTTCATTAGGGTTATTACAGAAACGCGTGGGGAACTCCACCACTTGGGTAAGGGATTGACTGATTGAAAACATAATGTTATGGACACCAGCGATATCTGTGACAGTTCACCAGCCACTTGGCATGGTGGGCATTAAAGTCTCCAAACACAAATATATTGACGAATAGATGAAAGGAAATGGCCTTATCTATATTGTTCGAGATGCTGTCTAGTACGGAACAGTCAAGAGATGAAGGGGAGCGGTAGAGAAAAAAAAAAGATAGCTAACCGATCTTAGTAGAGAGAGACGAAAACACATGTAGGAATGATCTGGAGATTCAAGAAAATCACCCTAGATAGACTTGGTGTTTATATTCGAAGACATAAACACCAAGTCTGTTCATATGGATATTGAAATCCTCTCTAAAGAGGGATAAAATATACTTGTGTCAGTTAAGATTTCTAAATGTCATTTTATATATTATTTTTCTTTTTCATATTTATTTAACCACTAGCAGTATAGCACGGCGTTGCTCGGGTGTAATGAAATCTTTAAAACTAATCCATGGTCCTGGAGCTCAGACTCAGCCTAAAGAATATTTGTGTGAATACTGGTGAGAATCGGATAAAAATTGTGGATTTGTATAAAGGACATACAGACAGATAAACAGACACACACACAAACATCTTACCTTTTATATATATATATATATATATATATATATATATATATATATTATCGATTTTCTGCATCATTGTAAGAACTGCAACCTTGAAACTTCTGAATATGGTTTCTTATGTATTTGTCTATTAGTATATCAAATTTGATTAAAATTGGACCACTCCTTCTATAAGCCGACTTTTTCGATTATCGATTTCCGATATTTATCGGGGGGTATCTAGACACAAAACCTAGCTAAGAACACTCGCAGACGCTTATAGTACAACTGTGTAAATTTTCAAGAAAATCGGTTCAGCCGTTTCGGAGTCTATAGGTAACGGACACACACACGCAGATGCACACACATACACACATAGACAAAGTTCCATTTATAAATAAGTTTAGATTTCACTCCAAGGCGTGACTGCCACTAATGCGCAGGAAATTGAGTGCAGTGGGTATTTTTAAAAAAAAAGGATAAAAGACGAATGGCATTCAGGAAAATTGAAGATAGCATTTAGAGTTTGTAGCTATCAGAGAAGCAAGTAAACGGAAGGGAGTTCAACTGGTGGATTTTTTTACGGTAATCGATATCATTTTGATTTGCGTATTTGCATATTGCATATGTATAAGCGTCTTGTAATTTGAAAAAAAAAATCAAATAATTAACAGTATTTGCTTTTATTTTCATAGTTACTTTATGCAAAGTATAAAGTTTTCCATTGTTTTGAAAAAGTCCATCAGATGACGAAACGCATGGGAAAAAGACTAAGCACTGTTTTCCTCTTGTCTTTCTCTCTCTCTCTCTCTCTCTCTCTCTATATATATATATATATAGTCATCCGCAGACAAATTTGTTTCGCTGTATCACAGCTCATCAGTACGGTTAGACTCCGATTACTTCTAACCCAGGACTGAAACCCGACCGGATTGGCGTCAGTCGGCGGCGATTCCACCTCTGGGCTATAGGCCCTCGGTAGAAGAAGGCAGACATTTTAGCACGTATATTATCATTATACACACCCAATAGCCAGAGTGCTCTAATTCATTACTGAATGAGCGATGCGTACATGCCAGAGTGGCTACTGTTTTATATATAGGGTGACTGAAAAGGAACACTTCATTTTAAAATCTTTATAAATTATTTATAAACTATAATTTTTTTTCAAGAAATGGATACAAGAAGAAAGCGTTTTACATAAGGTTTTATTTAAAATTTTGTATAGCCACCATATTTCGTTACCAGTTTCTCGGGCTACACAGGAAACGCGTCAACCGATTTCACCAGGAATTCTTGCGGTATGGAAGATATAGCTTCTTGTATTGGCCTTTCAATTTCTTCCACAGTCTTGGTTTGGTATAGTAGACTTGCTCCTTTTAACTAGGCCCAAAGAAAAAAGTCACACGATATTAAGTCAGGACTCCTGGCTAGCCACCCACAAACAAAACACAGTTACTTTTCATTCACCCTGACTGAGACGGGCGAAAGTACTTGAATAAAACTATAGAGAAACAATAACAATGACTATTTCAAACTGTCCAAAGAAACCCACCATGTATATAAAGAAATTCTGCCTCCGACAGAGGCACCACATGAGTTCTTGAAAATGACTGAGACGGTCGAAAGTACTTGAATAAAACAATAACACAAGAACTTCTGAGAGCTTTACTGTTAAGAAAAGCAGAGAATAAAACGTGTCATTTTTTTGTAAACTCACAGAGAAAATACAAAAGATAAAAACCGAATGCCAGCGATAATATATATATATATATATATATATATATATTGACAAACGATGAATAAACAACTTGAAAAACAAACAGCTATTAATCTGTTGAAAAACACTTTAGTAAAGGAGAATTTTGAATGAGAAAAGAATATATATATATGACTAGAGAGAGGAGGGGTAAGGAAAGAGAAAACCTAATGTAAACTTTATAAAAAAAAACTGTTTAAACGAACGACTCAAGAAAAAGCACAAGCAATTCTTTTGTTAGGAGACTAGAAATGTCGCCAGAATTTACAAAAAGTATGTGTGTGAGAGAGAGAAAGAAAAATTATCCGATTAAAATAGAAGATTAGAATTTTCTATTATAAATAGCTTATATTATTATTATTATTATTATTATTATTATTATTATTATTATTATTGCTGTTATTTTTACACATTGAGTGTCCACATTTGTAATTGGTGGTCTACACTGAAGATTAATTGATAGCAGTGCTCTAACCCACTCAACTTCAGTATCTATTTTTATGAGAATGTTGTTATCTCGACAGGGTGGGCTCTAACTATCCCACTAATGTCTAGTTCTTTTACCGGGCTATTCAAGACTTTCCGCAGTGCACCGGTAATGAATGGTACTATGGTCACCTTAGAGTTTCACAAATTCCTCAGTGTTTTAGCAAGATAGAGATCTTCTTCATTTACATCTCAACATCACATGTCTGGCGGCTGCTGCGGTTGATCGAGTCCCTTCAAATTCCCGGTAGCTTTCTTGGTATTTTTGCTGATTCCAGCACCACCGTATTTCGAGCGGAAGCAATTTTTCGTCAGATTTCCGATTCATCAAAATTTCAATTTTTTTATTATAAGCACGGAGTATAGTTTTCTCAGTTCCCGATCAAGGTTCTGTCACCATTTATCTTCATAGTCGAATCTAAGTCGTTTGCATAATTCCAAACTCATCATTTTCCCTATTATATTGTCTCTACTATGCTGCGTCCCTTTTGAGCCGACTCGATATAATTATTTTTCAATTGGCCTCAGCTGCCTTTCTACGATTCGTCGATTTTCGCTTCCAATATGAGTTACTGTTTCTGTTTATGAAGTCAAACTTTTCTGCAGTTTCTACTCTCTCCGAATAAAGTAAGACCTTATTATTTTACAACATGCCATACAATCGGAATCTCGAACGCATGAGAAGACGTGGAAACCGAATTTATTATTTTAGACTTATGTTGCTTATTTAACAGCTGGGGAAATAGTAATATTAAAAAACGAACTGAAAGTTTCGATAAAAGAACCAGCAATAAACTGAAAGAAATAAACAAAGAAAAAAATAATAACAACGATTACGCTTCATCTAAGAAATCCGGACAATTCCTTTTTTCAACCTCTTTCTTTCTACGTCCCCGAATTATTTATTTCAGTTTACCCACCTAATTCGTTCTTTCTCTCTATTTATGTATGTTTCTCCTCTTTTTCTATTTTCAATATAATCAATATTTTCTATTATTATGCAATGTCGCTTCACGATAGAGGCAATCATGGCTCTCTACAGATTCCTTTCGCTTATTACCTTCGAAATGAGAAACTACAGAGTCGAATTTGAATTCCTTGTCGGTTTCATTACATTTGCTTACTTCACTTACATTCTAAAACCCTTGGGAAAGAAAGAAATCCGTCTCCTGCCCTCGCTATGGGTTAAATAGTAGTACTTGTGTCTGGAATTATTATTCTCAAAAAAGTTGTTATTGTAATAATTCTTAGCAAAAACAAATTCTTAAAATCTAAAAATGTTCTGGCTTTAAATAACCAATCACAATGAGTTGATACAATGGATTGATAAGCCGTAAACAATAAATAAATCAATATCTATGAATTGCCATAACATCTTAAAAAATAAAGAGATCCGTCTTCTACCCTCTGCTATGGATTAAATTTATATGACTTGTATCTGGAAAAATAATTGCAATTCTGAAAATTTTGTTATTGCAACATTTTCTAGCAAAAAAAAAATCGCAATCCAAAATATGTTTTGGCTTGAAATAACCCATAATGGGTTGATAAGCCGTAAAATAATCAATCAACTTATATCTATGAATTGCCAGAGTTTCCCGTTGCATCCACTGTTTGGAATTATAAGTTTCCCTTTTCTTAGACTTGTTGCCAAAGAACGCTACAAATAATTGATAATTTTTGTTTTAATCATTTCACCCCAAGCAAGCAAGGCAGGAACGCTACGAGTACGCAGAGTTTACAGGGGGTGAAGGTGAAAGAAATGGATTGAGGAAATGACTATAGATGAACAGTAGCCAAGACAGAAAATGGTTATTAATGTTTGTTATAATAATACTAGCAGTATAGCCCGGCGTTGCTCGGGTGTAATGAAAGCTTTATAACTAATCCATGGTCCTGGAGCTTAGACTCAGCCTAAAGAATATTTGTGTGAAGTTTGGTGAGAATCGGATAAAAATTGTGGATTTGTATAAAGGACATACAGACAGATAAACAGACACACACAGAAACATTTTGCCTTTTATGTATATATATATATATATATATATATATATATATATATATATATATATTATCAATTTTCTGCATCATTGTAAGAACTGCAACCTTGAAACTTCTGAATATCGTTTCTTATGTATTTGTCTATTAGTATATCAAATTTGATTAAAATCGGACCACTCCTTCTATAACCCGATTTTTTTTCGATTATCGATTTTTGATATTTATCGGGAGTACCTCGACACAAAACCTAGCTAAGAACACTCGCAGACGCTTATAGTACAAATGTGTAAACGTTCAAGAAAATCGGTTCAGCCGTTTCGGAGTCTGTAACGGACACACACACACACACACACACAAAGTTCCATTTATAAATAAGTTTAGATTAGCGAGAACGTTATTTTTGTCACCTACTTCTATAACATTGGTTTCGTAACGTTAATCTGAAGAGAACTTTGGTAACTCCTTATTTGCGAGTTATTTCGCGTAAAGTTAACGTAAAGTTACGGTATTTTCGCGTAAAGTTAACGTACTAACGAATCTTTCGAATAATACTGTGGAAACACCGATAACCGGAACACACCCAGACTTCTATCTTGAGTGTTTTATATATTAATATTTATGGATACATCATCCCAGTAGAAGAATCCATCCAACAGGTACATTTGTTGCCTGGATATCCACGTTCAACCACACGTGTCGGTGTCAACACGTTCTTCCTACATAACAGGCTGTATTTAAATTTTTAAAGATTAGTATTTATATAAAGTAAAGGAAGTAGACGAAAGGGATGTCTACAGAATATCGTCCAACTTTTTTAAAAAAATTACGTAAGGATGGCAGTACTATTTAATAGCATTATTAAAGGATGTGACTTATTCCCTGAAACGCAAGGTCGCGTTATGCCCTAGAAAATACTTGGGATTTTTTTTCCAAATATTAGACATTAGAGCAAATCGTAAAACATTTATTTTACTCATTACAAGTAAAATATTTTTCAAGGGTCTAAAGAGGCTGACATATATATATATATATATATATATATATATATATATATATATATAGACAAATCAATGGGACGTCAGGAAAAATTCAAGTGTGTGGCCTCGTGTCTGGCTTCTTTCTACAGACTAGTCAGCCATTTCCTTTTACATCTGCTTGCATTGCAATTGTTAATTGCTGACAGAAAATCACGCCTAACATTGGTTTAAGGGGAAAAAAACGGCAAAAAAGAAACAGAAAAACTGCAGTGAGGAATACGATGAAATGAGGGGGAAAAAAAGGAAGAAAGAGCCTGTAAACTTTATTAGCTATTTGCTGTCAAAGATTTTGGAATATAAACGAGATTCTACTATACGATAATAAAAAAAATAAATGAAAAATAATAAACTAAATAAAAATATGAATCCATTTACTTATAGCCTTCCATATGAATTGGCAAGTTAATAAGTCATTCGATTTTGTTTTTAGTCATGCACTGGTAAATCTAGACTTGAACCAGAAAAAAACAGTACCATAGCTCCATTCAAAACAAGGACGGGTTGGATATGTTCAGTAACACGTGTGAAAAAAAAATATCAGCGGTCTCTTCTCCTCAAACCTAACTAGAGATTAAATAGCATGGCAGACTGAATTCTCCAGCCGTGGCTGGCAAACAGTCTATTAGGACAATTCTGAATCTAAAATTCAGCCTTCTGAAGCTGTCCAAAGATGGTTTGGCAGGGAGTCAGATACAAAACAAAAACGCGCTGATTTCAACATCTGTGGATATTTCCACTGGAGAGCTATTATCCAGAATGCTGTTCACACAAACGGCCACCAGGCCCAAGGAATATTTCATTTATTTATTAGTACAAAGGTAAACAAAATATTGGTGAAGTAATGTCAGTGGATAGTGATAAAAATATAGATGAAATTTCGACAAAGTCTAAGGCCATAATGGACTTTCTTTCAGGTTTTAAATGGATCAAGTGTGTGTTCATCGAATCACAACACATAGAAAATTGTTTAAAAAAAGATACTGAAATCTTTTACGACATTTTTTTCTTGCCAGAATCAGTTTTGCATATTTATAAGTCTGCCATTCGTTCTTTGCTTTGAATACTGTTGCCGCATCTGGTCTGAATTTAGAAATTATTGATAAAATCCAAAAAAGAAACTGCAATGACATTAGTTCAATTTTTCCGATGTCATTTTTGACAGTAAAACCTCATGCAAAAGATGAACAGAGGTGAAAAAGAAATCTGGGCTGACAATGTCACTGAGTGGACTGGAAGATTTCATATAAACTCAGACATTAGCATGCAACCTAGATATATGGAGAGAGCTGAGTGAACTTCGACGCGGTGAAATGTTAAACAAGCTTGTCTCGCTCGAGCCTCACTGAGCGCCCCATACTGAGCGCCCCATACTACGCTTAGAAAATCATTTGGGCATTTTGGCGTGGTGTAATGGTTAGCAACCTTGTCTCGATATATCAATTCCAACTTGTAGTGAGTTCGATCCTCAGTGGGTGCCCCATGCTTTCAGCCTTGTACCACACCTTAGCTACGCTTAGAAAATCATTTGGGCACATCGATATGGTGCAATGGTTAGCAACCTTATCTCGCTATATCAATTACAACTGTGTAGTGAGTTCGATCCTCACATGGTACCCCATATTTTCAGCATTGTGCCACATCTAACCTCTGCTTAGGGAATCACAATATGGAGAGAGTTGGTCATGTGCTCAGCTGCGCAGTGACAACCACATCCGGTCATGAGACTGATGATGATGTTTTATAGCGGTCAGGCAGTCCGTTAAGTGTCATACATGATACACACTCTGGCGATCATGTCTCGAAAGAGACATATGACTGACTGGGTAGAAAATCTTCCTTCAGTAGGTTGTTATTACTTTCTGAAGTAGACTGGTTGCCAAACAAGGCAATAGAACCCAATCTGTTCTGCGATTTAACCCATAGCATGAATAGAATTAACATTGATTTACTGTTTTTTCTTTTCTTTCTTTTTTTAATATATCGATGACAAGCGAGATTATGTTGTTGAGATTAGATAATAAATGTTAAAATTTGACTGGAAATCTTTCGGGGTGAATATTGTTTTATATATTTGTCAACTGTAGAGATTATAGTATGACGACTATTCGGCTGTTATCATAACTGCTTATCGGGCATCCAAATATGCACATGCATATGCCGATGCATTTGTAATATGCACATGCCAAAAGACTAACATTGCTTTTACAAACAAAAATTGAAAGCGAAGTGATAAATGAATACGAAAAGTTAAGAACAGAAAGTTAATAAAAAGGGGTGCAATCTACAAACTACATCCGGCAGCAAGGCCTCTAATCTAATTAGGGGGTTTTGAGCAGCACGACCCCCCCTTTTAATTTATGTTGTTACCAGGTCCACCCTGTTAGGGTCCTAGCTATGGATAAATAGTTAATCCCTAAAAAGCACTATGAAAGTATAGAAGAAATTATAGTAAAAATACTAGTAATTTTCATAGTAAAATCATTACTAGCAGTACATTTTTGTAAAAAAAATAAAAAAAAAATACATTTTCGTAAAAGAAATTACTAATACTCACAAAAAACTACATTTCCGCATTAAAAAAAAAACTTATTAGGAACTGATATGTGGTTAAACAAATGAACAATATATGGGAAATGTGAATAAGAAGAAAAGAAAATCAAATGAGAGAGTGTGTGTTCATGTGTGCGCGCGTACGTATGTAACAGGGAGAAGAGAAATTGTGTGTGTTGGGAGAAGACAGTTTCATTCCTTGGTTATCTGGAATAAAATTGAAAAGGAGGAATGGAAAAAAAAAAGAAAAATTAAATATAAGGAGAAAGAAATAAAGAAAATAGAAACAATTCAGTTAAACAGATCAAGATGAGTTCTTTAGTTATAAGTTAAGAAAACTCTTTTAAAACAAAATATGAAAGAAAAAAGAAAAACGAATAACACGAGAAGAAATAAAATAAGAGTAAAAAAGAATTTAAAAAATAGAAAAACTAGAGAGAAAGAGAGGAGAAAACTAATTAAAAGAGGAAAAAGAAAGAAGGCAAAAAAGAGAAGAGACTATAATGATACATCAGATAGAAAGAAAGAAAGAAAAAATAAGAGTAAAAAAAGAATAAAAAATAGAAAAACTAGAGATATACAAGTAAGAAAAGAAAATGAGAAAGATACTTATGTTGACGAAATGTCGAAATGTAAGAAAAATTGATAAATCTAAAAAAATAAAAAAACTAGAGAGAAAGAGAGAACTAATTAAAAGAGGAAAAAGAAAGAAGGCAAAAAGAGAAGAGACTATAATGATATACAAGAAAGAAAGAAAGTAAAAATAGAAATTTCACGCGAAAAAAAAAAGGAAAATGTAAAGAAAGAGTAACAGAAAATGAGTATGAAGAACAAACTAAAGCTAAGACAGAACAATGAGACTAAAAGAATATAGACATTTTTTTCTTTTTGTCAATAAACAGAAAGAAAAAAAACCTAGACCGAAAAACCGGAATATATTTTTGTCTCTATATACAAGTGATAGCTAATCTAAGTAACAGAGACAGAATGCGTATATTTTTGTATTAGGGTTTCTGCAACAATCTATGTGTATGTAGAGATAAATGTATTGGCAACCAAGGTAGACAGAGTGGATAATAAGGAAAGGGAGAGTAAGGAGTACATGCGGAGGAGAGCAGAACCAAGCAAAGAATGATATGCAATTAAACGAAACTCAAAATATGATATATGGTCCAGCACTTGGCCAAGGCTATCGCACCGCGCCGGATATGATGGCCACCTGACCTCCTTCTAGGGTCACTCGAGAAACCTAATCAATATACGATTTGGGCGGATCTGGATGATTGTATAATTACTAATTAAACGAGGATAGCGGCTATAACTCTAGTCTCGTCTGCTTGGCAAAGTACCAACCTGACCCGGGTTCGATCCTACGGCCACATCAACCTGTGCTCATATTTTGCCCAATTCTGACTGTTTACTAAAGGGAAGGAAATGTTTGATTGCAAAGTGTTATGTTCGTTATCAAATCTGCTATTCGGATAACCATTACATATGAAAAACAATGAATTACATAGAATTAAAAAATACTGCTTCAAGAAAGTAGAACAATGTTTAATCTTCGGACTCACAAAAAATTAAAAAAACAGCGCGTCAAAAAGACACTTATTCCGTTGACACTACTATTACTGCATACACTTTTGACTCCCACGACAATATTTATTTACAAAATTATTAAAATATGTAAACAAAGTACAGTGTAATATTTATTATTGAACTTTTATAAAGACTTATTATTTACTGTTTTATAAAGAGATAAATTTGAAAATAAACCTTTTGAGCGAATTCTAGTAGACGAAACTGTTTGGGAGCTGATTGTACTAATACAGAGCCACAAGCCATCGTGAGTAATGGTTTGATTACTAGCCTTGTTTAATATTATGCTTTCTCTCTTTCACTCTCTCTCTCTCTCTCTCTCAGCAACTTTAAATAAGGTATGCTCAGTGTATCTGCAGTGTAAGCGACAGGTCGGCTCTCTGAGATGCCGAAATTTTTTTGTAGGTTTTAGTATTTTTTTCACTGATATTGCTGTTGTTGTTTTTTAATTTTTTACTATGTACCTGAGCAGGCGTCTGTAACAGGGATTAGTTAGCTCCCATAGTAGACAGGCATACGCAGATACGAGCGGCTAACTGAAATATTAAAACCGCCATTTTGTGTGTCACACTGTAGGGGAATTAGTAAGCATGTTTCCCAAAACATTACTATTGGTTAATGAGTTCGATGCTCACGTGGCCATTGATTCTTATGTTGGAGCAATTGATTTCAGTAAAAAAGACAAATGTTGCTAATTTATTAAAAAAAATTACAAAATTATCAAAATATGTAAGAGGAAAAATATAAAATAAATATGAAATGATGATTTTGATATGTGCACATTAGCTTTCAAGAATGGTGATTTTCTAAGCACAGCTTACATGTGAAATAAGGCTTAACGGCTTTCAAGACTGTAACTTTATTTCCATCCAGTTACATAACAGCCTTATTCTGTTAATTTTACTTTAATTCCTTACGACTGAAAATCTTTCTTTTTTATTTGTAATCACTTCAATAATAAATATTTATATATCATAAATTTTCTGTTCACTTGATAATTATTTTTCGCTGATGTTAATAAGTTTCTATAATAAACTAGCAGTATAACCCGGCGTTGCTCGGGTGAAATGAAAGCTTTAAAACTAATCCATGGTCCTGGAGCTCAGACTCTTTGGACGTTGGCATAAAAGACTAAAAAGCAATAGTTGTTTCCAGTTAAAGCGAAACCGTAGACTGAAAGAAAAATGAACGGACGTAAGTTAAATTTTGATTTCCTGGTATCGATATCAAATAAGTTTTTTTCGTCGTAAACTGAATTTTGAAGGCTAAATAAGTCCTCTGAGTAAATGGTATAATGGCTGAGACTAAGAACTACAATTATACCTACTTAGAGCCATATTCGAAGAAAAAACTAACATAAAAGGGCTGAAAAAATAAATACAGACATACAGGCAGATAAACACACACACAAACATTTTGTGTTTTATATATATATATATATATATATATATTATCAATTTTCTGTACCATTGTAAGAACTGCAACCTTGAAACTTCTGAATATCGTTTCTTATGTCTTTGTCTATGAGTGTATCAAATTTGATTAAAATCGGACCCTCCTTATATAACCCGATTTTTTCGATTATCGATTTTCGATATTTATCGGAGGTACCTCGACACAAACCTAGCTAAGAACACACGCAGACGCTTATAGTACTACTGTGTAAATTTTCAAGAAAATCGGTTCAGCCATTTCGGAGTCTATAGGTAACGGACACACACACATACACACATGCACACACACACACAGAGTTCCATTTATAAATAAGTTTAGATTTAAATGTATAAATATGGCAACATATGATAACGTTGTTTTCTCAGCAATGCTTGCATTCATTTGTGGCCAGTGAAAATATTTAACTCGCTGATTATGATAAATTTCTATAGTCAAATAACTTAAAATATATTTCTACAATAACACATTAATCTTGCTTTTTTTTTTACGTAAAATCCTTATCAATGTATTTACATTATACATCTAATAGTTCGATTTTGCCAGTAACGCTTGAATTAATTCCTAACCAAAGACAATTATTTCGTTTCTGATTTCAAATGTTTGCATCCATTGTACGTGGCTAAAATTGGTAAAATAAACTTTGGCTAAAAAACTGTAATAATCTATCATAATCATACACAAAATCAAACTAGATCATACGATGGGTTTCTCTACAAAGATGTACATAGGTTCGATCCCTGCCGGGGAACGAATTTTTCTTTACTGTTTAATAAATTTAAAAAATGGTGCGTCTATTTGAAATATGATGTATCGACTATAATAAAGTTTGAAGTAATGAAAAAATATCGTATTAAAATAAATAAAATAATAATTTGGAATATATATATATATATATATATATATATATATCTTGATTAATAATTATTTTTGGGTCATAATAGAGTTAGACCAGTGCACATTGGTGTTAAAAAGTGTACAATACAATTATATTGTAGAACTTTAGAATATTTTCCATTTGTAAACTAGTTACACACACACACACACACACACATGCATATATATATATATATATATATATATATATATATATATGGACATTGAAGTCAACACTCAGATGCGACAGTCTGTTTCATGCTAAACGCGATCGATGGCCTGAGAATTGTCTTTATCAAGAAAGAGACCGTCACCTCTGGATATTGACGTCAATGTCCTCTTATATTTACATAAGCTCTGTGACTGATATTGAGATCTTTGGGGCATAAATATAGCAAATCGTAAAACTATATATATATATATATATATATATATATATATATATATATATATATATTAGTCATCCACATACAAACCTGTTTCGCTGTACCACAGCTCATCAGTGTGACTAGACACGTCCACTTGCTTCTGGTCATATATATTGAGTTGTATGGAAATTTCATGCCAATTTAGTTTTAGCCGTTTATGCTCCCACCACGTTAGAACACGTTAAAATTATTGACAATTATAATATACTTACATTTCCGATTAGAGCACTCTTCAATCTATCTCTTAAGAAAGAAAGTTTAAAATTACTTAATTTGTGCCAATTTTGCATCCCTATGGAAATAGAAGGTGCTTTTTAGCCACTTGATGTTTTTTGGGGGGTTTTTTTTTGCCGTAAAGCAACAAAAATATGTGCGTGTGCGGTAAAGGTGCATTAGCTGATGTACGGAAGTAATTTGCTAATTTTTTCTTCTTTTTCATGTGACGTGTCTTTTCAGGACGTAGGCGATCATGGACTTCCACTTGGCTCTGTCTCTTGCCGTTCTTAATATTTTTCTCTTGGTATCTCTTCTAAGCCCCGCTCCGCCAACCATTTGCTCAGACCTAACAAGTACGTCTCGCACTGCTTTCCTGTCTCTCCTTCCATTTATCCGACCTGCAAATATTAAGTTCTCCAGGCCCTCCTTCTTCATTACTTGTCCCAGGAACCTCATTTTTCTCTTCCTGATATTTGGTATCAGTTTTCTTCCCGTTTGAATCCTTTCCAACACCTCATCGTTGCACATGTGCTCCGTCCATGCTATCCTCAGCATCCTTAAAGTTAATGAATGAAGCCTTATTGATGAAGAACGCTCAGGCAGTCCCCACCACTACCGATGACGACCAAATCAAGACAATGATTGGGAATAACCCGCATTACACAACGCACGATTTGTCAGAAACACTAAATTTATTAAAAGCCACCCTCCGTGAGCAATTAGTGAAGCTTGGGTACTCAAGTCGCTGCGATGTTAGGGTACCACATGATCTGAAGGAAAAAATCTTTTGAATCGTATTTCTATCAGTGATTTGTTGTATAAAAAAAACATCCATTTTGAAGCAAATTGTGAAGGTTGATGAGAAATGGATCGTTTATAACAATGTTTATCAAAAAGATCCTGGGATATGTGCTGTCTACGGTGAAGGTGCTTTAGTTTAGATTTGGTGATTGTAGCCTTATTGATGAAGAACATTCAGGCAGACCCCACTTCCTTCTTCTGTCAGCCGAATTAAGACATTGATTGAGATTAACCCGCGTTATACAACGCGGGAATTAGCAGATAATACTAAATTGATCAAACTTCACTATCCATGTACACTTAGTGAAGCCTGGACACTCAAATCGCTACGATGTTTAGATACAACATGATTTGAGTGAAAAAATTGCATTTTTATCTCTGATTTTCTAGTTAAACGCAATGAAAATGCAACCTTTTTTAAACAAATTGTGTCGGGTGATGAGAAATGGATCGTTTACAACAATGATAAGCAAAAAAGATTCTATAGTAAATGAGATGAGCCAACTTTAGCAACTCGAAAAGCACATCTTCATCCTAAAAATTATGCTGAGCATTTGGTGGGATTAGAAAGGAATCCTATACTCTGAATTTCTACAAAGTAACCTGTCAGTTGATTCTGAAAAGTACTGCTTGCAACTGGACGAATTAGAAGCAGCAGTTCAATAAAAATAACGGAAATTGGCGAACATTAAAGGTGTTGTTTTCCATCAGGTTAATGTCAGATCTCACGTTTCTTTAACGAAGCGGCAAAAATTGTTGCAGCTTGGCTGGGATGTGTTACCCAACCCCCGCCATATTCACTAGATATTGCTTCTTCGAATTTTTATTCAAGTTCTTGCCAAATAATTTCAGTGATAAAAATTATACGACTTCGGATGACATAAAAAAATGCACCAATAAGTCCTTTGCCGAAAAACCATCAAAATTCTGGGAAAACAGAATCTTTATGGAGAAAGTTGGTTCATATTCACTTAGATAAATATTTAATGGTATAATTTTGTTTTGCGTTTTAATTTCCTTCAAAAATTAGAATTAACATTCTGGACAACACAATATATATATATATGTGTGTGTGTGTGTGTGTGTGCGTGTGTGTGTGTGTGTGTGTGTGTGTGTGTGTGGAGAGGTTTGTCACTTAACTGAACCGATTCATGCCGACTTCGAATGTCCTCACTCCTCAGGTTTTTGAAATTTTATGACAAAAAATTTGCTTGCCAAAATATCTTTTTATTATTAAACCACTGAAAAAAAACAACAATCTTGCCACAAAGCATCATCGCAACTCAACACTACACACACACACACACACACACACACACACACATATATATATATATATATATATTTTTTTTTTCTAAACATATACTGTTAAATATAAGAGACAATGAAGGTCTGTTATGTTTAATCATGAGCCGTTTTAAACGTCGTATTTTGGCTTTAATTTCAATTGAAAATAAAGACAAAAAATTCTCCAACATGTGGATAATTTTTTATTAATTTGTTTAGAACGGCTCGTGATTAAACATAATAGACATTCATTTAACAATATATGTTTAGAAAATTATTTGCTGCCTCGATACACTATATATATATATATATATGAAAAGTAAATGATACGAACTGTCGATTTTTATTTCATTTGTTCATATATATTATAGATTATTTCATTAAAAGTATTTTTCTGTTCATATATTCCAAGGAAAAAACATATATCAAATATATTGAAGTGAAGTGAAGCGCTAAAAAACACTTTTTTGAAAGCGACTGCTTCAAAAGGATTTGGAAACCTTTTGTTAAAAATATGAGAGTTCGTGACTGACAAAAAAAAATCTTGTCTTACTAAAATGTCACTTGTAGCTTCTCCGTGCTTTTCTCTATTGCTCAATAAAATGGTTATTTTTCTTATTTTTTTAAAATTATATTCTTTCCTTGTAAATATATCATTAATCATGTGAAGGCTTTCAAGCGAAAAAGGGCGAAAAAAACTCTCCCTCTCTCTCTCTCACTTATACATCCATATATAATGTCCCCCCCGCAACGCACAACCAAAAAAAAAAAAAAAAATCTAATCCCGAGTCTAGAGTTTGTTAAATAGTGCTTAGTTAATTGTCTTCAAACTGTGAACTTAATTCATTAGTTAAGTTCAAAGGCCTTAAAAAAATCGGAGAAAAAAGGCATTTAAATGTAAATAATTTGTATACGGAAGAGTGGATCAATAAGTTTGTAGCCTGACACAGTTATAAGCTCATTTTTGGTGAGTCATTTTTACAAATGCGAAGGGGGTTATGTTATTACACACACACACACACACACACACACATATATATATATATATATATATATATAGAAATATAGAAAGAGAGAGAAAGATATATATATTGAAGAAAAATGTATGACGAATTAGAAAAAAAAATTCGTGTGTGCTTTTTTGTTCTTTTGGACTTCATCGGACTAAATTTGTTATGTCGGAGCGACTACGCATGCGCACTAACGAGCGATACTAAGAATATATTTTTAAATATAGCCGATTTCATTCAAATTATTTTTCTTTTTGTTTCCATCACTTTCGTTACTAGCTATCTAAATGAAATCGGCTAAATAAAAAAAAAATGATAATTAAATTTTAAAAATTTCAAATTACCAGCACGAACGGGGTGTTCGTGGGCAGGTGTAGCCGCACCAACATAACAAATTTTCTTAGATGAAGTCATAAATGATGAAACGCATCACACAAAATCCTGATAGATAGATAGATATACGTCAGTAAGGCAGTGGCTTAATATTAACAAAAGTACAACAAATATTTATTTTTTAACATAATTGCTTTTATTGGCAATGTTTTCAATTCCAGTGTAAATACCAATAATACAGATGGAATATTCAACTTCTGAAAAAATTAGATAAATTTTAGTTATATATATATATATATATATACACATAAAATATTGAATCAGTAGTAAAGTTTCCAATATTTATCAAAGATCGACTCGGAGATTCGTGATTTCCCACTCGTTAGTATCTTGCACTTATATTACTTCTAATTCAATAATTATTGTTCTAGATTACTATCGAGCACTTTCTTGGCAAAAATACTGTTTGACTTTATATCCGTTTAATTATGTAATATTACGTATATCAATAGACGACATTGGTATTATAATAATTTCATTTATGTTACTTTTAGTATGTATATATGTATGTATTGACTATTTTTATACACACTAAAGAAGGTTTTATTATTATTATTATTATTATTACATGTAGAAGAGAGACATACGCAATGATAATAATATAAAAAAAAGAAAAAACACTGTAATAATAATGTCAGCTAATAGCCATACTACAGAAGGATGCTACGGATATCGTGGACTGAGCATACAAGCAACGACAAAGTGTTAGAAAGAATGGCAACAAAAAGGAAATTGATGCTGAGCATCAGGAAGAGACAACTGAAGTTCCTGGGACATGCAATGAGGAAGGAGAGCCTGGAGAACCTGATACTGACTGGACAGATAGAAGGAAGGAGAGACAGAGGAAGGCAGCGGATAACATATTTGCAGGGTCTGATCAGGTGGATGACGGAACGGGGGTTGCCAGGAGCAACAGGAGCAAACATACTAAGAGCCACAAGGTATAGGGAGACGTGGAGATCCATGATCGCCTACGTCCTGAAGGGACAGGGCACATAGAAGAAGAAGAAGAATAGCCATACGTGATCCACGTATAGCTATTAGCGGGGTTCATGTCTCTTTGGAGACATGATTTTCTAAGCGTAGCTTAGATGTGGCACAAAGACGAAAGTATGGGACCTCCAGTGAGGATCGAGCTCATTACTCAGTTATAATGGTTCTAGCGAGACCATTACACCATCTCGAGTTGCCCCTCTCTTTGGAGACATAGCTGACTAGGCAGAACCTTTTTTCCCCTAGTAGGTTGCCATTTTTCTCTGCGGTAGACTGGTTACCAAACAATGCTATAGAACCCAATCTGTCCTGCTATTTAACCCACAGCTGGAGTGAGAAGAGGTGTCCTCATACCTTTCCAAAGGGTATTTGTGAGTGAGGTAATACGAGAGCAATAATAATAGTAGTAGTAATAATAAGGAAATAATATGCATACATTGATAGTTCTTTGCTGAATAACGTACGATTCTGTACATATTTACTGACATGAGGTGTGTATCTGTTTTCTCTTAATTGTATTTTATGACAAGAGTTCGTCCCCATTGAAGCGAAGTAAAAAGAAAAAAAAATGACAAAAAAAAAAGGGGGCAAGACTAATCGGCTTTCAGATGTTCCAAGTTAGGTTTCTTAGACAACTTTCGACATTTTGTCTAAAAGATTCTAATGCAACTTTCAAAAGAAGAAAACCCGTAAAACCTGTTCGGCCAGAGAATTTTGCCCACGCACGCTAAACCGCGCACGTACATACGCACGCAGGCACGTACACGCGCGTGCGCCCACGATATTCTGAAGCAAGAAGTGAGAAAACTCTCTGAATATCCACCTGTCTATAACTTTGGACAACATCAGAGATCGAGGTCACCTAGAACACCACGAACGGTCTGTAAGACGAGTTTGCTGTCAACCGGTCTAGCTCAATCACAACATATTGATCCAGCTCAATTTTTTTTCATATCGATCTAATTTCTTAATTCTTTTGTTTTCTAAATTCCTGTTAATTATTGTTTCTTATTCCTTGATAGTGTTTTTTTTATAATCTCGTATTCTCTAACACTGAGTAACTCCTTGCGTTTTAGTGGGTTTATTGCCTTTCTTGAGGCGAAATCTAAACTTATTTATGAATGAATCTTTGTCTGTGTGTGTGTGTGTGTGTGTGTGTGTGTCTGTGTGTGTGTGTATCCGTTACCTATAGACTCCGAAATGGCTGAACCGATTTTCTTGAAAATTTACACAGTTGTACTATAAGCGTCTGCGAGTGTTCTTAGCTAGGTTTTGTGTCGATGTACCCCCGATAAATATCGAAAATCGATAATTGAAAAAATCGGGTTATAGAAAGGGTGTCCGATTTTAATCAAATTTGATACGCTCATAGACATAGACATAAGAAACGATATTCAGAAGTTTCAAGGTTGCAGTTCTTACAATAGTGCAGAAAATTTGACTTACATCCATTCATTTTTCTTTCAGTTTACGGTTTCGCTTTAACTGGAAACAACTATTGCTTTTTAGTCTTTCGTGTCAACGTCCAAAGAGTCTGAGCTCCAGGATCATGTATTAGTTTTAAAGCTTTCATTACACCCGAGCAACGCTGGGCTATGAAGCTAGTGATGAAATAAATGTCTTATCAATTGACACTGAATTGGATAGATGTTGAAGTTCTATGCCAACAGTGTCTTTTTTCCTCGCACTTCCCGTGTATGGAACTCTCTTCCAACTCCATGCTTTTCAGTCAAATTTAATCTTCAAAAATTTAAATGCAATGTCAATCGCTATCTGCTGTCTTCCTGATTAGTCTTGCATTATTCTCGGTCCTTAACAATGTTTCTGTTTTTTAATTCCTTCATATCTAGAAACTCCTTGTGTCTTAGTATCTTTCTTGCTTTGCTTGGGGTGAATCTGATGATATAAAGTGCGCAAGGGATTACTGTAAGCGAAAAGACTGGGTACAAAGGGTGTCGAAGATGGATGGGATTCAGGGAGATAGAAGATGGCAGTTGATGTTGCATTTAAATTTTTGGAGGATTGTAGCTATCAGAGAAACAATTAAATGGAAAGGAAGTTTCATAGGTAGGAAGTGCGATAAAAAAAAAACTGTTCGAGCAGAAGTGACGGTTATATTTAACTATTTTAACAGTAAAGGAATGGGACTAAGATGCCAGTCTAGTAGGACGATTATATTCACATAGACATGGCACCAGGAAAAAAAGCTCATCTGAGCAGTTGATACGGAAATATTTGTACAAAAGACAGAGGGAATCCACGTCACGTTGGTGAGAAAGTGACTGATTTCAAGATTTCAAATCAGGACCGTTAAATTGAAGATCCTTCTTTTAATTTTGTCGAGAACCTTCAAATACATAGAAGCCCACGACCAGATATGACAATAGTATTTAATGCAAGGACAATTGGTAGATTTATAAATATGCAAGTTAGATTCTGACGAGAAAGAGTAGAAGAGTGGGTTATATTTAACAATGTCAACAGTAAACTGGTGTGAATATATATATATATATATACTACCGGCCATAATTATTAGGCTACCCAAGTTTTTTTTTAAGGAATGATGTATTTCATACTATTTTTACTATTTATTGACAAATGAAAGTAGAATGGTTTTCTTGTTATTATTACTTTGTAAAATTTATAAGGCAAGGAAGCAAAGATGAACTCGACCGAATCACCCTAAATTTTCTTCATTTTTTTCTTGGTGAAACAGCAATATAGGTAATTATTAAATATTTATAAAT
>JBBBDQ010000194.1:462500-525000 GCA_037127315.1 Ascarosepion bandense | reverse complement strand
CGCCATCTTGCCAATAAGCCCATGTTGTGAGAAAGAGACTCCTGTCGTTGTCTAATTTATTTACATTTCGACACAAATGACAAGCGAAATTATCAAACAAGTCTGCCTCAAATTATTTATCCTGTAGGTTGTCGAGGCAACCACCTGTTAATCATATTGACTGCTCCTCATGTTGTCTGTCACTGGATATTTTGTAACAAGCTAGCATTTCTTTTTATGATTAAAGTAATGTGTACGCATCTGATCTTATTCATTCACACGCATATATATATATATATATATATATATATATATATATATATATATATATGTATGTATGTATGTATTGCTCTGGTTCATGCTACCGATCAGAAAAATGTATATTAATATATATCTAATTACTCTGTTATATTACATCAGTCACTATATTATTAATACCAGTAATCAATGTGCGATACTATATATGAGAGTGAGAGAAGGAGAAAGAGAGTGAGAGATAGGGGTGTACAGAATAGTAGAAATACCTTGAAATTTCAATATATGGTAGAACCAATATATATATCGTGTTGAATACACCGGTTCTCTTCCGATCACCGAAGTTAAGCCTGGTCAATACTTAGATGGGTGACAGTTTGGGAATACCAGGTGCTGTAAACGTCAGGGCCAAGAATGGTCCACCGGTCCTACAGATTTGGGGGTTGTGCGCAGGGCTAACAACCCTTTACAAATAAAAAACAGTTTGTTACGGAAAAAACAAAAAGTTACTGCCCTACACACCATTGAGTGTAAAAGGATAAGATGATGATTTGTATATATTTATATGTATTAGGGGTTAGTGACTCCGACTGACACCAAATCAGTCGAGTTTCGATCCCAGCCTGAGGCAAGTGGATGTCTAGCCACACTGATGAGCTGTGATACAGCGAAACAGGATTGTATGTGGATGACGAATATATATATATATATATATCTTATATCGAAGACCATCGTAATAAAAAATATCCAAATGTTGCGCAATTTTTGTCTTTATTTTCACCAGAAATTAAAGCTAAAATACAATGTTTATAAGGTCTCATGATTAAACATAATAGACATTCATTGTCTGTTGGATTTAACAATATATGTTTAAAATGGTAAATTTAGCAAAGTTTTTTTTCTCGAGTACTATCGAATTTTACTATATTCGTTTTCAAGGTTTTCGAATTTTGTGCACTCATCTGTTTTTCGTTATTTCGTGTGCCCCCTCGTTTACTGGAAGCAATTTTAAGTCACTTAAAGCTGACGTCCCTTACAACAATAAAACTTAATTTTTTCATATATTCTTTTATACACATTTCAATATACGATCCCCTATAGAGAATGATATTGAATTGTGTCTGTTAACAAGAGTTAAACGCGTAATATCAAAAGGTATTGCAATTTAGATCAACTGAAGGCAGAAATCTATGAAAATAATTTCTCTGAAATTGTTAATTGAATTGCAGTTCATATTTAATTCTAATAATGCTAAACTTCACATTTATCATAAACAGGTACAAATGTTTACATCTTGAATTGAATGAACATTTCATTTGGCCTTTTATTTTATTTCGGACATTTTTATTTTTAGTGATTATTTCTTTGTTTCGAAAGATAAAATGTTTTGGGAAGAAGTTGCTTGAAAGGTGGTAGAATATAAATCAACCAGTTAATATGTTGTTCATCAATACCGAAAATTTAAAAAAAAAATTTTGTTTTTATTTGATAAGGAGAAAAAAAAATTATTTTTTATTTTACCCTAATAGAATTAAGATTTTAATTAAACAAAATAAAATAACAGTGTAAATTGACAGAAATACACTTTCTTCTTCAAACTATTTTTCACTCCAGCATGTTTCCTCTGTTGAAAATGTCCCACCCGTTCGTTTAAGCTGCTATTTGTGCAAGACCGAAATTGTATTCCTCCAGCCGAATACATATATATATATATATATATATATATATATATATATAGAGAGAGAGAGAGAGAGAGAGAGAGAGAGAAAGAAAGTAACTAACCTAAAGAGCCAACGAACCTACCAAGATTTCACCTAACCGGATCTTCAGGAGCCAACCTTCCCTGAAGATCCGGTTAGGTGAAACCTTGGTAGGTTCGTTGACTCTTTAGGTTAGTTACTTTGTTTGTTTGCTCTGCTTGTGCATTAAGCGCTTTTTTGTTTTAGGTTACTCGTCTCGGGTTTTTTTTTTTTTTTTGTTTTGCTTTTTTTTGTGCTACGTACTTTGACTGATGTTCAAGTGCTTAGCTCTTTCTTTTTTTATTACCATTTTTTCCTTCCGCGTGTTTACTCGGAGGGTTTTTTGAATCGAGTATAGCGGTAAGTTTAATTTTATATATATATATATATATATATATATATATATAGCTTTCATTAAAAATGGTAGACAAGGTGTGATGGTTAAGTTTTTTTACTTAATTTTATATAATTTTCATGCGATCTATTGATTCCTTTCTTTTGAGGACATAAATTATATAAAAATTGTCCAAATGTTTTGTTTTCGGCTATACTTTTTCGCCATTTTCAAGGATGAATGTTATTTTATGTGTAACAGAATGTAAGTGGTGTTATGTATGATGTAGAATAGGGGTATGTTTTATGTACCGAACACGGTAAGCATGTTGTTAACGTGTGCGTAGTTGATGTTGCTGAGTGTTGGATTTGTCGTTTTTATTAATAAGGCCTCCATTATTTTATTTTATTTTTTTTTTGCATGTAGATTATGCTATGATATCTGTGTTGTCAACATCTATGTTCCGAATAGGGTCTCCGTGTGTATTTAAATGAGATAGAATTGAGCTCCGTTGATAGAGGTGTAGCGTCAGTCTTCGAGTTAGCTTCGTAGTGGTATGGCCGATATAATTATTTACGAAATTAGGATCAAGAACGCAGTTCTTCAAAGGAACATGTAAACTCATAAATAATGTTGGTTTGTTGTAGTTTGGATCTCGCGGGTGAATTGTTGTTTTTGATAATGAGGTTAGCCGTTTTAAATTTAGTGTAATGGAAAATTCATTTGGTTGTTTTTGCTTAAATCAACGGGAGTTACATATTTTCGGATGATGTTTAGGAGTGAAGATTTGTCCTGTTTATAATTGCTATGAATTTATATAGACCAGAGTTTTGGGGAAAAAAGATGAAGATTAGTAAGATTTTTTACGTCCTTTGGTTTAATCTACTCCTAATAAGTTAGTATACTAGAACTTTAATCTTATAGTTCATGGCATCAACTTTAAAGAGTACTTAGACAAAATTAGCCAACGATTTCTACTAGCCAGCAAAGTAGATTAGGCAAAAAGACAATATTTTAAGAAAACATTATACCGTAATCGATTAATTTCGTTATTATTATTATTATTATTGATTATATCACGAAACCTTCAGGAAAAGTAAGTCTCAATGGCCTAAAGTGAGATAAAAATTAATTTTGAAAAAAACATGCAACGTTCAATTTTCCATTTATTCTTCAAAATCCAGATAGTGGCTCAAAAATCTTGCAGGTAATGTATGTGTATATTATATAAGTACCTCCGGTCAAATCGATAACAAAACAGCATAGTATGAATAATAAGGTCCCAAACTTAATAAAACAAACTTTTTTCTTCGAAATGTTTATATTATTATTAAGAGGAAATATCAAAGTAATTTTTAATTATTTTAAAAAAATTTTAACCCCTTCTAACATTTTCGAAATTATGTCAGAAAGTTTTGTTTTGATATTATTATTATTATTATTATTATTATTATTAACAACATATATGTTATATTTATTGGGTATAAATATTTTGGTATGCGCCTCATTTTTTAACAGTTTATTTTCATGTACAAGCCTGGGTTCTTCGAGAGTCTTTAATAAAGAATTTGTGCCATTCAGCAGGATTCGAACCTCCGTCCCTTATATAAGTAGGACTCTGACGGGAAACCGACCGAAAGGCATATAACCCTTGTTAAAATCTTTCGAAAATCTCAGGGAGCTAAACGAAAATAATTTGTTTAAAAACACGAAAACAGAGACGTCTTTTCAAATACGTGCATCCACTAAATATAACGTTAATAGTAATGAGAAATGATGTCGGTTATATTTATTTATTTATCTGTAAATTCAAATAAAACTTAGCGGAGAAATAATCATTTTCAACATGTCATTTTAAGACATGCATTTTTCAACCCTTTATAAACAGAGATTAAGGAAAAATTCTTAGCCCAGAGTTTAGCTCCAGTAAAGGAAGGGATTGGGAGGTATTGGTTTTTATAGGGTTAGGGTAGAGAAATTTTAGTAGGAATTTCCTCTTTGGTAGGTGGCTTGACCCTTGAGTTGGTAGTGGTAGGAGGTGGGGAACTAACTGGTTAGCCAAATTAAAAAAAAAACTTATTGTGACTAATTGAAAGAATAGGATAATTATTGAAATTTATACTTATTTCTATGACGACACATACTTATGACCTCCTATCATTTATTTAGAAGTATATTTCGGTATTGAAATTTCAAAATTTAAATTTTTTTCTGTCAAATCTTTTAAGCTATTAGGGGTCCTAGCTTTTCCTGTGTGCTTCCATTTTATCTGTCGATTTAAGTTATTTTCTTTTTAATTTCCAGTATTTTCGAGAAAGGGCAGTATCTTAAACTAGGGTTGGTGAAGGAGTGCCTGTGGGTATAAAGCTGTTGCTTCCAAATTCCCACCTAAATTCCGATATAAACATTATATTTCCTTTTATTTTCCTTAAGGGTAGATGGTGGCTTGACAGATTACATTTTCTGATCTACATTTACCCTCAATCCGGACAGTTATTTCTAGATCTACAATTGCAGCGGGGTATCATTCTATTCTCTGTATTGGGTTCCCTACACTTCTTCAAGGTTCAGTTATTGTGGGAGCTAATAATGTTATCCACATTATTAGTACATGAGTAAATAATCTTGATAGTTTTCCTATTGAATATTTTACTCAGGGGGTTATCACCATGAAACTGTTTACTTATTAGTTTAAGAAAGATCTTACCAATGTTAATAGTTGATAGTCTACAGAACGGGGGTTTAAACCATATAATCTTTCTTTTCCTATGTTTACCTTTAGCCTTTTGTGATTCCTAATGACTTCTTCTTCTTCTTCTATGTGCCCTGTCCCTTCAGGACGTAGGCGATCATGGATCTCCACGTCTCCCTATCCCTTGTGGCTCTTAGTATGTTTGCTCCTGTTGCTCCTGGCAACCCCCGTTCCGTCATCCACCTGATCAGACTCTGCAGATATGTTATCCGCTGCCTTCCTCTGTCTCTCCTTCCTTCTATCTGACCAGTCAGTATCAGGTTCTCCAGGCTCTCCTTCCTCATTGCATGTCCCAGGAACTTCAGTTGTCTCTTCCTGATGCTCAGCATCAATTTCCTTTTTGTTGCCATTCTTTCTAACACCTCGTCGTTGCTTGTATGCTCAGTCCACGATATCCGCAGCATCCTTCTGTAGAACCACATTTCGGCCGCTTCCAGTTTTTTCCTCATTTTCGATGATATTGTCCAGCATTCACAGCCGTACTGAAGAACTGACATCACGTAGCAGTCTAGCACTCTTTTCTTCGTTTCTATTGAGATCTTCCTGTGTGTTAGTATTTTGTCCTGATGACTAGTGGGTGTTAAATAAGTTAATTTATCTTTACATCTGCTATTCTAGAGAGCCTTATCATATAGTTTCTTATTATTTCTAAAGATCCTAAAGCTAGAAGATAATCGGTTAAATCTAATATTAATCGTCCTCGGTATTTGCTTTATAATGGCGTTAGGGTTGTTATGCATATTATTAGTACACAAATAACTAATCTTGATAGTTTTCCTATTGAATATTTTACTCGGGCGGTTATCTTTATGAAAATGTTTATTTATTAATTTAAGAAAGATCTTATGGGGGAAATGAGCAACCATAAGTTACAAAACCAAATACGAAGGACAGCAAAAACTGAAACGAATAGAATCATATTTAGAAACAAAACACAAGTTCAGATAGGGAAGGTTTGAAACAAAAATTGCAAGAAATTGGACAATGAGTAACGTCAGCTACCACCACCGCCACCACAAAAAAAATCGCCACTTGGCAAGTGGGGTTAGCAAACATATGAACCATTAAAAGCAAGAGGCATTCTGTGTATCGGTGTGGAAAAATAGATAATTGGAACAAGTGATCGAAGATCGATATTGTCGGTTGCCGTCAATGCGAGATTAAGCCTCTATTGTGTTGCCATAACTGCGCTTATACTCATGGGAGAACGGGAAGGACAGTAGCTAAAATGTCCGTCATCAATAACAACGATACGTTGATTTTATATTTCCTATTTCTCCTTGTTTTCTTTACTGATGTGCAATTGTATTGTTTTCCAATTCATTTTATTTGGATGTCTTTCCTCGTTTCTTTTATACATTTAATGACATTCTTTCTTTCTTTGTACTATTTAAACGTCTCGAACTTACCTTCTTGCTTCGAATTTTTCGTCTATAACATACCTTTCAAATGCTTTCTTTCACTAATTTTTAAACTTTTTGCTAACCGTTAACTCATTCACTCATTTTCCTTCTTTTTTCTTCCGTTCTTTCTTTTTGTTTTCTTTTCCAATTTTTCGTCTCTAACTTAAAATCCACTCATTTACTTATTTTTTCCCTTCTTCGTTCTTTTTTTTCTAATTTTTCGACCAACTCAGTTTATTTCGTTCTTTCTTTTCTAATTTTTTATCTCGTACTTACCATCGTCTCCATCACTTATCTTCTTTCATTTTTTCTCATTTTTTGTGTCTAACTTATCACCCACTCAATCACTCATTTTCCTTATTTCTTTTTTTCTTTCTTTCTTTTTTTCTAATTTTTCGACTCTTTTTCTGAGATTTTATTATTTTTAAATTCATTTTAACAGATGCGAAAATTTTCGCTTCTTTCGAACCTGTTTTCTTCATTATGCAACACTTTATTTTTTTCTTCCTCCGGTTCTTTCTTTCTTTCTGTTTTTTCTTACCCATTCTTTTTTCTATTTCTTTCTCCTCTTTCTTTTCATCTTTTTTCTTTCTCTTCTCTTCTTTTTCTTTCTTTCTTGTTTTCTCTTTCTTGTTTTCTCTTTATTCTTTTTTTATTCTTTCTTTATTCTTTATTCTCTTTCTTTCCTTCTTTCTCTTTCCTTCTTTCTTTTTCTTTCCTTCTTTCTCTTTCCTTCTTTCTCTTTCTTTCTTTCTTTCTTGTGACATTCATAACTAACCTATTTAAATCTGATTTACTTTTTATCTTTTTTCACTTTTATTCCTTACTACTTTCTATTTCTACCGGCGTTTCTACCACGGGCTGCAATCGTCATGCACTCTTTAAACTACCTGGCTTGCCTTCTTTATCCTAAATTTTTATCGCTTCTCTATGAACGATCGCCGAGACTTGGATCATTTTCCCCAAGAATATTTGCACGAAATATTTTTAAGTGACCTGGCTAAAACCAGATTACCTCGTCAACGATGGCAACCAAATGCTTCAGGTTTCGAACAACTCTTCAATCAAGATTTTCAGTTCAGTGTTTTATTGCCTCGGATGTGATTCGCCATATTTATCAGCGTTTCTTTGCCTTCATTAATCGGAAGGTAAATATATCCACAGCACCACAAAGCACATCCGTAAGGAATCCTTTCTTACGTTTGTGCGTTGTGGTGCAGTGGATATCGGCCTTTGAAGGAGAACGCAGGAACCAAGTTCGAATTTCGTTTGAATTCGTTGCTATCACATACGCGCAAATACCCTTAGGAAAGATATTACTCCGTCGCTTCTGCCTTCAGCTATTGGTTAAATAGCAAGACAGATCGGATTCTATAACTTTGTTTGGCAACCAGTCTACTGCAGAAAGTAATGTCAACTTAATGCGGGAAAATCTTTTACCCAGTCAGTCATGTCTCTTTCGAGACATGATCACCCAAGCGTGCATCACATGTGGCACTTAACTGACTGAATCGGAAAGCAGAAGAGATGGCTTTGCTGGTCTATAGTCAGCAAATTGGTCAGTTGAATCAAAGCAAAGTCGTTTCTTGTTTACTTTCTAAATTTGTATCTATCATGTGTTACCATTATTGTTACTTACTTAAGCTATGGATGTTTGTTCGTCTAGGGGTATAGAACCTCGGCGTGAAGTAATAGCAAGTGAGCGAGTCTAGTCTGGCTGAACATTTCTACTAAATACCGACTACGATTCTCGCTGAGTGATTCATACAATATTAGGTAGTAATAACCCGACAAGATTTAACATGTACTACAATCAACAAACCAAACGTCTGTGTAGAGTAATTATTAACAAGTATAGATTTTATTAAATTTTTACGATATCCATTACAAAATGGATTAACTCCGTCATATTTTTAATTTATTTGTTTAAACGTTATTTTTTAATGGCTACTCGAGTATGAGTAGATACTCTTTTTTTTTTATAATTAAACAGTATATTCATTTATATCTACATGTTTGAATAACTGCAAGGTCTTCCTGTTCGAACGGTCTAAGACGCGTCAGATCAATTGACTGTTTTCACGTGGGGACACAGGTTCGAATCCTGCCAGAGGACGCATATTTTCCCAACAAGACTTCTTGATAATTCAGGCCAGTAGATATAAGTAAATATACCGTTTATCGTTAATTCAACAATGAATTAGAACACTCTCAGCTATTGGGCGTGTGTATAATAATAATGTACACGCTAAAAAGTTTGGCCTCCTTCTACCGAGCGCCCATAACTCAGAGGTAGAATCGCCGACTGACGCCAATTCGGTCGGGTTTCCACCCTGGGTAAAAAGCAATCGGATGTCTAAATGTACTGATGAGCTGTGATACAGCGAAACAGATCTATCTGCGGATGACTATATATATATATATATATATATAAAACAAAAAAAAAGTATCTACTCAAATACGAGTATCCATTAAATGTGTTTAAACAAATAAATTAAACGTATAGTTTGGTTTACCATTACTAATGAGAAGTGAGTTCAATCCGCACTGATGCCTGATATAAAATTTGGTACAAAATAACCCAACAAACGTTTATATATCGGAAGATCAACCGGCCAACATTCGATCCAGCGTATTTACCTCGATTTAAGTCTGATCTATATGTTTGTTGGTTGAGGTAGTTGCATATTGTCCTTCATCATCTTGGATAAATGTTAGACCGTGTAATTGAATAATTTTCTATGTAAGTAGTGAGAAAGCCCCTGTAAAAACTCTCACATAGAAACATATTAAATTACATTAAGCTCCATAAAAATAAGAATAAAACCGAGACACAACAGTAGATTGAAAAAAAAGCCCTGAAGCATGAGGATATCACAATGTTGCCTTCACGAAACTTCAAAATCGGAATGACTCTGCTCAGTTAAATTTATGGTGATTAGCTTAGATGTGGCACAAGCCGAATGTGTAGGGGACCCAATGAGGATCAAACTCACTACCCAATCGTAATTGATATAACGGAACAAGGTTGCTCACCATTGCACAGCGCCAAAGGTACCCCTGGTCCGCAACTACATGTATATATACGGAAGCTCAAATCGTTGGTTTTAAAACAAAAATAAATGTGTAAATAAAGTAAAAAACAGATTAGGAACTCTTATTTTATTGGTTTCGTTCATGTCGTGAAAATTTATCTGTTGATGTGATATGATTCTTCTTTTTATATAAATATATTTAAAATTTTTAGAAACGCTATTTTCAAGAAACGAGAAGAATGGTGAGAAATGAAAGGATGAAAATGGAAGTGTGACATAAAAAAGATTTAATTAAAAAAAACGATTCAAGGATTACGATGGGGATGGGCAGGCACATTACAACTGCGCTGAGGCTGTGGTGTGGAACAGATTTTAAATTTGAAATGAAAACCACGTCGTGACATTCGATATATTTATTTATCTTATATATACGATAAGTATATATATATGTTATTGCAAATCGCCTGAAGACACCACATGGTAGAAACCTAGGTCACGTAAAAACTCATTTACGAATATATATATATATATATATATAAGAAGTAATGGATTTATATTTATTAATACAACTAATTTTATCCCATTAAACATTACTATTAGTGGACACCTATATTTAAGTAGACTTTTGTCTGCCGGCCTGCAACTTTTTTTTTAATAAGATTTCTATGATATTCAGGCCGGTTGACCAAAAAGAAAATAGATATATTGTTTAATAAAGAAAAAGTACAAATACGAGTAACCACTAAAAATAACGTGCAAAGTGATTATATATATATGTATGTGTGTGTGTGTGTGTGTGTGTGTGTGTGTGTGTTTAAATACATATATATATTTCATTTGGAAATGACATATATATATATATGTTTGTGTGTGTTTGTGTGCCTGTGTTTATACATATACATGTGTGTGTGCATATAAATATTTACATATAAATATTTACATATATATATATGCATATAGAATTTGAATGGTAGGAATCACATAATAACGTATACATGTGTGTGTGTGTGTGTGTGTGTGGTATACATTATTTTTGTTGAATTCGGAGTGCCAAAAATCATAACATTGGTTTAAAGTAAAAAGTGGAATGCACGTGAAATAGGATTGACGAATGAAAAATACCAGATTTTTTCTTTTTCTGCCTTTCTGGTGAAGTTTAATTAGTAAAACATGTTTTTATTTGTTCTTTATTTTGTCATATAAATATATATATATATATATATATATATATAATTTGTGTGTGTGCAAAATATGATATAGAATTTCGACAAAGTTTTGCAGAAATTAAGAAGGAAGGAAGAAAAGAAATAGAGAGAAAATTCTTTGAAAAAAATCATAGAAAAAAAATTCATAGAAAGAAAATTCATGAAAAAAAGAAAGAAAATTCATGACAAAAAGAAAGAAAATTCATAGAAAAAAAAGAAAGAAAATTTATAGAAAGAAAAAGAAAGAAAAATTTATAGAAAGAAAAAGAAAGAACATTCATAGAAAAGAGAAAGAAAATTCATAGAAGAAAAAAAAAGAAAAATTTATAGAAAGAAAAAGAAAGAAAGAAAGATTTTCTGTTACTACTCCAACTGCATCCGACATTATTTTCTATTTCATTTCTTTCTCTTCAAGGTTAGAGTGCCACCACGTCATGCCAAATCGAGCGACTGGGACCGATGTCATATCGCGTCTTTTCGAAATAAACAGTCAGAAATATTGCGAATCTCTCCGCTATCAGTGCGAAAACGTGCTCTCTCCTCTCCTTGATTGGCCGTCTGATACGCTCTGGCGTCCGTAGCGGCAAATGTCGTATTTTGAGCGGCGAGTCTGAGGCGAGCGAGATTACAAATAGCCTTATCTTTGCAGAACGTAATAACCTTTTCTCAAATCGTACAATTTATTCTGCAGCCCGGATTTACACCACAGCTTTTGAATGAATAACCATGCAATATTTTTCTCTCCATCACTGCTCCACTTCCTTAACTTATATCGACTTTCGTTTCTGGAACCGAATATTTTCTCACTATCTTATTTTTCGGTTCTCGTTTTTCATCACACACACACACACACACACACACACACACACACACACACACACACACACACACACACACACGCACACACACAAATGTGTAAGCCATATATAGTGTGGGCGATGGATAAATTGTCGCATAACTGAAAGTAATACTGCCATCTCATTTTAACAAATATATTTACCAAAATTACACAAAATATCTTGAAATACTAAAGATTAAATTTATTCAGTAAAATTCGCTTAACCCACGGCCACAAACCGACTTCGGAATTTTTTTGCCAATTTTTTGGATGGTCTCTTTGTTTAAGTTGGTAAATGCTGACATAATGTATGCTTTTAGTTCATCTTTGGTATTACGATGAGTTTTGTTGGTCTCTCGCTGAACTGCGCCCCACACATCAAGAGGATGCAGTAGGGGAAGTTAGGTGACCAGATTTAGAGATAATGTTGTCGCAGAAATTGTAACAGCCATGACTGGATTCTCCTACTTGTGTGGTATGGTGCACATCCTATTGCCAGACATAGGGTTTTCCAGCAACCAACCTCTTCATCCAGGGCAACCCTATCTCCTCAAGTCACTTGATGTAGGTCTACGCGTTCGAGGCTGGGGCATTGTGGAAATATAAATCGAGGCATAACATCGCTATCATTAGTAATCACTCGAAACATAATAATGTTGACTAGATTTATCATCCGTCTCTTTCCAGATCATCTGCACTGTCTTCAGGTTGACATTCAAACACTTTGAAATATTTGTACTGGAGCTTCCGGCATGGATACTAAGCAGTACAAATGAGAGTATTGCCATTTGTACGACGTTTCGGCCGTTGTACGCTGGGGTATATGAAATCCATTCCCTGCGTAGTAGTGCCTCTTTTGGTAGTCATGAGTCATCCCTCTAACCCTGTAAGTTACTTGTCCACCACTGTTGTAGCCTGGTATTGAACTCAACTCTTTGGGTCAAGTCACAAGAACTAACCAACGTTTTTACCCACTAACTATATAGTCCGAATAATGTAAATACTATAAATACTAGCTCATCTCATAAATATAGACAAGTACAAATGTTTTCCAATTATGAGTAGAGTGAATTGTATTATGGTGCTCTTTTTCTCACAGATGGTGCCCAACCAACCCTACTACATTGCGCAGTCGACAAAATCAAAGACAAAACGCACGCGCCGAATCGAAACTTATTTATAAATGGAACTTTGTCTGTGTGTGTGTGTGTATGTGTCGTGTGTGTGTGTGTGTGTTCGTTACCTATAGACTCCGAAACGGCTGAACAGATTTTTTGAAAATTTACACAGTTGTACTATAAGCGCCTGCGAGTGTTCTTAGCTTGGTTTTGTGTCGAGGTACACCCGATAAATATCGAAAATCGATAATCGAAAAAATTGGGGTTATAGAAGGAGTGGTCCGATTTTAATCAAATTTGATACATTCATAGACAAAGACATAAGAAACGATATTCAGGTTGCATTTCTTACAATAGTGCAGAAAATCGATAATATATATATATATATATATATATATATATATATATATATATATATAAAAGCTTTCATTACACCCGAGTAACGCCGGGCTATACTGCTAGTTAAAATATAAAATGGTGACAATTTACCCATCGCACCTTTTATACTTATACATACGCTGTAAATATGAAGCTCTTCACCGTAGAGAACTGGTTAGGAAGTCTTGTCCTTTAGTCCAATCAATTCCTCTGATGGGAAGCCAAGCTTCTAACTAATACGCTTCTTATACGCGCCGTACCCAATCAAGACGTTGGCGGTCATTGCGGTCATCTTTTTCTATCACTCTCACTCCCCGTTCTGTCATCCAATGACGCAAGCACGTCAAGGTAGATTATTCACCGTTAGCGCCTAGATTTCAGCATATCCTGTGAGTATCAAATTCTCCAAAACTTATTTCCTCTTTATGCGTTCAAGAAATGCCAACTGTCTATTTGTGATAGAAAATATAAGTCTCCTTTTTGTTTCCAATTTCCTTAAATCTTCCTCTTCGTCAATGGTATTCCCAGCATCCTTCTGTAGAACCACATCTCTGTTGCCTCAAATATCTCCTCCGTCACTGATTATAGAAGGATTGATATTACATAACTGTTGAACACATTGTTTTATTTTGCATCAAAAGAGAGCCGTTATCTAAAATGTTATCTTTATAGCGTAAATCTTATATTTACAGCCACATAAAATTAAAATATCACTTCCTGTACGGTTCTATAGCCTTGGTTGGCAACCCGTCTACCACAGAAAGTAATGGGACTTACTGTGGGAAAATCTGCTTAATCAGTTATGTCTCGAAAGAGACATGTTTGGCCAAGCGTGTATTACGTACGGCAATTAACTGAACTGAATGTTTTAAAATGATGTTATTTGCAATTTTATCAATGAGGATTGAAGTGAACATCAAAATATTTGAAAGAACTTTATCCCTGCCGGAATTTTCAGCTCCTCTATTCAAGTTGTTCCTTTGATCTAAATGCCGACTACATTCTAGCAACTGGACTATGTGCTTAATCTTCTTTTTTCCACTTTTTCCCCATGAATAATTCTTCACCCTATCTTCCACAAGTGCACTCAGCTAAATAATGAATCCCGCCCCGACCGATACACTACTTTGTTCTACTTGCTGCTTTTAGAAAGAACCCTTTTCTCCATAACCTATATTATCAACCAAGGATGCCAAAAATGTTCCTGGCTTTCCTATTTCGACGTCTGCTTCCGCCTGGACGAACCGCTGCGGCTTTTGTTATTTCCCCTTCCGTAACAAGCGAAGCGCACGGTCAGTGGCTGACCCCCTCAAAATTGTTCAAAAGATCTTTGATAAATGATAGACACACCGTTTATGTATTTATGGCGGCGTAACAATAGTTTGAACGTTCAGGAAGTTGATTTCTTGATACTATCAATTTGGGGAAGCAATTATAGCAAACGATACTTTTGGAAAGTAACTGCAAACCTTATCACATGATGACCCAAGCCTTGCGGGTGAAATTGTTTAGACGTAAATGTTCGGAGGACACCAGAAAGTCATTGTGATCTCGGGATTGAGTATACTGGCCTTGTTCAAAGTTATTTGTTCATCACTGCTGTAGCCTGGTATTGAACTCACAACTTTTTGGGTCAAGTCACTGGAGCTAACCAACCTCTATTACTACTGGGTCATGTGTCGTAATAATGGCAATAAAGATGAAGCCAATAGTCCAAACAATGTAAATAGTGTCTACCTTGCTGTGTACGTTTTAGGTGAGAACGACGCATCAGAGACAGATTCATGCCTTTAGTGCGTTAGTGAGAAAGTGAACGCAACTGACTAGGCTGGAATTTGAACCTGATTTGCCGATTTCGCATTCTGCGCCGATAACACATTTGTCTCTAACAGACAATGCAAATGTTGCGATATACAAATGTTGATAGACTTAACCTAAGCTCCTTAAAATAGAACTACAAAAAGAAAAGAAAAAAGGATGAAAAACTACCAATAAAATTTCGATTAGCACACTGGTAAAAATAAATTACATTAAAGTAACGATTTTTCGAAGTACATTTTAAAATTGGAGAAAAAAAAACGTTATCGTTATTTAATGGTTGGACAGCTTAAAAAGTTACATTGAATTCAAAACGTCCTTTCGTTAGTATTTATTTTATTTTTTATTTAATTGAGGTCTCGTCATCCGCTTAACATTCCTATCTTACCCTTCGTTAGATTAATTCAAAAAGAAAAAACAGAGTTCGTCTGAATAAATTAACGGATCCTTTTAAAGAAAATCTTCAACTGACTCACGAAATTCGGTGGATAAAAGTTGAAAATCCACGAGTAGTATGTTAAATAAGAATTATATTTCTTATCGAAGTGAGAATCTATCTTAAGTCATATCAGTCAATTAAGCGCCATACGTAATTCATGGGCGATCATGTCTCGAAAAAAACATTTTCCCGGAGTAGGTTCAGTTACTTTCTGCGGTTGGCTGGTTGCTAACCAAGGCTATATAACTTAATTTGTCCTGGAAGGAGAAATGACGGATTAATACCTTTCACAATGGTATTTGCGCGTAAGTGAATGCAACGAATTCAACTGGAAACGAAACAGACTCTCCGATTTCCACTGGACCACAACACAGATATATGCGTTGAATATTTGCTGTCACATATTGTCTGGTGCTTCTGTTATATATTTAGAGATTCTTGATAAGATACAAAGAAGAATCTGCAATGTTATTGGTCCTGACCTGACGTCTCGGCTTCAGTCAGTTTCCCACTGCCGTAACACAGATTCCCTGAGTCTTATATAAATATTTTAATGGTAATTGTTCAGATGAACTTTTCTCCGTGGTCCCTAGATTTTAAGTGTTTAAGAGCAGTACTGATTCTCACAGCACAGATTGAAATCAAGAGAGACAGTGAAAAAAACAAAAAAAAACAAAAACATACTTAGTGAGCATGAGTGAATGGATGATAGAACTGGACATAAGAGAAGTAACAGAAATATCAAATTTATCAAGAGCTACCAGAACAAGAAGCTGTGGAGAGCCATGGTCATCTACGTTATGAAGAGACATGACACATGGAAGAAAAGACCATACTAGCGGCAAGGTCTCGTCATTTTATATTTAGAATGGGAAGATAAATTCTACGCTATGTTTCTTCTCCTTCAGGTCTTGCTTGCTCAAAATTTCTTCCAAAAGTTTGCTTATCAGTCAAATTTGATCTAAAAAAAATTAAATGCAATATCAATCGTTATATTCGTCTTCTAAATTTTGGTTCTTTTATTGTTCTCTTTTCTTAATAATAATTTTTCTCATAGTCTCTCACACCAAGTAACTTCTTGTGTTTTATATATAAATTTAACTGCCATTAAAACACAAGAAGTTACTTAGTGTGAGAGAATATGAGAAACATTATATATATATATATATATATATATATATATATATATATATATATATATATATAGCTTTATTGCCTTGTTTATATATCTCATTCAGTAATGAATTAGAGCACTCTGGCAAATGGCGTATGATGCATGATACGCTAAAAGTATGCCACCTTCTACCGAGCGTCCATAGCTCAGAGGTAGAATCGCCGACTGACGCCGATTCGGTCGGGTTTTAATCCTGGGTTAAAAGCAATCGGAATCTAACCGTACTGATGAGTTGTGATACAGCGAAACAGATCTGTCTGCGGATGACTATTTACGCTCTGACACCGTGATTGAGCACTCTGGAAGAATGGTAGAATTTGAAAAAAATAGCTACTCTACAGCGAAACAGATCAGTCTGCGGATATATATATCATTCAACCAGGGCAGTGACATTGAATGAATCTAAGCAGCTTTCAAGCTTCACCACAAATACTGTTCTCAACCAAATTTCAAACAGTTTTAACAGTTAAATAGGACACTTCCTTCGTTACATTTTGAATTTTTGAATTTTGGTTCAGTATAAAAAAAAAGTTACATCAAAATATGTGAAGTCCGAAAAGGGAGATAACTACATAAGTGAGTGACTAACACTTCTAATAATAAATCTTATTCTTTATAACTTTTTCTGTTTAATATTTTTGCATGCAGTTTTCAACATTTAAATTTTGATATCTTTTATCATTTTCGTCAATCAAATTTTGCTTATCACTTATCATTTTATCAAAATTAACTATCAGAATTAATTATAAATAATCAATTTTTTTTTATTGTTCTTTTAATCAATTACATATATTTTTTTCTTTTTAATATTTTTGAATGCGGTTTTCAGCATTAAATTTATATTAAATTAATAGCAATGTCTGGAAAAATCATGGATTACATGCGCGCATGAAAATTAATATTCTAATGATTAAATTAAACCTGGAAAAGAACAGGACAAACTATTACACCTGGTGAAGTCAAAAATGAGAAAGTTTTTACTTAAATATTGCAACTAAAAATTACTTCACTAGAATATCTTGTCCTGTTCTTTTCCAGGTTTAATATGATCTAAAGAATATTATTTTCATGCGCACATTTTTCCCTGTAATATATATATATATATATATATATATATATATGTGTGTGTGTGTGTGTGTGTGTGTGTGTGTGTGTGTGTGTGTGTGTGTGTGTGTGTGTGTGTGTACATTTATCACTTTAACGAATCAGGTTCATGCTGACTTCGACAATTCGTGAGGACACCGGTATAGTGCCTTTATTCATCATGGCTGGGTTTCAGCATGAACCTGTTCAGATAAAATGATAAATTCTGTGCACTATTTCCACCTTTTTACGGTAAATAAAAAACGGCTTGACTAAATACCTTCTATCAGTAAAACTACTGGAAATACAACATCCTTGGAGCTAAGTATTATCACAACTCGGCCCAATGTTATATATATATATATATATATAATGGCTAGCCACTCGTACTTGAGGATACTCGTCTACCACGTTGAATAGCTAATCCCGATTGCAGACGCCTACACAGACACACTTATGTTTGTTTAAGATCCACAAAGCTCACCTGTAACTATGCTGAACGGACCTTAGTTACAGTTTGTGGGAGAGAGCGTGTTATCTAGCGTGACCACTAGTCTGAACACGACTGACTTGTAAATTCGTGCTAGCACAGCCCTCGGTGGTTCCTCAAAGGAAGCCGTCTACCCAATTTTACTCACAAGGCCTTGGTCAACTCGTGGTCTGGTTTTCAGGCACCCCAAAAAGGTGATGCCCGCTAGGATCGCCTCCTCCAGACCGATGACATCAAGAATTTACCTTCCTCACAAATCGACCATGGTGAGACTTGAACTCGGCTTCATGGTCAGAAAGTGAACATTCTAACCACTAAGCCATGTGGCTATATATATATAACATAATTTGGCAATATGATGTGCTCGCTAGTGAGGGTTTAATAGTGTAATAGCGCTTGGTAAATAGCCTTTTCACGGAAAAAGCCTCACTTCAACATCGTATGTGTGCTTGGGATTTATTGTGTGTGTGTGTGTGTGTGTGTGTGTGTGTGTATTTCTTGCATATGTCCATTTTAGAATCAGTCAAGGTGCGTTTGTGCCCAGTATTAAATTTCTCTCTCCAAATATTGCTTATCGTCAGAAACGTATCTGGAAAAGATACTGTTGCATATAAATAGGTCGATGGAGGTGTGTACGAATGAAATCAATAACATCTTTGGAAAAGTAATTCCGTTCCTACTTGTAAGCGTAGTCGTCTATTCGCTTTTCATCCTTCAAATACGTAAATCTGTCGGGGCATAGCGACCATGTCTTCAATTCCAGGATTTTATAGAAGTTATAGACAGTATGGACATAGAAATCAACACGGCATGATGACAGTGAGTTACACCCCTCAACTGTTCTTCAGACACATCTTGAGATGTAAATCTGACCATCACCATGCATTTCTATGTCTACATTGTATATAACTGCGAACACTCGCTCTCCAATATTGAACAGTATTTCCCCATAAATATAAAAGAGACAAGGGTTAAATTCTAGTCCACGGTATGATGATAAACTATATCAAGCAGCAGGGCCTCTGATCGAGAAATTGGGGGTTTTGAAGATCATGGAACTTCCTCTGTTGACCTTTGGTGGAAGAACCTGTTAGGGTCCCAGATATGAGCAAATAGTGAACTCTCAAAAAACAAAAACAAAAAGAAAACGAACAAATAAACTGTATTGCAAAATAAAACTACAACATAACCTATATCACCACCTCTAGTAATTATGTCCACACAAACATGGATATGCACAAAAGCTCAGTATCATGTACCATGTATTCAGTTGTGAAAGTAGAATAACGTTATATTTTTATTACAGAATTCTCAAGAAAATGAAACTTCTTCATTATTGACCTATAAGGAGTTGATATGCCGCAAGAAAAACAAATCAAATGTATGAATTCAATAGACATTGAAGTCAATAGACAATAGAAGAATTAAATATATGAACTGATAAATTTATAAATGCGATAATGTGATAAATGTAACTATAATGTGATTATACATGCCATAATGATAAATTTATCTATGAATAGTGTTGTAGAGGAACAGCCTATCCTACCCCGTAATGGATATGCTCTGGTCTATAAAAGACTGTGACTAGTGCATACGTCACTAGAGGGGCGCATACGTCATAGGCGGAGATATTTGCTACTGGATCGTTATTCCTGTTACTATTCGTTGGTTGTTCTTGTACGTCTATTGGTTTATTGTACTGTTGTATAATAAATCTCTTCTAATATATCTTCAGTGTTAATTATTATTCTTACACTATTATTTTCCCTGATATTCCTTCCCGGGATATATCAAATAGATAAATTATTAGTCAGTTAAGTGCCATACGTGACACACGCATGTGCAATCATGTCTCGAAAGCGTCATGACCTGCTGGGCAAAAGATTTTCTCGCAGTAGGTTGCCATTACTTTCTGCAGTAGTTTGGTTGCCAAGTAAAGCTATAGAACCCTAATTTGTTTTGTTATTTAACCCATAGCTGGAGGGAGAAGCGACGGATTAATACCTTTCCCAATGGTATTTGTGCGTAAGTGAAAGCAAAAAATCCAATGAACTTATTCAATAGATAAATTTAATAGACATAGAATGTCTGTCGTTTGTAATAAAACTTTTTTCGAAGAATAATCCCTACCTTATTATACTAATATATATATATATATATTGTAACAAAGTTGTGGAACTCGTAGGTTTTTAACCTGCTGTTCATGCATTTACCTTTTATAAAGAGTGCTCGATACAAACGTAGAGCGTTATATTGTAATAGCTTGTTACAATGGTTTATAAATTCATAGTGTCACTACACAAAAATTTTCGCATTTCGGAGCTACCTTTAGGTGCTTCTCGTCAGGTGACGAAGTTGAAATGAAAATTAAATGGTGAAAATGGATTATTTGTGGTAATATGATGTTTAAGTGAAAGTGGGAACCGTTTTCACCATTTAATTTTCATTTCAACTTCGTCACCTGACGAGAAGCACCTAAAGGTAGCTCCGAAACGCGAAAATTTTTGTGTAGTGACACTATGATTTTATAAACGACTGTAACAACTATTACAATACTATATATATATATATATATATATATATATATATATATATATATATACTCTAGAAATTTTTTTAGATATTCTACAATTTCATGGAATTGTAGAATATTTAAAATTTTATCTAAATTTTTTCTAGATTATATTACTCTGTTAAATTAAATAAATAAATTTAACATTGAGTTCTTTTGAGTTCGTCTGTATAGGAATTTACGTGACTTAAATACCAAATATTCTACGTTATATATATATATATATATATATATATATATATATATATATATATATACAGAGTGGAGAGAGAGAGAAAGAGAGATCATTAGAAATTTCATCTAAAATTTCACACATTGGCATAATTTTTTTTTTTAATTCAATAAAATGGACAAAATACAAGCGCAGAATCGTCTCCATAAGTGTGATAAATGGTTGTTAAAACTACTGGAGACATATTTTATTTGTCCCTGCTTTTATACAAGACACTATATTCCAATCCTCGTTTCATTACTGGCGGCCGAGTATGAGAACAACTGATGCGGGGTACAAATGTGACTGAATGACTAATGGCGGTGAAGAAGCTGGAGGGGAACCATGTTCTTGTTTCCAGTTATTAATAAGAAACCCCTTCCAAGTTTTGGCGCGCCCTTTTCACAAACATATCAATCATTTTGAAAAAAGGCTGTTAAGTTTTTTTTTCTAATATAAGTCACCAAACTCGATCAGTTACGGCAACATTACGCTGAAACACCGGTTCCCGTATGATCTTCAAAGTCAAAGAAAGTCGAGCCTGGTCAGTACCTAAATGGGTGACCGCTTGGGAATATCAGGCGCTGTAAGCTTGGGTGGGTGAGTTTTGTTAATGGATAATGTATCAGAATTTTTAATCGGTGAGCCGAGTTTTAATTTCATTTGGGTTATATTCACTCACGCGCTAAAACCCTTTGGAAAGGCATGAATCCACCATTTCTTTTTCCCAGCTATGAGTTAATTAGCAAGACTTGTATCGCTAAACCCATTATTATCTCAGAAAATAAAATTGCGTACAGAATATTTCGATTTCAGTATTGAATAACGCATAGAGACTGATATGCCGCTAAACGAATCCAACCAACCAAGCAATCAGTCAAGTTTCACAGTGGATATAGCAATGTGTCTGTCAAGGTTGGCAGCGGATATAGCAGTCATTTAAACAGTTAAACTAATTATATGGAAGTTGATTAGCTATATTTAGTGGGAGGGTTCTATCGCGGCCTTTTAAGATGTGCGATAGCATATCAGCGCTGGAAAATTGAATCGGCGTGCTAAGTTCAAATTTCTGCCGAACTTGTTGCATTCAAGCAAAATATGCTCATACCACGTGATGTCCCCCCCCCAAATGGAATTCATAATATGGAGTTCTTTTGTAATGCAGTAGATATCGACTCGGAAAGACAAATCGGGAAGCAGAGTTCCGAATTCCAGCTGAATTCCTTGCATTCACTTACACACAAATACCCTTAGAAAAGGTATTCATCCGTCTCTTCCCTCCAGTTATGGGTTAAATAAGTGGACAAATTGGGTTCTATAGCCATGGCTGGCAACCAGTCTACCAACAGAAAGCAATGGCAACCTACTGCGGGATAATCCTCTGCCCAGTCAGTCATGTTTCTTTCGAGACATGATGGCCCAAAGCGTGTATCACGTATGGTACTTAACTGAATCGTTTTAGCGGATGTGCGCTGTGGTGCAGTGGATATCGGCTTGGAACGAGAAATCGGGATGCCGAGTTCGAATTCTAGTTGAATTCATTGCATTCGCCCATGCGCAAATAGCCTTAGGGAAGGTATTAATCCGTCTCTTCCCTCCAGTTATGGGTCAAATAACAGATTGGGTTCTATAGCCTTGGTCGGCAACCAGTCTACTGCAGAAAGCAATGGCAACCTACTGCGCGATAATCATCTGCCTATTCAGTCATGTCTCGAAAGAGACCTGATTGCTCAAGCGTGTATCACGTATGGCACTTAACTGACTGACTCTCGATTAAGCACTGCAGATTAGAAAATTAACGTACCCCTGAAAAAGCCATGAAGCCCTTTCTTCTTTTCTGTTCCAAAGCTATGGGTTAAAGCATACTCGGCTCTCTTGTCTTAGGCTGGCAGCAGGTTTAGGCGTATTAATTCAAAATCGTAAAGACGACAACGGGAATCGTCTGCGTTATATTTTCCGGAAATTAATGGCAAATCACAGGTATTATAGAAATAGTGTCTGTGGAGAGCCTATGATTCCTTACGACTTGATGTATTTTAAGAAGAACCGTCGGCTTTCAATATATGAGAAACTGAAGATGAATTCCTGTTTTTCTCTGTGTGTTTCGTGTAAAAGAGGTAAAGCAATCTTAACTAGAATTGAATTTCAGTTTGTCGACTCAGTTAGGATTACAACTAAAATGAATGACAATGGAACTACTTAATTTTAAGCAAAATCTTCTCTTTTGAAAACACTACCCGGAGTTTTTAACATTGTTGAATAGTTAAACCACGAAAATTTTTTTCGCTGTTTTATTTTGGAAACTGGCCATATTGGCTTCAATCAACAAATATGTATTATCATTACGAAGGTATGAGCCGTGCTTATTATATCTTGCGTATTTGGAATTGTGTCAAAAACAGTAGAATTAAGAATGGATGAACCAAAGATCGGTGGAAAGATTGGGCCTAACAAGATCATATTATGAATTCCATTTTTTGTGGCGGGGGGGCATCACGTGGTATGAGCATATATGAGCATGAGTCTGCCTGGATACTGAGAAAGGTTCTGAAAATTCGAGTTGATTTGCTGTCACTCAAACTTAACCACTAGACATCTGGCTTGAGTTGGACAGAATTTTTGTTTTTTTTCAAAATGTTTTTAATATTATTCCTGATCACGAATATCAATTTTTTAAATCAAATTTTATAAAAAGTGATAAGGAGTCAAGTTTGCTATGTAAATTCATTATAAATTGATTTCACTGCGGAATCCAAAACAAAATATTCTCATATAGCGTGGTTCCTTGAAATTAAAAAAATAATGGAATTTGTCATCTGGAATTTATTTCCTTATATTTTTTTTTTTTTTGGTTTCCATAGGGGGATCAATTTACAATGAATTTACAGAGCAAACTGGGTCCTGGGTATGACGGTAAACTGCATCCGGCAGCGAGACCTCTAATTGTGAGGTTGTGAGGAGCATGGAACCACCTCTTAATTGCCGTTGTTTCCCGGTCCACCCTGACCTGTTAGGGTCCCAGCTATGAGAAAATAGTTAACCCCCGAACTGGAGTCAAAACACTATGAAAGTATAGAAATAGACTTTTATAGAAAAATATACATTTTTGAAGGAAAAATATTACCAACAATACATTTTTGAAGGAAGAAAATTATTACCAGCAATACATTTTTGAATACAATACTAGAAGTTATCTTCAGTTTTCAGAAATAAAATAAAAAATTAAATAAAAACATTTTCATCAAAATATGACTAAATCAACCTTCTCACTATAACTGAACATTATAAAAATACCTTAAAACCCTAGCTTTGTGACATTAAATAACCTACATAGGTGGATAAACAAAACTCAAACAAAACTCAAATAAACATAGCAAACTGACCCCCCCACTACCCGAGGTATTAATCTATAGTGATATAAAAAAAATATTTTTTTCTGATATCAGTACGTATTCTAAAATTCTATTGATGTCTGTTATGAATACGCGGATACCTGAAATGCAATAGTAATTAAAGAGCAAGGAATAATCTGCAATGGATGCATATTTAATAAGCTTTGATACAAGGCAAGAAAATATTATATTATCTTAACAATGAGAATTGCTGACTTCGAAACTCCGATTTAACCCGAATATTTACAATGTTTCAGTCTCGCCTCGAATACATGTTTCCAAAGAGTTATTGATAAAAAAGGAAACTCATAACAAAGGTCATTAATGCAACATAACTATCCAGGACTTGGGGCCCGCGTAGCCTAAAGCACTTCTCGCGCTGTTAACGATTAGACCACCGCATACAGATCAAAAGGGCATTCTCTGATTTCAAATATATTTTTATGCCAGTGAATATCTTTACCTACAGATGAAGAAAGTCTGTTAACTGGCCTACGAAATGTCATATTTATGTTACTTTTTTTAAATTATCATTTCATCTTAAGAAAGAAGATACTGTTCTATATCCTATTGATACTCAAATATATATATATATATATATATATATATCGGCGAGATAGTCACTATTCACTTTCCTGAAAATACTCTTTGTAGGGCAGACTAGGTTCCTCAGCTTTGGTTGGCAACCAGCTTAGGAGAACCATAAGTCTGAATTCAAAACCGGTTGGGCATGGTGCTAGCAACACCATATCTTAAAAACATACATTCTACGAAAACTCCACCTGTGATTTTACAGGACTGGAGTGATTTTATATATATATATATATATATATAGTTTTCTGCAGACAGATCTGTTTCGCTGTATCACAGCTCATCAATACATCAGTAGACTCCGATTGCCTATTAACCCAGGACTGAAACCCGACCGAATTGGTGTCAGTCGGTGATTCTACCTCTGAGATACGGGCGCTCGGTATAAGGAGGCAGACTTTTTAGCGTGTATATTATCATTATACACACTCAATATCTGAGAGAGTTTTCTAATTCATTGCTGAATGAACAATGCGTATATATATATATATATATATATATATATATATATATATATATATACAAATGTAAAAGAATAACTAAGAATAACTTTTCAACGTTCAAAAGATTAACTTAAAACAGTGCTCAATATAAAAAAGGGCAATAAATATTTATTATTAAACTTTTACATGAGAACATGTAAATAACTACTACAAAATTGTACAATTGTAAATTGTATACATATATAGGAGAGAAAAGACAAAAAAGGGGGAGAGAGAGAGCTTCCTAATATGACCATGGTTCCCAACCCCGGGGTAAATTACCCCTGTTGGGTAATGGATGTTTGGTTTGGGAACTTCAGAACAATATTGCTTCATTTTGTGGGAAATTGGAACTATGGATCAGACGTATTGGAAAGGGAATTTTTGCACAATTTTCTGCATTGGATGGCCTTCCTTGATAAAGTTAATTCTGAAGAAATCCTCAACCACATGAAGACAGACATTAGTGATCACCTAAATGGCCTCTTAGAAAACTTACGTGAGTACTTTCCAAACTCGAAAAGTGTGAAGATATCATTCCTGATGAGGACTATCCAGCAAAAGAAGAATTTCTCACACTCAGAAAGAACAATGCATGGAAGCTTTTGTTTGAGACCAAGTCTGGTCTAGACACCTTTTGGATCTCTCGTCTGCAGGATATATCAATACTAACCTCTAGAGCAGTACAAATTCTCAGGATTTTCAACCACTTATCTATGTGAACAAGCTTTTTCTACTGTCCTTGAAACGAAGACTAAGAAATGTAGCAGACACAACGTGGCAAACCACGCCCGAATAGCCCTTTCAGTCACAAAGCCAAGAATAAATAAACCGGCACAGGTAATACAAGCTCAACACTCACATTAGGCTAGGTTACGGCTACTATACTTCTGATTATTATAGATTGGTACTATTGTATTGAATAATTTCCATTAATTTTGTCTGCTTCGGATGTATGAAATATAATTACTTTTCCAATATTACGGGTATTTGTTCATTGGGGTAATGGATAATAGTGAAATTGTATTTTGGGGTAATCGCAGCAAAAAAGGTTGGGAACCTATGCAATATAACATGCCGAATAGTCGTCACTTCTACCAAGCTGATTAGTGAGCTGGGTTGCTTGACCCCCTGTAGAATGAAAAACATGACCACTGGTAATGAAATACCATTTAGACTGTATGTAGATATGGCATCTCTCTTCGTATACTTGTAAAGTCTGGGATATTCGCATATGTAAATATTTACAATTATTAAACATGACTAGGAGTTGAATGCAAGCCTTGTTTTCATATCAAACTGCCACGTGTTGTAAGAATATTTATCTATGATATATAGGAAGCTTGCTCGCTTGCCTTTTTGATTTTCTCATTCTGTTCTGTTTCTTTCCTACTCTCTCGCCATCTCTCGCACGCACACATTTTCTCTTCCTAGCTTTTAAGATTATTGACATAAAGTGTTTCGCTTTTCAGATCTTAAAAGTGATAGTGGGGTGATCACCTTTCTTCCGACTCCCGTCTAGTTTCGCCTTTTTCTCTTACTTTTTTTTTTCCATGTCAAGTAGTGTCAATCTATGTGCGACCGAAAGATATTATTTGATGAAACGTGGGTGGTGTATTTTTTTTTATTTTTAATAGACTTTTTTTTTAATTTAGAAGTGCATCAACGAAAAACAAGTAGAGAATGAAAAAATGATGACCTAATTTAAAGCGAAGAAAAAATAGAAATAAAAAGAAGGGAATAAAAAGAAAAAAAGAGGAGCAAAAATAGGTGGGAAGAGGGGAAAGAAAAGGGAAGAGGAGGAGGAGGAGGAGAAGAAAAAGGAGCATGTGAAAAAAAGGAGAAATATTAAGAGTGGGGGAGAAATAAGAAAGAGGAAATTAAAATGAAAGATGGAAAAGAAGAAGGCAAAGAAGGAGGAAAAGCAAGGAAAGACAAAGAAGAAGACGACAGAAAGAAAAAGGAATAAGTGAAGGAAGAGGATGAAGGAAAGAGTGAAAAGAAGAAAAAGATGAGGTTATAAAGAATGTAGTAGAGAAAAGAAGAAAAGAAGAAAAAAGAACAAAGAATAAAAGGAAAAGGGGTGAAAATGTAAAGGGGGAAAAGGGTAAAGGGGGTAAAAGTGGGTAAAACTGAAAGAGAATGAAAAATAAAAGACGTAACTACTGATATTAACACACTGGATAAAGTTGATTCGGGAAACTTCGAATATATGTATTGGTTGTGTGGTCTTTAAAAGTGTTGGTGACGTTAACTCGACCGCATCTTGAAACACTTTTGCCAATAGTCAGCAAGAAACATCGGGCACTTGCATCCCACCAAACTCAAACTGATGGCGGTTGAACCCACTGGAGTTCAACAGGTACTAATCAATAAAATGCTTCTTTCACAGAATTTTTTACCTTCATCACGGACTAAAGTGCTGAAAAACAGACATTTATCTGTCTATACTACGGTAATTCTATCTATCTATCTATCTATCTATCTATCTATCTATCTATCTATCTATGTCTACACACACACACACACACACACACACATATATATATATATATATATATATATATTCAGTACTGTGCAAAAGTATTAGGACAAGAACTATTTTATCTTTTATAAGGCATCAAAATAAAGTTTAAAATCACCCCTATCCAAACGGTAGTGTGCAAAAGTATTAGGACAGGGGTGATTTTCCTAAAAACCTCATCGAAATTCAAATACAGGATGAAAGCCAAATAAATTGCTAATAAATATTGATTATTTAAAACTAGGTGTGAAAGAAATGTATTAAAAAGAAGCTATGTTTAATTTTTCCTCTTTTCTATTAAACAAGTTATTTTGAAACTACTCTATTGAACTTCTCTGGGATATTTTGCATAAAAAAAATCGATAAATCTAATGTTATTTCGCAAGACACACTTTGGGAACAAATACAAGCTGCTTGGCAGGTGATACCATTGAAGAAGATTGTGATGTCAATGCCTGGCAAAATGAATGCTGTGATCAAAGCAAAAGGCAATTATACTAAATATTAAATTTATTTTGTAACAAGTATTTTTTTCTTGTTAAGGCATTTGTTGAGTAAATCAAATAAAATTACTTTAATTAAATTGTTTATTTTCTGTCAGTATGCCTCATAAATATAAAATAGTTTTTGTCCTAATACTTTTGCACAGTACTGTATATATGAGGTAGAGTATATGAAAAAGTGGAAAAGATTTTCTTGTTTCCTCTAGGACTCCAAAAGATGCTCAAAATGGTGGCCGATGAACTCCTAAAGGACGAAAAGCAACATAAGAAAACTGTTTACACTTTCTCATACATTTTTTCCCAATATTGTTAATGACATATAAAAATATATATCGTTCTCGTTCTCTCTCTCTCTCTCTCTCACACACACACATGTATATATATATTATGCACTCACACCCTGATTGAGCCTTCTGGAAGATTGGTAGACTTTGAAAAACAGTAACTACTCTAGCATCTACGCATCGTTCATTCAATAATGAATTAGAACACTCTCAGCTATTGTTTACAAATGAAGAATATATATATATATATATATATATATATATATATATATATATATAGTCATCCGCTAACAGATCTATTTCGCTGTATCACCAGTACGGTTAGACAGGTTAGTTAGCTTTTTACCCAGGATTGAAACCCGACCGAATTGGCGTCAGTCGGCGATTCTACCTCTGAGCTACGGACTCTCGGCAGAAGGGAGCAGACTTTTTAGCGTGTATGTTATCATTACACATGCCCAATAGCTGAGAGTGTTCTAATTCATTGCTGAATGAACGACATAGCAACCCTGCTATTCAACCCATAGCTGGAGGGAAAAAGTGAAGGGTATTTGGGAGTAAGTGAATGCAACGAATTCAACTGGAACGCGAACTCGAGGGAAAATAAAAAATCGTAAAACATCGTGGGGAGAAGCATGATCGCTCAAGTCCTAAATTAACATGGCGTCTAGAAAAAGAAGAAAAAGAAAGAAAGAAGATGAAGAAGAAAATAAATAAACCAATAAGTATAATGGATTATCGACAGTGAAGTTGGAATGCGTAATATTTATGGCACTTTTGCACATCCGTAAAATGCTAGAATGAATCATCAATAACAGCGCACGCAACAGGGTTTTATTTATTTGTGTTAAATTTAATTTTACAAAACGAAAGAGAAATAATGAAATGGGCGTTAGGAACCGCTTTAGTTATTTGGACTGACAAGTAAGAATGAAAATACATTAGCAGCAGCCGACGCCGTAATCGTCAATGAAAATAAAACGTACTCACACCTACACAAACCCATACACTTACAAAGTTAGGACGCTGAAATTTTCTAAGATCGACCTAATTCCTCCAACATTTGAGCGAGTGATCAAACATCAGATGACATTTTTTTTTTTTTTTGATAGGGTTTCTTAGACGGTCCAAGAACTATTCTGCAACTTCCCGTGCGTACACACAGATATATAAACAAACATATCTATACATGAAAAAAATAAACACACACACACTCACAAATACAAATTCACAAACATTATAGTTTCTATAAGGTTAGGTGCTCTTTCGCTTTAAAACAAAGGGTCGCGAATTTTTGCTCTCTCTATTTACAACACACACACACACACACACACACTTCCACACACACACACACACACACATACACACACACACACACTTCCACGCCCACACACTTACACACACACACACACACACACACACACACACACACACACACACATATATATATATATTTAGTTTTAAGATATGCTATATATATATCACAGGGATAGAGCGTATGTAAATATAAAAGTGGAGATTGTGGTCAACATCAAGTAACGACAGTGTTTTATGCTTCAACGCAGTCTTGAAGCCATCTTTCTTTCTCTCTCTCTCTCTCTCTCTCTCTCTCTCTATATATATATATATATATATATATATATATATGCATATGTATACATAGATAGGTATATATATATATATATATATATATATATATATATTGAACTTCCGCCGGTAATATTTTATTTTGAGCATAAATTGCCAATGATATGTGAAATCTCTTTTAGGGATTTCATGTAGAAATGATCATACAACGGTTTTGAATTTCGAAATTTATTTTATTTTATTTTACACACACACACACACACACACACACACACACACACACACATATATATATATATATATATATATATATATATATATATACGCCAGCATGAGGAGATAAAACTATAAAAAAAATACTTGATTTGCTACATTTTCGGAAGCCTTTTGTGCCGAGTACTTTTCAGTCTCACTTTCAGACACTTCTCTTAACAATTGCCGAAATAACCAGAGATGTAGCTGAAAACGCTAGGGAGAATAATAACGGAACACTTTTACGTTACTTCTCTCCAGCAAAAAGAAAACAAGTTCGAATACTAAATAAAAAATTAATAAAATCTTCGTCTTTTTCAACGAAATATAGTATTTAATTTTGATGGTTATTTTGTGCCACGGTTGTTATTTTTCAGTAGTTATTACCGGTAAAATGTATTCTGGCAAGCAGGTTTTTTATCGTAAATTGCTCGATAAGGTGGTGTAGATAGAACGCTGATAGTTACAAAGAAATCAGTATGAATCTGGTCTAGTAAAGAGATTAACTCTTTGTAACTATATATATATAATTCCAAGTATAGAGGACGCAAGGTTTTTCTTTTATTTTGAGTGTTCTGGCATTTATTTTATTATAAACAGTGCTCAATATAATGAGTATTATAGAGCTTAATATAATATAATATAATATAATACAATATAATATAATTATATGGTTATGTCAATTTTACATTGCGACACGGAAACCTCCATGTTTCGAGATTAATTCTCATCATCAGGCAATGTTGGTGTGGTTGTGCAGATGATTTACATTTAAATGACACAACCACAACCAACATTGCCTGATGATGAGAATTAATCTCGAAACATGGAGGTTTTCGAGTCGCAATGTAAAATTGACATAAACATATAATTATATTATATTATATTATATTATATTATATAAACCCTGCTACTTAAAACGTTGTGACTGAGGGCATCTTTCAATTGAATGTTCCAGACCGATAACGAAATACCCATTGTTTAAATAAATCACGGCTTCTACTCAAATATGTGCATCCAGAAAAAATGATTTGAAGTAATATGAGATATGCGTGAGCAAGAATCTATTGATTCTTTAGAAACTACTTTGTTGACATTTCGGATAAGAGTCGATATGGACTTTCGTGATCTGAACGAGAGGATGTGCATTTCTCATTTTGTGTGTGTGTGTGTGTGTGTGTGTGTGAGAGAGAGAGAGAGAGAGAGAGAGAGAGAGTTTGTTTTATTTCCATTTTCTAACACGATGTCTGAATTATTGAGTAACTGAGATCATTATGGGATCAGTTAGTCAGTTCTGCTGTTTAACCCATAGCTGTAGGGAGAAACGACTGATTCATAATTTTCCCAAGGATATTCGCGTATGCCAACCTAACGAATTCCACTGGAATTCGAACTCGGCTATTCCGATTTCTCGTTCTAAACCGATATCCACTGTACCACAATGCACATTCACGCTGGGATACGACGCTCAAAATACCCAGTATGATTAGGTATACGAAAAAATTGCATTACAATCAAATATGTGCGATATAGTTAAAGGTATTGAATAAAGCAACGTATATCCTTGAAAGCAGGGCTCAGTTAGAAATAAATCGGATCTCGTAACCAAGTCTGCTTATTGATTCGTTTTCAATGGCTTATCAGGTTATTTAAAGCCAGAAAATATTTAGATTGTGTAATTTAAACTTTTTTTTTTTTTTTTAGATAATAATGACTTATTATGATACAAGTTTTACTAATTAACCTACAGCTAGAGAGGGAGAAGAGGCGGATCCATACTTTCCCTAAGGGTATTTGCTTATTAGGGAATATAAGTGTTATGGTGTCTTATCTACATTGGAATGAACTTATCCTCCTTCATAAATGCTATCCAACGAGAATTCCTTAGAGGCAGTCGAGAGGCAGTGTAACTATACAGTTCGGACGGATACTTGTATCTCCTGACTAATAACACTCTTATTTTGTATATATGTTCTGTTATTCCAATACAAGGTTTCAACCTACCTTCTTCGTTTCGTCTTTTCTTACTGGTCTTAACAAGCCACAACAAGGAACCCTTGTTAGAACGGATACTTTAAGTTACTACTTGCTGTATTTCTCCATTTTAATTTCACAACTTCATATTCCAAGATGCCACAACGTTTATCCGTAGCCATTTATGATTACTCACGTAAAAGATTATTATTATTATGTCATTTTTCATTATAATTCTATTTTTGCTATGGTCGCACTACCTACCAAGTCTGCAGGAAGGCCTAAGGCAGGTCATGGTGTGTTGTTATGACTCCGTTTCATGTTTTTTCATATCTCCCTAACATCTCTTACGTTACATAGACAAAGTTCTCCTTAGTATGTGGTCTGTACTTAACAAGACAATTTTTTGTATATCTCTTAAGCTGAGGTTTCCAGGGATTCTTTGAATGTGTTTTTGTTCCATTTTTTATCATTACCACTATTGCTTGTACAATACTTGTTTTCAATTTCCACATTTTTTCTATTCCAATCTCCAGGTCTTTATATTTTGACAGTTTTTCGAATTCCTTGGTTGCTATGTTACAATCCGCTAGACAAGCCATATCAAATAATAAGCAAGCTTTTTCTCTTTTTGGTTTTTAACAATAACGTCCGGCCTATTTGCTTCAATTTTTATGTCTGTGTAGATGGTGTAATCCCATAGAATGGTGACATCTTCTATTTCTGTAACCGTGCTGGATGATGTTCATACCAGTATTTGTTTACATATTTTCTATAGTGTTTGCACATTGTCCAATGTAAATATTGCCCCACTCTATCGTGACGATTTTTATATTCATTTGGAGCAAGTACAGAATATCCTGAGATTAGATGGTCTATTGTTTATCACAGAACCTGCATTTTGGAATTCACATTATTATGTATAGTATTTGCCTGAAAGTTCCTAGTGAAAAGACTTTGGTCTTGCGCAGCAAGAATAAAGCCTTCAATTTCAGACTTTAATTCAGATGCACGTAACCATATCAACATTGGGTTTATTTGCACGTTCTGGATATTGGCCATGCAGAGGTTTGTCTTGCCAGCGTTGTTTCATCTGTTCAAGAGCTTTATCCTTGGCTTTCTTTTCATATGTTTTTTGTCACAATAGTTGGTTCTTGGCTTCTGTTTTGCTTTTCTACAGAATCTACTAAATGTAAATCTTGTTTGTATTTACTGCCTTCTTTCATCATTTTTTCTGTTTTCATGTTGTTTGACTAATTGTATCATCCAGTCCTTTGTTGTTACTATATATATTAGTAAGCCAATAGTTGTTGTCTTGTATGACAATTCTAGCTGAATAAGACCTCTTCCTCCTTCTTTACGGGGTATGTATAAGCGGTCTACATCAGCCTTTGGATGATGCATCTTATGTTTAGGAAAAAGCGTTCTTGTCTTAGAATCTATTCGTCTGATGTCGTTTAAATCCAGTGCAAGATGTTAAAGGTATATTGGACCATATTATTATTATTATTATTTGAGGTCCTCTTCAAATCTTAGATGTTCCCTTTGGTAACGTTGATCATATCTCATCTCCTTTTCGCAGCTTACAGGCACAACGCTTTCCTCAGTAAATGAGCTGTTCTAAGCTGTGTTGCTACCCGGAAGTTACCAATTATGTCAGTTATCGCCAAGACGTTGTGCGAAGCAGGAAGATTCCTGGAAATAGTGCCGTTTTCAACAACCAAAAAGGAACAGCTTCAACTATTAGTTGTTAAACTTTGTTCTTAGATGTTTCCCTTTGGTAAAGTTGACTATATCTAATCACCTATTCGCAATTTACAGACACAACGCTTTTCTCGGTAAATGGGTTGTTCCAAGTTGTGTTGCAACCCGGAAGTGACCAATGATGTCAATTATTCCCAAGTCGTCGTGCAAAGCAAAAAGGTTCCTGGAAACTCGACAACCACAAATAAAACATCTTCAGCTGCTTCTTGTTGCATTTCTCCATATTGCTTTCACCTTTGTCTTATCCAAAAATAGAGCAACGTCTGTCAGTAGCCAGTTGTACCTACCCTCATATACAAGATTATTATTATTATGAGTGGGCCCGTACCGTTAAAAAATAATGCCAAAACATCGATATGCCGTCTAAAATGATATACTGATGTAATTACTATTGAGTATCTTACATTAAGATATAAGAAAAAGAAAACAAAATAATCCAATCTCCCCCCCACTACGAGGGTATATATATATATATATATATATTCTTCATTACTCGACAATATAATTATTGCAAAAAATAGAATAATAAGGTACTGTTAAAGAGCAACCACGCGACAACGGTTTAATAACTGGTAGTAAAGAGAATGAACCGAGCCGATGTTGCCTCGCTATTGTCTCTCTAATAAACTGAGCCAACGCTCTTTCGTTACTGTCTCTCACTCTCCATGACCTCGTCGGGAAGGATATATATATTGTTGGGGCGGTCTGCACCTTTCCACCGAAATGGACTGTTCGAAGCACTATATACAATAGTAGTGATTATACCTCGAGGAAGTAAGTCGAGGAAGGAAGTCGAGTGAGCGAGTCAGTCGGGTATTTCCGGTATTGCACCGGAAATGTTCTACGAGTCAATCTATCACGTCACTACGACGATACTGTATACTAATTACCTTGTTCTGTATTCTACTAATCCTCACCTCTTGTAAATACTTCTCTTTTCCTGTCAATACACCTATTTTTATATTGTTACGTTGTTTTGTATTATTTCACATAATTCTGTTACCCGACCTAACACACACACACACACACACACACACACACACACACACACACACACACACACACACCCATATATATATATATATATATATATATATATATATATATATATATATACAATGGTTTTTATTATGATAGAGAGGATTATTTGTGATGCTCTGGGACTCTTAGATTTGTAATACAAGAGATTAAAGGTACACCTCAGCTCCTACTCGCTTCGAGACACAACACCTTCCTCAGTACATAACCTGCTCCAAGCATTACTCTCATGTGCGCGCTCCCAATTATGTCCACAAGGCGTCCTACGAAGCAAAAATATTCCTGGAAATAGTGCCGTGTTCGACAACCACAAAAGGGACAATGTAATCTGCTGCTTGCTGTATTTTTCAATTTTTGCTTTCATAATGTTCATTCGTAGCCATTTATGACCACTCTCGTGTACAAGATTATTAACATTGTAAGGTTGTAATTATTTCTATGATATTTAATTCAGTAACTGCAAATGTTAATACAATTGCATTCGGAAACGGTTATCACCATTTTTTTGTATTCATCGATTTCATCATCGATCATCATCATCATTAACAGCATAATCATGATGTTTACCCTGCTAAAGAACTTTTGTTACTTTATTTCCTTAAAAAATAAATAAATAAATAAAATAAACTGAACTTCTATTCCCTCTGTAAATTACCATTCGTTTATCCCACCATTTCCGCGTGTGTCGACGTAACGCTCTATTACCCGAACTCATTGGTGTCATATTCGGCATTTTCTGATTTATAACAGAAAACAAATTGAAAATTCGTAGAAAGAAAGAGACCGCGATATTTCCAATGAGAAATTAAAAAAGAAAAAGGAAAAATATTTTAAAGGGGCTAATTGGGGTCAATTTAGAATGCTGACTGTTAATAAACGCAAACAAAAAATCACTATTTTTTTAATCTCCTAATCTTTAATGGATTTACCATTTTAATTATTTTAATCTGCAATTTATTTACCAATTCAACTTTTTTAAAATCACTGTTGGAAAAGACATTAGAATAATCCAGAATATATAGAGTGGAAGAACCGCCTGCACACAGAAAGAGAATGTGCCCTGTCCCTTCAGGACGTAGGCGATCATGGCTTTCCACGTCTCCCTATTTCTGGTGGCTCTTAGCAAGACTTCTCCTGTTACACCATGCAACCCTCGTTCCATTATCCACCTGATTAGGTCCTTCAAATATGTTATCCGTTGCTTTCCCCTGTCTTTTTCTCACTATCTGGCCTGTTAGTATCAGATTCTCCAAGCCTTCTTTTCTCATTGCATGTCCCAGTAACTTCAGCCTTCTCTTCCTGATGCTCAGTGTTAATTTCCTTTTTGTGTCCATCATTTCTAAGACCTCATCACTGCTCACATGCGCCATCCATGATATTCGCAGCATCCTTCTGTAGAACCACATTTCAGTTGCTTCAAGTTTTTCCTTACATCTCTGATGATATTGTTCAGCATTCACTGCCATATTGAAGAACTGTCATCACATAGCAATCCAGTACTCTCTTCTTTGTTTCTAGCGAAATTGTCCTGTTTTTAATACTTTACTCAACTTCTGGAATGCTTCTTTCGCCATGGCAATTCGCCTTCGGATCTATGTGTCGCACTTTCCGTCTTCTGTTATAACACTTCCCAGGTATTTAAATTTTTGTACCGGCTTGATTTTAGTATCCCCGACCTGTATTTGGCATATTGAGCTGTCCTTTTTTTTTTTCTTACCGGATTTTACAAGGAGTTACTATTGATAGATGTATGTTTTGGATATCGGCTCGCAATGAGAAATCGGAGAGCTGCTTTCAAATTCCAGTCGAATTCGTTTCATTCTCTTAATGTTATATGATGTATTCATAAAAGTTCGTTAAGAAGCTTACTCATAGTTTACTCCTGCTTCTATTGCCTTCAGTATATTTTGAGGGTTAAATTCGCACATCCCTCTTTCCTCGTTATGTGCCCCAGAAATATTAGCTGTCTTTTTCTACGCAATAGTAATCAGGTGAATTTATTGGCTTCACTTACGCGCAAATAATCTTGCGAAAGGTATTAATCCGTATCTTCCTTCCAGTTATGGATTAAATAATAGAACAGATTGGGTTCTATAGCCTTGGTTGGCAACCAGTCTACCGCAGGAAGTAATGGAAACCTACTGCGGGATATTTTTCTGTCCAGTCAGTCATGTCTCGAAAGATAAGGTATGCCACTTAACTGATTGAGTAATTATTAACTAAAGTGATTCGATATCACCATACCAATAGGAATAGACAAAAATAAATACATAAATAAAAGAACAGTTAACCTCTTGTAGACTTCTTTTTCTTTTTTCTTTCATTTTTTCATTTTTCTTTATTTCTTTCTTTCTTTTATCCTTTCATTCATTCATTCTTTTATCCTTTCATTCATTCATTCTTTCTTATATCCTTTCATTCATTCATTCATTCATTCTTTCTTTTATCCTTTCATTCATTCATTCTTTCTTATATCCTTTCATTCATTCATTCATTCATTCTTTCTTTTATCCTTTCATTCATTCATTCATTCATTCATTCATTCTTTCTTTTATCCTTTCATTCATTCATTCATTCTTTCTTTTATCCTTTCATTCATTCATTCATTCATTCTTTCTTTTATCCTTTCATTCATTCATTCTTTCTTATATCCTTTCATTCATTCATTCATTCATTCATTCTTTCTTTTATCCTTTCATTCATTCATTCATTCATTCATTCTTTCTTTTATCCTTTCATTCATTCATTCATTCATTCATTCATTCATTCTTTCTTTTATCCTTTCATTCATTCATTCATTCTTTCTTTTATCCTTTCATTCATTCATTCATTCATTCATTCATTCTTTCTTTCTTTCTTTCTTTCTTTCTGTGGCGTTAAATTCTTTTTGAGTTGACGGTGGGGTACGGTTTCGTTCACAACACGACATATCCTTTCAGTTCTGTCTCGATGTACTGTCAACTTTACAAAAACGAACCACTTCTGTTTGTTTCTCCGACCATATTTTGCTTCTTAAAAACTCATTACTGTAAAAATCGATCCTTATCTCGCAGTCTGTAAACAAGGTTCAAATTCTAATCACAGATATTATTATCAACTTTACGTAAATAGTCATAGGACAAAATTCGATCTATTGCCAGATAGTACTTTTCTATCAGTAGTCATTAGGTTTACATATATTCAGCTATACTTGAAAAATAGCTGTTACATCTATTATCACCCTTGGCAGATATAGCTTTATTTTTGTATTTGACGTTTTACATATAACGTATTTATTTTTGCCAAAGCATATTATAAAAAAAACAACTTATTTTTATCATAATAATAGAAAATAATCGATTCTTTCTTTCATCATTTATTTCATTCTTTCTTTCTTTTATCCTTTCATTCATTCATTCATTCATTCATTCTTTCTTTTATCCTTTCATTCATTCATTCATTCATTCTTTTATCCTTTCATTCATTCATTAATTCATTCATTCTTTTATCCTTTCATTCATTCATTCTTTTATCCTTTCATTCTTTCTTTCTTTCTTTCTTTCTTTCTCAAATTACAAAAAAAAAACTTATTTTTATCATAATAATAGAAAATAATCGTTATTGAGTATTGATTTTCTAAGCACAGCTTAAATGTGGCACAAGGCCGAGAATATGAGATACCCAGTGATTATCGAACGTTGTGATTATCAGTTGTAACGTCGAGGCGTCCTACTCATTACTGAGTATAATTGCATCAGAACCATACGTCTATGACTTGGGATCAACACGCAGATACAATGCATTCCAGCGTAGAGAGAGAGAGAGAGAGAGAGAGAGAGAGAGAGAGAGAGAGAGAGAAGAAGCAAAACAAAAAAGGCGCGAACCCCCCCCCCAAATTGTTAATCGGCAAACATAAAAATTGGCAGTTTTCTCAAAATATTACTCTGGCCCAATAATACCGAAGAGAAATTACCGAAAGCAAAATGACGAACGAGAAAATGGGTGTGGTGGGGGGGGGATAGAAGACCGCTTGAGATTAGGATCGAAGAAGAAGCAAAATGTATTGGTGAAGGAGCGTGCGAAATCGGAGTGTGTTACTTTCTTTTTGTTTTGGAGTCAGCAGCACTCGAGATTTGGCGAGAGTGGATCTGACAGGGGAAAATGGGGTGGGCAGTCATCAAAAAGGCGCAGTTGGTAGGTAGGAATTGAATGCTGGGTGGGTGCTGTGCATGACACAAAAGATGATTGAAACTATTACACCAATCACAAGATAACTTCGTTGCCAATAGTAAAAAAAAATATCTAATAGCCGATGAAAAATCCAATAATACATTTATTGAGATTATTAATTCATTCTATCTATCTATCTATCTATCTATCTATCTATCTATCAGAATAGCTAGCTACATATATATATATATATATATATATATATATATATAGAGAGAGAGAGAGAGAGAGAGAGCTACCTATATATATATATATATATAAGAATAGCTAGCGACATATATATAAGAATAGCTAGCTATATATATATATATCTTTTTATCTATCTATTTTATATATATATTCTTTTATTTGTCTATTCTTTTATCGATCTTTCTGTTTCTTTATATATATATATATATATATATATATATATATTCTTTTATCTACCTATTTTTTCATATATATACTTTTATCTATCTTTCTATTATATATATATATATATATATTCTTTTATCTACCTATACTTTCAAATATATATATTTTATCTATCTTTCTATTATTTTATATATATATATATATATATATATACTTTTATCTATCGTTCTATTATTGTATATATATATATATATACTTTTATCTATCGTTCTATTATTATATATATATATATATATATATATATATATATATACATATATATATATATATATTCTTCTATCTATCAATCTAGCTATTCGTCTGCCTGTCTGTTTATTAAGTACGACTAGATATAACAAGTGCATGACACCCAATGAAACCAAATTTGGTTATGCTGTTCTATCTTGTTATCTGTTACTTCAAGACGAAACAGTGTCTATTTAGATTTTAAAAAAATGCCTTTTTACAAGCGTGGATTCAATTCCAACTAAAATAAATGCTGACGAATGCCGGTTTACAAAGCAAGAAAAAGTCTTCCTCAATCTTCTTATGTCGTAGTTGTCTGTACATTTTGGAAATTATACTAATTATATATAATTTGTGTCTTTATCAATGTATTACCATCAGTTGGTTTCTGTTTCTTGCATATCGATTTAATCTAAACAGTAAAATGTCTTTAAAAAAAAGTAGTGAACTGTTATGTAATATAATCTTCTTGTATGCCAGTGAATACGGGAAAGTTTCTTCACAGATGAAGAGGACATTTTGAGCAATAGAGATGTGGTTCTACAGGAGGATACTGAGGATACCATGGACGGAAATATGTGAACAACAATCAAGTATTAAGGAACATGGGAACAAAATAGCACTTACATTTAGAAACAAAAAGATACAACTGAAATTTGAAATTACTAAGATAAATAAAGAGGGAAAATGGCTTAGGAAATGTGCTTCACACAGGACAGGACATATTGAATGAAAGAGAGCCAAAGCTAAACACCGAGTACATAACTAATGTACTTGAAAAAAATGGATGGCAGAAACAAAAGGTGGGTGGGATAGAAAAAGAAAAGATAAAAATTTCTAATGACTACAAAAGATAGGTGGTTGGGGACAGTCATGATCATTTACGTCCTGAAGGGACATGGAACATAAAAGAAATAAATTTGACTCTATGCAGAAACTGGGTCTGTAAAATTACAATGATTTTCCAAGAGAAACAATACTTAATTAATTTGGAATTTAGCATCCTAAACTCTTGATTGTTTTCTGGGTTTAAGGCCCAGAAATTCAGCACGTGTGAGACTTAACTCTTTCAAGTATGAGTCAGGGGACAAGTAGATATGTACATATCCAAGTATTTATAGTAGGCACGGTGGAGTTATGGATAGCTCCTCAGACTGAGGAATGGGAGAGCAGAGTTCGAATTGCAACCAAATTCATTACATTCGCTTACATGTAAATACATTTCTTAAGAATCCATCACTTACGAATACGTTTCTTTCCCCCTTTGCTGTAGTTTTATAGTCTTAGTTGGCAACCAGTCTACTGTTTTAAGAATTAGGAACTTATTGCGGGAAAGTCTGTTATTCGCCTTATGGCGCAAGAAGCAATCTTCTTTAAGATGGTGTCTCGTATATAAAACCGCCCATATGTAAGACTGGAGATACACGTCTGTTATCAGCCATCGAAAGAGGTACATGACGTCCACTCTGTTTGGGTGGGATTGTCGATGAGATGGATACAGAATGGCGACAATCTTTTTTATGCTAGAGCGGAATTTTTAAGAACACTCTCTCTCACACACACACACACACACACACACACACACACACACACACACACACACAGATAGATAGATAGATAGATAGATGCCAGAAATATTTATTATTATCTGTGATTGCATATGACCGTTCCGACGTCGGGTCTAGTGTCGTGCACACGGTCCGTTGTCTAGTATAATTATTCGTGGGAATCGCAGACACGTGAACAATCTCCAGTTATTTTTTCTAGTTATTTGCAATGACAATAAATTAAAATGTCAATGATGGGATTATAAATTATGATGAAGCCATTTTCCAATGAAGTGGAGCGAAAATAATCTTTGAAATGAGAAATTTATCGAATGAGTCGACTAAAAAAAACAAACAAAAAACAGTGAATGCGGAACCAGAAAGTAAGACGTTGGTGGCGCTCCTATCCTCAAAGAATACTGTCGCCATTTTGTAACAAATATTCACGTGATGTCAGGTATTGTGAAAGCGACCGCATTCTTCTTCTACGCTCTTTCTACCTTCAGGACGAACTTCCGGTCATTTGTAGCTCTTAGGAATTGTTTGAATTGTTGCTACTTCCTGTTCTGCCAACCATTTACAAAAGTTAGATTATTTACTCTGCTTTCATCTGTTTTTTTGCCTCCAATACGCCCTATAGGTGTCAAACTTGCTAGGTCCTCTTTCGTCATTATATATCCCAGAAATTTATATTTCAGATGATATAATCATGCCTGTCAAATCACGTAATGAAGGTCATGTTGAACGGGCGTACCTCCAGATCCTATCATACGAATGCGGGGGTCGCCCAGGGCTCTTTCCTAGGTCCTAAACTTGTTCTGATCTTCATCAAAGATTTACCTGATGTAATCAGATTCCAAGTAGGCATTTACGCTGGTGAAACCACCATTTACTCCCGCCTCAGTAAGAAATCTGCCAAGGCTGACAAAGCTAACCTCGCTGCTGATCTTGAAACGGACCTCAAATCTGTGATGCTTATTTAGCTAATATTACAAAGCTTTTGGCACAAGGCCGAAAAGGGAGGGGGAACAAAACTTGGGATGGTCTTAAAGTACTCTATCTTATACCTAGCTAATCCGATTCACGACCCAAACATACGTTACAATTTTTCTCAAACACCACAAGAATTTATCCATCAACATGGACCTCCAATCTGTGATGGACTGTAGTGAGAAATGGCTTGTAAATTTTAATGCTTCCAAAAGTGAAGCTGCTATCCTGTAGCCACTATAGACAACTTCTGCAACCCACAATCAGAATGGATCAAGCTAGCTTCTCGGATAGCGATACATTGTGCCTCCTCGGTCTCACTCTTTCAGCCAGCCGTAAGTGGAACGACTACATTGAATCTATAGCTAAATCTACTGTTAGAAAGTTTGGGTCATTGTGTCAGGCGAGGAAGTTTTTCTCGCCTGAAACCATCTTAGACATATACAAATGGACCATCTGCCCGTTCATTGAATACTGTTGTTGTATCTGGTCGGGCGCCTCTGCTATTTATCTCGGGGTTCTCGACAAAATCTAAAGGAGAATTTGCAATGTAATCGATCTCCACCTGGCAGCTTGACTCCAGTTACTTTCTCAGCAATTAGATGTGGCTCCCTCTGTCTCTTCTACAAATATGTTCACGGCTTCTGCTCTAGGTATGTCGTTCTATGCGAAAAAAATTATGCGAGTACGTACATTGCATCAAAAAGTTAGTGATGACATATGTATTGTCACGGTAGCTACATACCAAAGTTGCCATAAGACTTGCAATTCTGTAAGTGGTCTTCAACGAAATATGACTGTACAGTAACAACAATCATCTTTAAAAATCGTGAACACAACGTAGGGTGTGTCATAAAAGTGTGAAAGTCGTTAGCAGAGACTAAAGCATACATTGAGAGGGGGATCAGCATTGAGTAGTTGAATGCAAAATTCAATTAAAGTGGACAGAAACAGACGAAGAATTTCGTCACATGACGGACGTTTTCAAGGCAATTTAAATCTCGTTCAATGTAAGTATGGAAACAAAATAAAAATATTAGTTAATCTAAAATTTAAATTTACAAATTACTTACTTAAATTTTCGAATGACTAACACGATTTTGCTTTTGCTTCCATATTGTGCAAAATAGAACCATTTCGATTGCCTGGAAAAGGTGCGTTAGATGACGAAACGTGTTGCCAAAAGATTAAGTACAGTTTTCCTTTTGTCTCTTTTGTTATTCATATTGATTTTCTACTGATTACATCTGAAAATATTTACACATACACATACACACACACACACACACACACACACATATATATGTATATGTACTAGGGAAAGTAAAGCAATATCTACACTCTTTGGTAAATATATATTTGTGTGTGTGTGTGTGTGTGTGTGTGTGTGTGTGTGTGTGTGTGTGTGTGTGTGTTATGGCGAAATTGTGGATACTCTTTTTTTACTTACCCTCGTCTATATATTCCTTTCCATTCCCTGGTGAATGGGTAATACGTTCCTAAAAGCCTGTTGAACTTATGGCTAAATCGACATTTGATGATAATATTTGTTTTTGGTCCGCAGTCTTTTCGGCAATTACATTCACCAGTGACACCTACCAACAATACACCAATATAAACGTAGACGAAAAAGTACGTTAAAAAAGAAAGCGTGTTGAAAAACTAAGAAATAATCGACTGGATATTCCTTTTGGTGCGTCCCAAACAGAAGTTTCCCATTTCAAGAGATACAATCGTTGATGTTTGTTATTATATTTAGTCTTTAATATGTAAGTGTTTATCTCTTTATATCTTTAATATGTAAGTGTTTATCTCTTTATATCTTTAATATGTAAGTGTTTATCTCTTTATATCTATAATATGTAAGTGTTTATCTCTGGTAACAAATGTAACTGTTATTAACAAATAAGGTGAGTTTATATTTCCAGAGGGAAAACCCGATACAAATCGGGAAAATAATCAGTAATTCGTAAAATTTATTTCATTAATTATGGTTGTCACTATTTTATCAGTATTATTGTTGAAAAAAAAACAAACAAACAAACAAGAAAGAACAGCATTTAGCTGGAATGTTTTTTAAAGAAAATAAAAATTAGATTAATTGCTAATGTAGATGTCATATGAGTCGTAATTTTCTGGAAATAAATTTGTTGAATACTGATAAGAATTTCACTAACCTGGACAATAATTTAACGATTTTTACTGAGACTTGACTTTAAAATTTTGTAGTAGTTTGTAGTTTGCACATGTTCTAAAGTAATAATTAATAATAATTATTCATTGCTCTAATTATATATTGAGCGTTGTTTTAAATTAATTTTTGATCGTTGCAATTATTTTCTACGTTCTTATTCATTTGTGTGTGTATATATATATATATATCGCTGAAGATAATTGACAAGATAAGATTTTTATTGTATTAGGTAACGTAAAAAACTCGTCGAGAACACAAATATGATATGCGCATCCTACTGGGATATATACCTTCAAAATGTATGTATAAATAATAAAAGCTCTTATAAAAATGATTTTTTAAAACATCCTTAATAACATCAACACAGACCACTGCCAAAATGTACTGGCTGTTTTTGGTGTGTGCGTTGTGGTGCAGTGGATATCGACTCGGAACGACAAAGCGGGAGGCTGAGTTCGAATTCCAGTTGAATTCCTTGCATTCAGTTACGCACAAATACTCTTGGGAAAGGTATTAATCAGTCTCTTCCTTCCAGTTATGGGTTAAATAACAGGACAGATTGGGTTCTATAGCCTTGATCGGCAACCAGTCTACCGTAGAAAGCAATGGCAACCTACTGCGGGATAATCTTCTGCCCAGTCAGTCATGTCACTTTCGAGACATGATCGTCCAAAGCGTGTATCACGTATGGCACTTAACTGACTGATGTCTTTCAATAACACTGTTGACAACAGCACAACAAAAATGTTGGAAAATAAAGTAGCCGAATGCGCTCGGAAAGAAAAATAATTTGGATAATTACAAAATTTCTTTTCTAGATTTAATGAAGTCAACAAAAGAAATACAAGAAAAGGCATTAAAAAAACTTAATAAAAGTACATTGTCAGTCATCTTTAAAGAAACGTATGAGAAAAGTAATGTTACCCCAATAAGCAACTATATACGTGGTGTGATGGATAAATTCTCGTCTAAATTACGCAAAAATTAAAATAACACTAACATTTTATTTCATTTAATAAAATTGACAAAAATTACAAAAAAATCTCTTAAAATATTACAGGGTATGTTTATTCAATAAAATCACCATTGGCTTCAACCACGGGTTGCAACTCTTCTGAGCGGTCTCCTTGCTTAAGTTAGTGAACACTGCCATAATCCTTGATGTTACAAGAAGCTGATGTTACATCTTTGAGGTTACAAGAAGTTTTTTTGGCCTCTGCGCCCCACACAATAATCAACGATGTTACAGCCGGGAGAGTTAAGTATGTAGGTGTGATGTTGACTAGATATATCATCCAAATCGTTTTGAATCCCCTGCACTGTCCTGATATTCACACCCAAACACTATGGAGCTTCCGGTGCGAATGCTAAACAGTATAGCATGCCGTCTCCAAATTTCTGGCGGAGTGAATTGCGTCATGGTGCACATTTTCTCACAAACGGTGGCCAACTGACCCTATGATACTGCACAATCGATACAATGAAGAAAAAATCAACGTGTGTTTGCGAAATTAAAAATATAAAATTAATTTACCCATCGTACCTTGTTTATATATATATATATATATATATATATATATACCTACCTGTACCTGTTTCAGCATTTACCCTGGTCGGCTTCCTCCTTTGGAAAGTGATCTGTTGGGATTTGTTTAAGGGTACGGTCCCAAGTTCTACCCTGTATACACAGGCATTAGACATGCTGTATAGACATACTGCGGTAGACTGGTTGCCAGCCAAGGTTATAGAACCCAATCTGTCTTCATTGATGATATATATATATATATGAACCCAGGTTGGGTTTATATATGTATATATAATTCCAGGTGAAGAGGACTCAAGGTTTTTTTTTTATTTTGAGTGCTCTGGCATTTATTCTATTATAAACAGTGCTCAATATAATGAGTATGATAGAGCTTAATATAAGAGATAAGACATAAGAAACAAGGGAAGGGTAGGATGAGGTGGAAAAAAGGAAAAAAAAAAGAGAAAAAATTGGTTAGTATGTATTCTTTGGGGTCAAATCCCAAAATGAATCTCCATTCTGATTAGCCAAAAAAAACACCCACTTACATTCACAGCAAACCAAAGATTTCTGTCTTTTAACTGTAAATCATCTGCACAACTAACATCAACATTGCCTGATGATGTGAAACATAGAAAGTTCCGTGTAACAATGTACAATTGATACATATATATATATATTAAATTCATATTTTCAAGCTTATAAGAAATATGAAAAACTATAATGAAACAGTGCTTAGTATATAATGATCAAATATTTTTTTAGAATATGCTATATTTATGTGTTAAAGTCTTCAATATCAGGCATAGAGCCTATGCAAATATAAAAGTGGACACTGGGAGGGGGCAACATCCAGCGACGACAGTCTATTTCAGGTTTAAAAGCAATCTTCAATCTAGCAGATTGCATTTAAGCATGAAGCAGGCTGTCGTCACTGAGTGTTGACATCAGTGTCCACGTTTATATATATATATATATATATATATATATATATATATATGGCATACCTTAAAACTATATTTTATCATATATATATATATATATATATATATGATAAAATATAGTTTTAAGGTATGCCAGACAGATAGATAGATAGATAGATAGATAGATAGATAGATAGATAGATAGATAGATATCCGAAAATATTTTTCTAACCAAGAGATCCCGACAATTCTTCATTTATTCATTAAAAAAGAACGAAAATATATAAATTATTTTAGAAATTTGATGCTTTAAATCAACGACTAATATTATTAGAAGCCAGTTTCCAAAAATTTATATTTTACTCGAGGTCTTTTGTGATTAACTCATCCGTTGCAATAATGAATATTAAAAAAATACCTCAAATCCTCTTATTCAGATCATATGTTTAACTGAATTATTCTAAATATCCTAAAAGCAACAACAAATATACATCTCGCTAATTGAATGAAAAAACAAAAAATATTTTCAAACCAAATAAAGGAAGGGGGTCGTAGGAATCTGATATATCAATCAATTCTTATTACTAATATGTGCTAAGTCCGTAAAAACCGAATAAAATATCGGGTCTGAAAGCTCTAAAAGGAAAAACGATTGTGTGAAAACAAACGTGTAATTGAGGCAACGATGATTTTTATTTGATGCCAGAAGTTTGGGGATTTGAGAATAATGAATTTGTTTTCAGATAAGAAACGAAAAAAAAAAATAGCAAATAATTAATCGTTATGATTGAAATTGCATTCGAACTGTCCAAATATGAATTGCAATAGGTTTACACCTACAAAATAATGCATACATATATACATACATATAAGGACACTGGCGTGCGTGTATATCGCTGAGCAAGGCGTAAGAGGGGTGAGGAAATGTAGGTGGAATTGATTAGACGATTGCATTTATTGCCAGTTTCTTTGATTCTGAAACCTTTCCAATTTTCGCGAAGGATTATATGCGAAAGTCCGGTATGGCTTATCTATAAGTTTTCTTTTTTTTTTGTTGTTTATTTGTTGAATTAATTTGAAACCTGCCTGAAGAGATAAAACATTACATGAATCTAGAAATATAGAAATTTAAGTCCCTTTTGGTGTTATTTTTACATAACACACATGGAATACCGTTGTCATATCTGGTCAGGCGCCCTGGATGTTCGCCTCGGTGTTCTCGACAGATTCCAAAGGAGAATCTGTAATGTGGTTGGTCCTGACTTGGCAGCACGACTCCAGCCACTTTCTAATCGTCGGAATGTGGCTTCCCTCTGCCTCTTCTACAAATATTTTCATGGCTTCTGCTCCGAAGAATTTGGGTCACTGCTGCCACCTCCACAAGAATTTACTCGTGCAACCAGACTGGCATCAAGGTCTCATCACTTTACAGTTAGATCAACCAAAAACAGGCGACATTTCTACTTCAGCAGCTTCTTTCTCGCGCTTTCCGTCTGTGGAACTCCCTTCCATATACTTGCTTTCCAGATGACTACAACCTCCAGGAATTTAAATGCAATGTCAATTCCCATCTCTTATCCACTTAACTCCAGCCCTTTCCACATCACCCCGTGTATGGTTCTTTTCCTTTTCTCTCTACCTTCGTAACTGTTTTCACTTCTCTTGCCCTTTCTCTTTCACCCCCTGTAGCTGGTTCGCGTTTGTCTTCACTCTTTTCATGTTTAAAATTTTAACTCTCTTATGTAGCCCCCTGCACATCAATGGCGATACCGCCTTGCTTGAGGTGAAATGATTAAGATGCTTTGAGAATTCGCTAGTGATGGTGAGATTATGCTTTCATTCATCTTCACACAGAGCCTCAGACTCAACCCGGAGGCCTACATTGTGCCTTGAGGAGGTAGTGCTGTTAAAACGATAAAAACGTATTTCAAATGGGTATTTGTAAAATAGAAAAAGAAGTGAAAAAGAGAAATCACATTATTAGATAAAAGAAAATATGCCAGATCTCAAACTGTGCAGGTATGACATTCGAAGAAATCTGAACAAGTAAAGTGTACTCAAGCGACGGTTTTTTTTCTGCCAAGGGGGACGCAGGTTCGAATCTTGTCAGGGGGTATATTTTTCATTAATAAGATTTCTTGAATTTTCAGGTCGATAGACGAAATATAATATGTTTAAATAAATAAAACGTTTACCCGGATATGAGTATCCACTAAAAATATAATTTAAATTTATGTATACATGTTTGTGTGTGTGTGCCTGTCGAGAAAGAACGGCAATTGTCATCACATTTTACGATATTCTGTATAAACCTTCCGTGATTACCACATTAAAATATAACGAAAAGAACAAAACAAACAGGTATTAAAAAAGAAAAAACCAGGAAGTAAAGAGCCTGACAATGTTAAGGAGGCGAAGAAAACTGTTTTATTGCTCTCTGCAAGATTGATTTAGCTAGGAAGGCGTCTACTCGCACAAAAGACACGCAATAAACCTGGGGTGGTTGTTCGTCGTTCAATACAATTTACCGTATACTGTACAGATTTGTTTTCAAGCGGCCACTAACAGCAAACGCTCATTTAACTTCGACTAAGTGCGCCGGCATATTTATCCTCGTTTCGAACGCGGGAGAAAGACACCCATCCGAATCTGGGGAGGTTGATATGGTATATTGGGAAATTTTGTGAATTAGTGCATGCTGCTAAAACGCACGTATTAGCTCTCTAACACTCATATTTCTTACTCTATCTATTTCTCTCTATGTATACAGTGTTGTATTCTTTATAAAGATTACAAACAGACAAGGTGGTACTCGAGTGAAAGAACAGCAACACGTGCGTAGATGAAAGAAGAGAGGCTTATTGTAAAGAGAATACGCTGCGGTAAGGCAGGGAATATGGCGGCGGGCAAGTAATTGCCGAAGCAAATCAGTGGTATCTGCTGTGCTTACTATATATGGCTACTAATATAGTCAGTCCACATAGGTGATAGGGAATGTGAGACATTCTATTACAACAAGTTTGACATATATATATATATATATATATGTGTGTATGTGTGTGTAGTATTATTAGGCCATCATTATCAATTTCTGCATTATTATTGCAGTTGAGCGAGAGACCAACAAACTCCTTGTTACACTGAAGATGAAATGAGAACTAGGATTATGGTATCAACTTAAACAAAGGAGAACGTAAAAAAGAGGTTCAAGAGATTCCGAAGTTGTCTGGACGCCATACTTAAACCCAATACCGATTTTATTGAATAAATTTACTCTTTAGTATTTCAAGATATTTTTGTGTAATTTGAGTAAATATATCTGTTAACATGATATATCAGTATTACTTTAATTTTTGCACAATTTAGACAATTTATCGATCGCAATATATATATATATAAGGTTACGGAAAATCCCAAAGGTTAACAAAATGGTTTTAACAACCGACACATTGAAATTATTTGTTTGAACATTATTTTTAATCGATACTCGTATTTGAGTAGAAATTCTGTTTTTAATCAAACAGTATATTTATATATTTATTTCTACCGGCCTGATTATTTTTCGTACAAAATTTATCGTAAATAATCAGGCAGGCTGGTAGAAATGAATACATAAATATATTGTTTGATTAAAAACAGAATATCTATTCAAATATGAGGATCGATTAAAAATAAAGTTCAAACACACACACACACACACACACACACACATATATATATATATATATATATATATATATGTGTGTGTGTGTGTGTGTGTGTGTGTGTAGAGAGAAAGAGAGAGAGAGAGAGAGATAATGAGTAGTACTCTAAAAAATACTAGTATCCAGAAAAATAATTTTTAAAGTGATAAAAATCTGTTGTATGAATAAAAATAAATCAATTCTCTTTGTTTACGTTTGGATACGAACCTGTGCAAATATGCAAAAAAAAAAAAAAATGGAGAGATGTAAGACAGAAGGAAATTCGCTTGAAAGCACAAAATGGGGACATGTCTGACCGACTGTTCTTCGTCGCCAAGTTGGTTAAGGCGTACCGAAATTAATGGCAGCTCCATCTCGTCTGCCCGACAGAAGTCAAATTTTCCAATGCTTGCCGGAGAGCGCAGTTTTATTTTTAAAAACATTCCTTCAACATTCAGGCCGGTAGACAAATATATATATATTGAACCACCCATAAACATTAGCATATAAGCAGACGGTACGGATATCAGAATATATAATGCATAATATATGCACATTCATATATATATATACGTATAAATATGTTTATATATATATATATATATATATATATATATATATATTAGTGTAAGTATTTATATGTGTATGTGTTATGAGTTTGGCTTAAAGCAAATGATCTTCTAAAAGTTAATTATTTTCTCTTAAGTACTTTTCAATCTAATTTGTAATTAATTTCTTAATAAATATCGATTTTTTAACTTTGCATAAGAGTGTGTGTTTTCCATATATGAATCTAAACATAAGTAGGTAAGTAATTAAGCCTATCTCTTGGTATGTCATTAACAATCATCATTGTTATATATTTGACTTCCGGCCATGGCTAGGCATATTACTGATTCAGTTGTAGAAATTGAGATCTTTCGTAAGCGTCCTGATAGTAATTTTCACAAGGAAAAAATTTAAATTAAAATTATTTAACCCTTGGCTTTCTTTATTTTCCTGTTTTACTTAAGCCCACACCACAGGCACATGCAGCCGAATTTATCATTTACTGAATCATTTAAAATCAGCCATATTTTTAGTCACAATATTTCAAGTACAGGAAATGGTTGTTAATATTGCATAGTAACATGCGCATCAAATGAATTTATAAATCTAAACTTATTTATAAATGAAACTTTCTCTGAGTGTGTGTGTGTGTGTATATGTGAGTGTGTGTCCATTACTAATAGACTTCAAAACGGCTGAACCGATTTTCTTGAAAAAATACACAGTTGTACTATAAGCGTCTGCGAGTGTTCTTAGCTAGGTTTGTGTCGAAGTGCCCGCGATAAATATCGTAAATCGATAATCGAAAAGACAAAGACATAAGAAACGATATTCAGAAGTTTCAAGGTTGCAGTTCTTATAATAATGCAGAAAATCGATAATATATATATATATATATATATATATATATATATATATATATAAAAGGCAAGATGTTTGTGTGTGTGTCTGTTTATCTGCCTGTATGTCTGTATTTTTTCAGCCTTTTTATTTTAGTTTTTGCTTCGGGTTTGGCTCTAAGTAGGAATAATTGTAGTTCTTAGTCTCAGCCATGATACCATTTACTCAGAGGACTTATTTAGCCTTCAAAATTCAGTTTACTACGAAAAAATCTTATTTGATATCGATGCCAGGAAATCAAAATTTGACTTTCATCCATTCATTTTTCTTTCAGTCTACGGTTTCGCTTTAACTGGAAATAACTATTGCTTTTTAGTCTTTCGTGCCAACGTCCAAAGAGTCTGAGCTCCAGGACCATGGATTAGTATTAAAACTTTCATTACACCCGAGCAACGCCGGGCTATACTGCTAGTATTTAATAATTACCTATATTGCAGTTTCATCAATGAAAGAATGAAGAAAATTTGGGGTGATTCGGACGTGTTCATTTTTGTTTCTATGCCTTGTAAAATTTTGCAAAGTAATAATAACAGAAGAACCATTCTATTTTCATTTAGAATAATCCACTTAAAAATAGTTTGAAATACATCATTTCTATAAAAAAAAATTGGGTTGCCTAATCATTAGTAGTGTATTAACTTTACAACGTCAGTTTAACTGTTTGATTAATATTAATTTCAAGTAATATTCAGACACTATTATCTATCTATTAATTCATGATAATTTAGTAGGAAATACCAAGCGCTTTCAACTTTAAATGTGTGCCTGATGTGGCGCTATTCCATCGAAAAGAAAGGCAACTCTGATTTCAAATTTCCGTTGCCTTACGATCACGAGAAAGATTTTGAAAGTAAGCACTAATGATAAATCCAGAACTGGAATTCCAAAGGCAGTCCGATGTTGTATCCAGCTTAATTCTGACAACTCCTGCGATGAATTCAACAACAAGCAGTATCAAGTCCTGTCCATACTCTTGGACAATGTCAGTGACATCTTTAGGAGGGTATACTGCATGGGCAACTATCAATATCTAACTATAAAATCCTGTTCTAACCTACGCCTTGGAAAGGACGTTCTAGTTTCGCATCAATACTACAGCCAAACCCGAAATGCAGCATCTACAGGTTATAAGCCTGCATCATTTGGCGAAACGGACGCTGCAGAATTAAAAAGAAAAACCATCTGACCGATTTCACAAATATCAGTATTACACCTCCTTGGTTTACCTACAAGACTAAGTGATTCACGTTGAAGCGATGCTATTGTTTCACACTTATTTTGTTGTACAATGCCGTAATAGAATTTGCGCGCAATTTAAAGCAAGCAAAAAAGCTGAGTGGAGAAGAACATGGCCTCACACCTGCATCCGGTTAAAAAGCGTGGGAGCAAGAATGATGAACCTTTAGATATATACACAACAGCTCGAGAGAGGGTGAGAGGCAGTCTCTCACTGTCCGGACACTGCGATCGTACACGTATCTGACCCTTAGTGACAGGGCTCACAACACAAATTGACCGAGAGTAACGGAGGAAAATATTAAATGGAATAAAATTTTAAGTAATGAAAATTCAAGACTCGTGTTTTCATTTTGTTGATCCATCCCCTTCATTAAATTTAAAAAAAAAAAAAAAACGGTTACAGTTGAAATAACACATTTAAAAGGTTAGTCGGAGTTCTCATCGGCCGAAATGCTTTGAACAAAAAACAAAGATGATGATACTAACCTCCATAATTCAAAGGATAAGGACGATATCTAATTACAGATGTTCATTTTTGTGGATATGCGTTAATATTCATTAGGCGAAGGCAACGTTAAAACAACATTGCAGTCATATGGTAACCATTTAGGAACGATTTCACTATCAATGATTTATGAGGTGATCACGTAAATTACGTGGGACCAAATGTATATTAATATTTACACACACACACACACACACAATATATATATATATATATATATATATATATATATATATATATATATAAGTTTCTGTCTAAACCAAATTATAGATTTTAATAAATTAAAAATAGGGTCCCTGCTTTATAATTTATAACGCCCATGGACAATGCGAGAACCAAAAAGAAAAATTTAAATCTAGAAACGTTCATCTCATAACATGCTAATATGCATTTGATGATTGCATAGGGCATAAAACTCCGAGCCGTGCTATAGATGTAGGATTATATATATATATATATATATATATATATATATATATATATATATATATATTATAATAATCACAGTGAAACTAACACCAATTATAAGAAACTAAATCGCTAGAATTGGCGCTAACTTAACTATAATTTAATCGTCTTGAAGAAGAGAACCTCTTCTTAGGACAAAGGTGGAGGATAAAAAAAGAAACAAACGTCGTACAAGCACAAAACGTCGAGTACCCGTTAGAAAGAAAAAAAAAACCGAGACGAAACCTTAACAATAACGTGCTCGATACGAAAGTACGAAAGCAGAGCTACACATGCAAAAAATGTCATATGCCCTGAAGAACCGTAGTGTGAAACCGCGGTAGGTTTTGGCTCACGTTTAGATTTTTTTACATATATATATATATATATATATATATATATATATATATATATATATATATATATATAATGTGTTAACTTTTTTAAAATAAGGAGACGCCAACTCGAACTCCACTCACGTTCCTTTTACGGGGCACAAAATAAACGCTACTAATATACAGGCATCGCAGACTGCATCTCAACCAGTCAACAGTGAAAAGGAATTATTAACACTCAACCCCTTCAAATTGGTTAAAGAATGGCCTAAAGCACTTAAAACAATAGACACTATGGACAATTTTTACACTCACTTACCGCTACACACACACACACACACACACACACACACACACACACACACACACACACACACACACACCAAGCGGAAAAATGTAAGAATATCAGAAAAAAAATTAAACATTTATAAAATTTTCTTTGTCTGCCAAAGGAACATGTTTGAAAGAAAGGTTTCTGCCCAAAATATATATTACCGCCTAACATACACCTGAGCAGACAAGCGTTTTTATACACATACACTATTAGGCAAAAATATTGCACGCACATACATTTAAAAATAGTTATTTATGTGTATTAACACGTGACTCATATCTGACTAATAGGAATTAACCCCAAATCTCAAAATACCAGTATAATTTCACCTTATTTTTTCATTTTTCATTTTCTAAAGAAGCTTTAATAAAAGTGAAACATGTTATATTCAGATACATTTCTTTTGTTTTTTTATTTTTACTTTATTCTGTCATTCATTATGCTCTCACACCCTCATTGAGCACTCTGGAAGAATGGTAGCCTTTGAAAAACAGTAGCTACTCTGGCATCTACGCATCGTTCATTCAGCAATGAATTAGAGCACTCTCAGCTATTAGGCGTGTATAATAATAATGTACACGCTAAAAAGTCTGCCTCCTTTTACCGAGCGTCCGTAGCTCAGAGGTAGAATCGCTGACTGACGCCAATTCGGTCGGGTTTCAATCCTGGGTAAAAGGTAATCGGCTGTCTAACCGTACTGATGAGCTGTGATACAGCAAAACAGATCTGTCTGCGGACGACTATCGCTCATTCCGTAATGAATTAGAGCAGTCTGGCTATTAGGCGTGTATAATGATAATGTATACGCTAAAAAGTCTGCCTTCTTCTACCGAATGCCCATAACCCAGAGGTAGAATTGCTGACTGACGCCAATTAGGTCGGGTTTCAATCCTGGGTAAAAAGCAATCGGAGTCTAACCGTACTGATGAGCTGTGATACAGCGAAACAGATCTGTCTGCGGATGACTATATATATATATGTGTGTGTGTCTGTATTTGTAAAGGGAATATGTCAAGTATTTGAAAGCACAAGTTTTAGAAGATTTATACATAGAAATCGATAACCTAATAGGCTTGTATCAAATTTTAGCATTATTATTTTAGAAACGTATCGGATGTATTACCCGACCCAGCCTATCCGTGCCATTTTTGGGACGGTAGGCATGTGTTATAGATAGAAATTTATAATTAATACAGAATTATATAGTGGGTAATAATGAATTAAAAATGACAGCTTTCAATCTGATGCAGGAAGTGCTGGACCTTGGATAGGAGAGATGACTGTCCATGTTCCAGTTAAGATCTGCTCACTCCCACATGTTGTCCCAGCGATGCGTTCCCAACATGCATCCCAGCAATGGCAGACTGAGAATTTTTCTTGCTCATATAACTCCCAACATGCTGTTCTCATTTGAATACTGTGCAAGGGGTTTTGCGCAAAAGGAGAAAGGTCTCGTTAAAAGTCGCCATCTTTGACGTGATGACCAACATGAACGGGAACTACTTGATCTGGGTATAAAGTCGCTTCCCAGACTTGAGGCTGTCCTTGACGATGTTTCCATGGCATGTGTCATGACAAGCTACGCTCTCTGGCTCCACAAGCCCTGATCTTTGCAGCTGTGACCCACCATGGCACGTACACAAGGAGGAATCATCCTCGTACCCTTTGTATTCCATTAGTAAGGAGTAAGTTACACTCGGACACCTGCTTCCCAATAACTGATGTTTTGTGGAAGAGAATCCTGGCCGGATGTTTTCCCAATCCATACAATCGTGACCTCTACAAGTCTAGGGTCAACCGTTATCTTTCATGCATAATACAATGATTTTCACTTCTTGTCTTTTTTACACTCATAAAACACCGCACAGTCATCCTTTACCTTGAGTTGCTCTTGAGCCTTATATTGGGGGAACATCAGTATAAAAATCGTTAATGTATAGTTTTTTGAACTACATAGAAAGAATATATTTTTTTAAATGTTTTTTTTTTATTAATTTAGTAACATTTACGAGAACATACGTCTGGATTGAATGCATGTGAATTTTGCCCAAACATTATAGGTTTTGCGTTTTCATCTCAATCTTTGTGTATTATCAAGATTATAATATATAATAATAGTTTAACATATATATTCATAATAATATAAATATTATAGTGATATACTATATAATAATGGTATTGTAAAATAATAATATAATTCAGGGTGTTGTAGAAATATCTCCCACATGAAGGTAACACATTAGGGGCAATGATGTTTTCATCGAGTTAATGTCTTGCCGCTATGTGGTAGGTATTTCTGGGAGGTATATGCGGGCGGTGGTTCTGTCATCTAAGATTTTGATGATGATAAATTTTAAGGAGAAACGTTTTTTTGTTCAATTCAGCGTTGTAGAATATCTGCGTAGAAACATCAACATATGTGACATGCGAATAACAAGACATTTTTCAAAAAAATATCTGGCGATTTCATGTAATAGTAGGTTCGTGCCTTTCCCATGGGAACTGTTACAAATTGAGCATAAACAGTCTCAGTTGAAATAATTCCAAATTTCCTTATCTTTAACGGTAACCATGACAATCCTCGTCACTCCTTATATATATATATATATATATATATGTGTGTGTGTGTGTGTGTGTGTGTGTGTGTGTGTGCGTGTGCGCGCTTTTGAATAATTTATTATTCTGCTCGCTTTAATTGACTTTATTGTGCAGGCCAAGCTACATATTTTACGGAAAAGAAACAACAGAAAAGCCAACTGATTTCATAAGAACAATTCTATGTCATTTAATATTCTTTCTCGCTCTCTTTATATATATATATATATATATATATATATATATATCTATCATCTCTCTTTCTCTCTTTTTCTGTCTTTTGCCTCTATGCATAATCATTCTAAAATAAAACGCGTCTCTCTCAACACCATACAATAAAGATAAAAACTTCTTTCCCAAACCCGTCAGACCCATTACGCGATTCCTCCTCGGCCCTACAATACCCAATCCTAACATTGGTCTCTACCCGCTCGGTATTTAATCAATAATGAATAATAAATGAAATGTAACGATTTAGTTGTGATGTTTTAACAATGGAAAATAAAGAGACTATTGAACGTGGAATATCGAGCACTTTTTTTTTGTTACGATTAACAAAGCGCTTTTAATAACGGCGTAGATGCAAAACAATAATGTCGACAAGGAATGTAAATTATGTGTATATGGGGTCGTAGATGTAGAAGCTCGAGAGATAACAACAAAAAAGTGAGTGATCATTAGATTTTTCTCGACATAATCTACATCGGAGGATTATCACTTGAAAACGTTTTTCTCTTCTTGTAACTTCATATATATTTTACATATAAAACCATTTTTCATCGCTTTACAAGAGCTGTCGTGTTTCGGTACTATCAATAATACCTCATCATTTACGGTTTGCAATATATATATATAGTCATCCGTAGACAGATCTGTTTCGCTCTATCACAGCTCGGTCAGTACGGTTAGACTCCGATTGCTTTTTAACCCAGGATTGAAACCTGACCGAATTGGCGACAGTCGGCGATTCTACCTCTGAGCTATGCACGCCTACATTTTTTTAGCTACGCCATTCAAACTTTCTAGGGATACATATCTACAGGGAAGCCAGGCCGACACATACAGCAATTTTCCCTTTCGCACTTTTTGCCAATGGAACCGATTGTCTACATTTGCTCCGTAAAACATCTAAGATCTACGATGGTTGCTAAATTACGTCACAGAAATCAAACCACACGTGTCAAACGCGACTAAAATATTTTTTATTAAATAAAATGAGCCTTCATATTTAATTTTGATTCCGGCGTTTTAAAAATTCATTTGGTCAACAAAAAATGTGAATATTTTCCCCGTAATTTTGATACAAAAGAAATATTTTTAAAAAAAGTGGCATCTTCTCCTACTACAAATATACTATGGTGCGAGTATATATATATATATATATAATCTAATCTAAACTTATTTATAAACGGAACTTTGTCTCTGTGTGTGTCTGTGTGTGTGTGTGTCCGTTACCTATAGACTCCGAAACGGCTGAACCGATTTTCTTGAAAATTTACACAGTTGTACTATAAGCATCTGCGAGTGTTCTTAGCTAGGTTTTGTGTCGAGGTACCTCCGATAAATATCGAACATTGATAATCGAAAAAATCGGGTTATAGAAGGAGGGTCCGATTTTAATCAAATTTGATACACTCATAGACAAAGACATAAGAAACGATATTCAGAAGTTTCAAGGTTGCAGTTCTTACAATAGTGCAGAAAATTGATAATATATATATATATATATATATATATATATCTAAAAGGCAAGATGTTTGTGTGTGTGTGTGTGTGTGTGTGTGTGTGTGTGTGTGTGTGTGTGTGTGTGTGTGTGTGTGTGTGTGTCTATCTGCCTGTATGTCTATTTTTTCACCCCTTTTATTTTAGTTTTTGCTTCGGGTTTTTCTCTAAGTAGGTATAATTCTAGTTCTTAGTCTCAGCCATGATACCATTTACTCAGAGGACTTATTTAAAAAATTCAGTTTACGACGAAAAACTCTTATTTGATATCGATACCAGGAAATCAAAATTTGACTTACATCCATTCATTTTTCTTTCAGTCTACGGTTTCGCTTTAACTGGAAACATCTATTGCTTTTTAGTCTTTCGTGTCAACGTCCAAAGAGTCTGAGCTCCAGGACCATGGATTAGTATTAAAACTTTCATTACACCCGAGCAACGCCGGGCTATACTGCTAGTATATATATATATATATATTTAAAATAATAAATAAAATTCTACATTATCCATACAATTAAGTGGGGAGTAGATGGAATCATAGTGGGTTAGACTCGATAAACTATTACAAATTTAACGATGGGTCAAAGAACGGGGCTTGAGCTTAGAGGTAGGTGGGAGAAAAGGAAAAGCTACGTATATGGTATCAACATTGTGTAACATGTAGTGTTAGAGTATATGGCTACATTTAATATGTCGTATCATAGATTGCGTCGGAAGTTATAGTGGAAGATTTTTAAATTTATTTATTTATTTTATTATATATATAATTATCTTAAAGGTGTCTAAATGGTATAAAAAGAACGAAGGTGTATTAATCTATAAAACCAAAAGTAATGGTATATTATTGATATATTACAGTTAAATGAAACTATTAAAAGTAATTAATAGAGGATGGTGGCATCTTATATCTTGATGCAAAGCTAGTAATTTAATTGTGGAATGTAGTTATATTAAAAAATGTAATTAACTATACATTAAGTTAAACGAAATGCGGTGTCGGCATGTGACTGTTAATTCGTTTCGTTTATTTAACAGGTTTAGAAAAGTAATTGCTACGAACTGTGGATTGTTATTCTATTAGCTCTTACTATTACTATAACACACACACACACGCACGCACGAACGTGTGTGTGTGTGTGTGTGTGTGTGTGTGAAGAAAGAGAGAGCGATTGAGACGAAACGCGCATGAAACAAATGGAACCTGTGAAATTTTCTATTCAAGTTAAAGATTAACAAGTTTTTTTTCTTTTATCTGAAACGTAATTCGTACATTTATTAATGTTAATTTAACAATGTATTTCCTGAAACATTTTGCCAGTGATATCACTTAATCTTTTTCTTTATTTAGGTTGCAAACAGATACTAATTTTTCCCCTAGAAAGTTACGACGTGATAAGGCATGAATGTATTTTACAAATTGCTAATAAAAGATTTAAATGAACTGTTTCCAAAATTTGATTTTCCTCTTTTTTGTTTTCTTTTCATGGTTTGTTTAATAAGTTAATTCGTTCATTCTTTCTCATTTATCACCCATTCTTTTTGTTTATTTCTGTCTGTTTTTCTTTTACATTCTTTTACATTCAACACTCTTTCTTTCTTTCTTTTTCATTGATTGCTCATTCTTTTTTTATTTCTATCTATTTTTCTATCTATTTTTCTTTCTTCCTTTTCTATTCATCACCCATTCTTTTTTTCTTACATTATTTCTGATTGATTGATTGATTCCGCATTCTTATCTGTTATTCTGTCTTTTATTTTTTCTCTATTTTCCATTTATCTCCCTTTCTTTCTTTCTTTCTTTCTTTCTTTCTTTCTTTCTTTTCTACCTCCCATCGTTTTTCTTTGATTTTCTTTCTTTCTTTCTTTCTTTCTTTCTTTCTTTCTTTTCCACTTCTAGTCGTTTTCTTTATTTTCTTTATTTCTTTTCCACCTCTCCTTTCTTTCTTTCTTTCTTTCTTTCTTTCTTTCTTTCTTTCTTTCTTTTGTAATTTTTTTATCATATAAGTTTTGATTTGTTCATATATTAAATGCAAATCAAACATAAAACTTTTACCATAAAAATCGTTTGGGAAATGCATACATACGTATGAGTTGTGATTTGAGAAACAAGAGAAATTCGATAATTGTGTTCGTCGCGTGATCTAGATCGTCGCTACGATGACCTTTTACCCGTCTATCTGCAAAGTTATAACGAAATTTAAGTTAAAATGACAAATTCCAAAGGTCCATTATGATCTGTTGCGTGAGATTTGCTCTGCCTAAACCTGCATAAAATAGAAACAATGGACAATTTGATAAATATAGGAGTGCCGAACGCGAGTATCGAGTATCATGGGACTAGACTGTGGCAGATTTTTGAGTTATTGATGAATACTCCCTAGCGCATTTGAATATGTGCCAACCATTTCGACACATGTCACTGTTAGAGACAACGAAGGCTGTACTGCGCCAATATTGTTCACTCAGTGAGCAGCGAAGAATCGCCAATTAAGATTGAACACAAATTATTCTATTGCTAGCCAAATAATTGCTTCATATTATTTATTTTTCCGCCGGGTAAAAAAAAGAAAGCTCGTAAAAATCTAAAACACTTAACCCTCTGAATAGGCGACATATGCCTATACCTTCATTTATCAATATATTTATATGCATATAAAACATACCTACGCTTGTGGATATATATATATATATATATATATATATATATATATAGAGAGAGAGAGAGAGAGAGAGATAGACAAGCGATAGTTAGTCTTCTGATTATCATAAAATAATATTGGATGTCATTTTTATCGTCATTATTATTATGTCATTTTTCATCATATTTAGATTTCTGCATTGGTCTCACTACCAACCAAGTCTGCGGGGAGACCTAAGGCAGGTAGTGGCGTGTTGTTATGACTCCATTTCATGTTTTTCTATCCTCCCTATCATCCCCAGCATTACA
>JBBBDQ010000194.1:390000-455000 GCA_037127315.1 Ascarosepion bandense | reverse complement strand
ATCTTACAAAAATCAAATAATTGTCAGATTTTAATGAAACTTTAAGGACTTATTTACAAATGAATGGAATTATTGTTTTTTCGTTTTTTTTGTTTTGTTTTAGAAAATCTTGGTAGTTTTTTCTTTTGCATAAATTACTCCACCCACACTTATATGAAATTTCGAGAAATTAAATTTTCAGCCAAAAAATTAAAAAATTTTTATTAGTCAAAAACAAAATTCCTTGGAAATTTTGAAAAAAACAAAAATTTCAGACTACTACATTTCCCGAAAATCTGCTCCAAATCGTAAAATAAAAATATGAAATAAAACTATAGCATTATTTAATTTGAAAAGCTTTTAATTGCTTTTATGAATAAGATTTATTAAGGAGACTATTGTCTTAGAGAATCATGAATGAAAAATGAATAATTTGGTTTTTCAAGAATTGTTTTCTTTTTTTCAAAATTTGAATTTAAAATAATTATTAAGATTTTAAGATTCTGGATTACTTTCATCTGTCAAGTGATATTTTTATTAAGTGAAAACTATATTTACCAATCAAAAATTGAAAAGCTCAATATTCACTAAGATTTTAAAAATTATTTTTTATTTTCATGCGTATCAGGCAGTTATGTGCCATACGTGATACACGCTTGGGCGATCATGTCTAGAAAGAGATATAACTGACTGAGCAGAAGGTTATCCCGCAGTAGGTTGCCATTACTTTTCGTAGTAGACTGGTTGCCGACCAAGGCTATAGAACCCAATCTGTCCTGTTATTTAACCCATAACTGGAGGAAAGAGATGGATTAATACCTTTCCCCAAGGGTATTTGCGCGTAAGTGAATGCAAGGAATTCAAGTGGAATTTGAACTCGGCTCCCCACTTTCTCGTTCCAAGCCGCTATCCATTGCACCACAACGCACATCTTAATATAATATTGTATAAAATATTGTATAAAATATTGTATAAAGTCCCCTTCTTTTAAAGTAAGGTCGATACACGATAACTTTTTAAAAATTTGATTACGGAGAATATTTTCCAACATTTTTAAGATTACTGAGTACTTAAAAAAATTATATAAAAAGGGACCCACACGTCGTTTTCTTAAATTATGTTTTAACAGATAAAGTCTCCATAGATTAACAATAAGACTGTCAACAACTTGTCCTGTACTTATCATCACTCGTTAATTACGTAAGAATGGCTGCATTCGGTTGAAAATTTGTTTAAAAAATTACTTTCTCTGTAATTTTAAACTTAAAATAAATATTTGTTTTAAATTAGATTAATTATACATTAAATCAGATAATATTCTTCAAAGTTTCAGAGAAGTATATTTTATTTTTGGAAGATTTTTTAAATTAAGAATTAGCTTTTGTTTACAAATGTGTCAAAATGTGTGATGACAGCGACCAAAAATATTTGATTCCAATCAATATAATTTATATTTGAAATAGACCAGAATATTTTGCTTAGTGCAAAGAGTAAATTTTAGTATTCATCTTTCAATTAAAAAATTAATTAATTAAAATTTTAGTATTCATCTTTCAATTAAAACATCAATTAAAAGCATTCTTGAAGCTTTCTTTTTAGAAATCTTCAAGAATGCTTTTTCATTTTTAAAAAAATCATTTTAAACTTGAGGTATCGAAAATTAGTGACTGTACCTAAGTAAAAGAAATATTATTTTCACAAGCCAACAGACAAAGAAAACGGTTCACTTAAGTTATGCTATAATTTAAGGATGATTAAATACATAATTAATTTACCAATTTAAAATAAAAGTATAAATAAAAATTACATTAAAAGAAATAAATAAGTAAGTAACTACAAATTCAAGAATTACAGAAATAGTATTTACCCACTCAATTTATTATATCTCTTAGTGTCCTTCGTATTTTGTTATATCGATTAGCCCCCTAAGTATTTTACCCTTACTTACACAGTTAGGTTTAAAAATAATTTGGAGCGTTCTTATGTTATTTACGTTGATAAAGTCCCTGAGAGAAAATATTTTATTTTGTCTTTATTCAGATATATATTTTTTATGTCTGTATATATATATATATATATATATATATATATATACGAACTTTCAGATATATATATATATATATATATATATATATATATATATATATATATGAAAGTTCGTAATTTGCTTGAAGCATTGTGTATATTAGGTGTATGGTTAGGTCTTGAAGGCTATCGCAATGCGTTTAGTAAAATAAAGGAAGGTAAAGAAGTTGTTAGGTATTACCTATTACAATTAATGACAAGAGCAGCAGCAGCCAACAATGACCATACATTGAAAGGCACGGAACTCGAACACAAGCTCTCTTAGCATTAAGATGAGATTTTGATCTCGAAATATTAATGTATAACGAATAGGTAATACCCAACAACTTCTTTACCTTCCTTTATTTTACTAAACGCATTGTGATAGTCTTCAATACCTCACTATATATATATATATATATATATATATATATATATATATATACGTATGTGTCTGTGTGTGAGTGTTTAAGTGTATTAATTAATACGGAATGCGTTTGTTTGGCGGTTATGTCAGTTCCGTAGTTCTTACCTTGCAGTAAAATATCCGAATTTCCTGGCGCTAAATGATCTTCCCACAAGTCTAAGATAAACTATTTTTAAATTATTAGATTATCCACCTAAAATAGTGGAAGTTTTTCAAAAATTAGATATTCTTTTTGTTTATATTAAATTCAAAATAGAAAACTTTTCGCGCGTCTGTTCGCTTTTTTTTTTTTTTTTTTTTTTTGCAATCTGTATAACTAGCTTTGAACACAAACTATATATATATATATATATATAAAGAGGACTAAAGGTTTTACTATTTTGAGTGCCCCGTTATTTATTTTAATATGAGCAGTGCTCAATATAATAAATATTATGGAGCTTAATATAATCATATAGTTATGAATTGATTGTACATTGCGACACGGAAATTTATATGTTTCGAGAGGAGAGCAAATTGATAAGAAAGCGAAAAGGACAGCCTTTGGTACTAAATGGGCACATCACATTAAAGACAATAAACTAAGCGAGAAACAATAAAAAGGAAAATGATAAAATTAGGTTAAAAGCTGGTTGACCATTAGGAAGGAAAAAGAAGAAAGGAAAATGTAAGGTAAGGAAAAAAGAAGGAATAAAGAAAAAAAAGTTACTTAGTATGTATTCTTTGGGGCCAAATTTCAAAATGAATCTTCGCTCTGATTAGTTAAAAGAAACACACATATAAATTTTATATCTTCACACATACATAAACAGCAAACCGAAGGTTTTTGTATTTAAATGTAAATCATTTGTACAACCAACATCAAACATTGCCTAATTAAGAAAATCTATCTCGAAACATAGAAATTTCTGTGTCGCAATGTACAATTAATTCATAACTATATATATATATATATATATATATATATATATATATATATATATATATATATTGTATTTATTAGATGCATGACTGCGCTAGTGTACGTAAATCATGTGTTTTCAGAATCTATTTACATCTGCATATTGCAGAGTTTGACAACTTTATATCATTGGTCATAGTTGCAGTTTAAAAAAATAAAATCAATATTACATTTTTGCAGAATTAAAAAATGATTTTTTTTTTATCAAACTTGGTGTTCATACTAGACCTCGTGGAGACATTGTCAGTGCTTATCGGCAAATAGAAAAATTTGTGGTTTCTTTCATATATAAAAAAATAGATACATAGATACATATATATATATATAACTTTTAAATTTTGTTCTTTTCTTTATGCTATCATCTTGTCTGATTCCGATCCATATATGTAACTCATATATGTTGTATACATGTATATATATATATATATATATATGTGTGTGTGTGTGTGTGTGTGTGTGTGTGTGTGTGTGTGTTCCGGCCGGCAGATCGGAATAAATGAATATATTGTTTAATAATAAAACGAAAGCCTTTACTGAAATATGAGTATCCATTAAGAATAGTGTTTAAACAAATAAAATAAAAATATGTCGGATTTAATCCATTTCTTTGTTTGTGTTAGTATACAAATCACAGTAGATATGTATATATTGAGAATCGAGAGAAATTTGCGTTCAAAAGCGCTATTTGAGCCTTTTTGGGATCAGGAGCTTCTACGTTGTCAATCGGTCAAGGCACGTCATACGCTTGGTCATGTGTGACGTCATGAGCTGGGATGCGACATTCGCTTCCAGCGTCTTAAATGCACGAGTTCGTTGTTGCTTGGAAATCTTCCATGTAAACAAAAACAGTTTGTCATTATTTAATATATATATTTTTTTTTTTAATCATCTCACCCCAAGCAAGGCATTCCACTGCCACTATTGCGCATGGGGCTACATAGGGGAAGGTAAAGAGAAGGAGTGGTTAGACATAGGGAATGTCAGGAGGAAGGTGACAGATGAGTAAGGATAGCGAGGATGAGGGTTGGGCAGATAGGAAGAGTGTGTGATAGAATGGGAGCAGGTTAGTGTGTTAGGAGGTGACTATTGACCTTACATATTTGTCATTATGGCTTGTCCGTGTTTATAATATATAATGTAATTTGACATCTTTGAAAATGGCTTATGTAATCCGAAAGCTTAGATTGGATTATTAAAAATGATGTATCAATATTGTAATTTTCTTTCTTCATTTAATGATAATGCTATTAAGCTTATCAGAGAATATGAAAAAATTTACATAAAATAAATAGACAAAACTTGTCTATATTATTTAATGAAACATACATTAATAAATATAAATACATATATGTATGTGTGTGTGTGTGTGTGTGTGTGTGTGTGTGTGTGTGTGTGTGTTTATTACTTCAAATGTTATTATAGTCGATATTTAGTATTTTAAATAGACGCCATATTTTTATTTATCAAACAGTTTATATTACATCTATCGGTTTGGGCATTCAGGAAATTTTAGTATATATATATATATATATATACGTGTGTGTGTAAATTCACACTGTGAAAGTTATTGTTCTTCACTTTTTAAAAAAAATTTTTCTTGTTTAATACCCGAAACTTGTCAATCTTTAAATGTCACAATGCGGACTACATTCTCGCCCGTATTTGACGTATTTAAGTCTTTTTATTGAATGTTGTTCAACCTACAATAAATCCCGAAAGAAGAAATCGATAAACATTACATTTATTAACTAAATCAATAATTATTTGATGCTAATTTGTTTAGCGAAATAGACATTTCCACGCCTCCCGCCACACGCTAATGCAAACATATGTTTAGCCAAAATACAACACTTAAATCATGATTTATGCTGAGTTTTATTCCCGGTTTTTTTTTTTTTAAGTGTTGTTTCTATTTTTCAGCTTTGAAACGTTTAATCTTATATCCCTGCTGGACTTTCACGATCAGGACTTTTCCTTGATTATTTTTCTTATATGGGAATTATCCTATTTTCAGATTATCCTCTCTTTAGATTATCCTATCTCCAGATTATCCTATCTCCATATTATCCTATCTACAGATTATGTCATCTCCAGATTAGCCTATTTTCAAATTATCTTATCTCCAGATTATCCTATCTCCAGATTAGGCCATCTCCAGATTAGCCTATTTTCAAATTATCTTATCTCCAGATTATGCCATCTCCAGATTATTCTATCTTCAAATTAACTTATTTCCGGATTATCCTATCTCCAGATTATTCTATTTTCTGATTATCCCTTCCCTAGATTATCCCATCTTCAAATTATCCTATCTCCAGATTATCCTATCTTCATATTCTTCTGAAGGATAACTAAGTAGTCTCTCGTTGCATTTTTCCACGGTTTGGAATTAAGCGGTTTCCTTCTCTTAGATTGCTAGCCACCAAAGGTTCTGAATTTTCTGAATTTCCCCGAAGCTACGATTGTTGCAAACAAACATTCCTCTCGCTTTGATATTCAATCGACAAAATACCACTAAGTGTGATTAAGATATCCGAAAATTGGATTCAACACGGCAATAAATACACCATACCACTCCGGCATGTAAACACTTAAATATACAGATTTTGAAATTGGATGCCTTGTAAAAGAAAGAGAAACTTATAAGGAGAGGTAAAATTTTCAAATTTGATACTTTTACGAATTTCAAATCGAGATTTGCACATTTTAATTTGAAATTTTAATTTTAATTTTGAATCATTTCCATATCTAGGAAAGTAATTTTAAATCTATCTTAATTATATCTATTTATTTTATTCTACAATTTATTTTATTTAATTTATTTCAACATTTAATTTTATGCCATTTCCATGTCCAGAAAACGATACGTCAAAAGTTTTTTTTTTTTTTTGTTCAACAGGAATTTGTTTTTCAGACAGAGAAATGAAAACCATTTCCTTGGCCTGCTGTCATAATGAGAATCTACCTTAGTATAATTATTAATAAACCAATTCACAAGAGAGGACTGTAAACTGAATAAATTTCTTTTAGTTCCTGCCCCCCCTCCACCGCTTTTTTTTTGTTTTTTCGTTGACTTCTTTAGAAGAAAAAAACATTTTTGTTATACTTCTTGTTTGATTTTATTACACCCAGCATCGGATGTGCCCGTGGTGTAGTGGATAGTAGCCAGAATGAGAACTGCGAGAGACGAGTTCGAATTTTAGTAGAGTTCGTTACATTTATTTACGCGCAACTAGTTTAGGGAAAATTATGAATCTATCTACTCCCACCTATGGGTTAAATAATAGGACTTGTATTTGGAAAAAATATTGCTATTAAAAAAAATCTTAATGCAATATTCACTTGCAAAAAAATATCCAGAATATATTTCCGTTGCAGATAATAAATGGTTGATAATTCGTAAAATGCAGATCAATCAATCATCGTATTTATGGTTATTTTATAAGCTTTATTTTGAACCAAGCACCTAAGTGTGTTGCCTCCAGTAGGGTCGTACCTACCACTTAATAGTAATGATAAGCGAGTCCAGATTGCAATACATGACTTCCGACGCAGTGGGTGGGGTTCTATTATGTCAGCTAATAAACAGTAAACGACCAACGTTGACCGCTATCAGAAGTCAGACACAATGGAGTAAATTGGTTAGGCTGAAACAGTTGCATGTAGCCCTCAGCAGCACGAGACGAGCTAGATTTAGTAAAGATCTATATCTGTATACCATAGTATCTACCTAACCGTCCTTCCTATGTAAGGGCTGCGCGTCATGCTCTTAAGGAAAATAAATAAAGCTTCACGTACTTAAAACATCAAAGGCGTAAAGGAGAAATAAAATTCAATATCTAGGAGGTAAAGTGACAAAACAACTCAAGAACAATGGAGTAAAGGAGTATTAAAAGTGAATATCAAAGGACTCAAGGGGTAATAAAACTCAAGAAACCAAAACGCAAAGAAGTAATAAAACTTACAAAACTAAAGAACAAAAGAGTATTGTAGTAATAAAACTCTAATGTAAGGGAGTAAAGGAGTAATAAAACTAAAAAACAGGGAATTAAAGGAGTAATAAAACTTAACTATGCATTTCTGCCTTCTTCTGTCCGATTTTCCATTTTGTTTTTTCTAGTTTTCTTTCTTACTCTTTAATTTTCCTCCTCGATACATTTGTCTCCTCTACCTTCTCTGTTCCGTCAGTTAAAGTGCCATACTTCATACACGCTTGGGCGATCATGTCTCGAAAGAGACACGACTGACTGGGCAGAAGATTTTTCTGCAGTAGATTCCCATTACTATCTGCTGTAGATTAGTTGCCAACCATGGCTACAGAACCCAATCTGTCCTGTTATTTAACCCATGACGGGGAGAAGAAATGGATTCATAACTTCTCCAAAGTTATTTGTGCGTAAGTGAATACAACGAATTCAACTGGAATTCGAACTCGGCCTTCCGATTTTTCGTTCCGATCCGATATCCACTGCACCACCACTCACATCGTTCTCTATCACTTTTCCCAGTTCTGTAATCGCGTGAAGATGAATCGACAGACAATTGATGACTTTATTTTGTGTGTACTAGAAGCACTTAGTGACATAATGGTTAATTTGCATGTCGTTATTAGTGAGATCGTTTCTCACTAGGTGGCCCATACTTGCAATATAAGTTTTTTTGCTTAATAAGTATCTATATTTTATGGCTATACACCCCGCGAGGAAAAGTGAAATTGACGATCCGAGTTTAAATTCTGGTTGATTTTGTTTGATTCACTTCACGCTCATGAAATGGGCATCTTCTTCTAGGTACGTGTTAAAAAATAGGGTAGACTATACTAACTTGCTTTGAAGGGGTGACCAGGCTAGAAGAAGTAAAACTCTGAATGTAAAACCAGTTTGACGAGAGATGGGATATGCCAGTCATGTCCTAGACACACCACAGTAGATGTGGTTCCCTTACGACCCTAACGGGTTACGCGAGCTCACGGTTTCCTACTGATTTTCGACTGGGGTTGACGTTGATGAAGATAAAGAATACAGATACTTTGATCGTAGGGTGAAACGTCGATCCAGGGAAAAAAAAATCTCATCATTTTTAACGGGTATTATATTCGTCAACGTTAAAGCAAACAGTGATCTCGTTTCAAAGTTCTATGGCAAAATATAAACGAGATGACAAGCGGAACTAACGGAAAACACTTATATTTCATAACCGCCCGTATAGCAATGACAACGAGTTCATGAATAAAATCGTATGCATCAGATTTTTTTTTTTTTTTTGCGATGTAAACCTGTTACTGGTCAAAACAACGTTGTCTTATTAGCAACATTTTTAGAGTGAAGACTGAGATTAGGGTGTGGTACCTGGGAAGTGTTATAACAGAAGACGGAAAGTGCGACATAGAGATCCGAAGGCGAACTGGCATGGCGAAGGAAGCATTCCAGAAGCTGAGTAAGGTATTAAGAAATAGGACAATTTCGCTAGAAACAAGGAAGAGAGTACTGGATTGATACGTGCTGTCCGTCCTTCAATATGGCAGTGAATGCTGGACAATATCATCAAAGATGAAGGAAAAACTTAAAGCAGCTGAAATGTGGTTCTACAGAAGGATGCTGCGGATATCATGGATCGAGCATGTAAGCAATGATGAGGTCTTAGAAATGATGGAAAGAGACAGCTGAAGTTCCTGGGACATGCAATGAGGAAGGAGGGCTTGGAGAACCTGATACTAACAGGACTGATAGAGGGGAAAAAAAAGACAGAGGAAATATAATAGAAATAAATAAATACTGTCAAAAAACATTTTTAACTTACAACTTTTTAGTAGTTTTTTCTATACATATTAAGACAGTATATGTGGATTATCATTATGCTATATATATATATATACTTGTAAGAAACTTATGGAACACATAGGTTTTAAACCCACTATTCATGCATTTACTTTTATAAAGTGTGCTCGATACAACGTAGAGCTTTATATTGTAATAGTTGTTACAATGGTTTAAAATGCTTTTATAAACCATTGTAATAACCATTACAATACTATATATATATTAGTCTAACATGAAACAAAAACTTTGGAAGCATTAATGGTTGTTTTATTTTCTGTTTTAAGCTTTGTTCTACGTTCGATAACACGACAATATATAGATGTGGGGTGAGCTGGTCAGACGATGTTTACATAGAAATTTCTTTAGGGGTTATTTCTTTCACTCAGAGTTTCTGTGGTCCGGTAAAGGCGCCGGATTAAAGAGGTCAAATTGTTTCATAATATTGTTTAGATAAATTCCTTTGAATTGTAGTCATTACTCAGCTGGCAGAGACTATTATGCGCCTAGTTTTATCATCATTACTTATGTTAATTTCTTTTTGAATGCAATAAACTTTTCTCTCAGTTTTACATATAATTTAGGCCTTCTTTGTTAGCTTTTGAAATACAAGAAACATTTTTTAAAAAAACCTTGTTTAGAAGCATAAATAGTTTTATTTTCTGTTTTAAGCTTTGTTCTACCTTTGATAACAAAGCAATATATATATGGGGGGAATGAGCTGGTAAGCCTATGTTTACATAGGGGTTTTAAGGGGTTATTTTTCTTATTCAGCATTTTGTGTGGTTCAAAAGCGCACTGGTCTTGGATGAAAGAGGTCGAACTGGATTTTCTTTATGTAACAAATGTTCAATAATAACTTTGATCGTCAGATGATAAACAAGACAAAAGCAAACACCATGATGTTAACCGGCGATTTACAGGCCAATTATTTTTAATTGCTACAGCAGCGCTACACAGTCTTTTCTTTGGAAGATATTAATATGCCAGAAAATTGGATAAAATATTTTTGGTAATCGTTTATTTCGTATGCTGTAAGGTTCTCAGCCCGAGCAAGAAGGGATTTTTTAAAAATAGTTCTGACGGTTTAGTCATTTGGACTTCTGAGAAGGGGTTCAGGCCGCATCCCATAGCACGGTATATATTATTACGACTACTACATTTTTTTTTAATCGATTCATCCCAAGCAAGGCAGTACTGCCACTGATACGCAGGGCGTTACAAGTGAGAAGAGCGAAAAGAAAGAGGAACAAGATACAGTCGGGTGGGGGCGGGGATCGAGGAAAAAATAAGAGAAAGATGGGGATCAAGATAAAAGATAGCAGTTGACGTTGTACTTAAACTCTTGAAGATTGTAGCTTTCAGGGAAGCAAGTATACAGAAGGGAGTTCCACAGGCGGGAATTGCGAGAAAAGAAACTGTTAGAATAAAAGAGACTGTTATATTTGACCATTTTCTTTGTAAAAGTGTGGATCTTACTTACCAGTGTAGTAGCACGAGCAGAAAAGCGTTAGTTGGATCCAGTGACGTGAGTCAAATAGTTGTCAGTTCAAAACCTGACTAAAGCAGAGGTGAACAAAAAAAAAAAAAAAAACTAAAGGGAGATAACTGATACAGAGATATCTGAAAGTTATTGACATATTACAACTGTACATAAAATTTATCAGTACGTATACATACATATTTTGATTTAAATTAAAATTCATTTCTTGAGTTCTTGTGTGTATATGGATAAAAACAAAGAAAACGTCGCAACACACACACACACACATATATATATATATATATATATATATATATATATATATATATGTTGCCAGGCTTTCTTTCTTTTATCCATACGCACACGTAAGAGTGCGTGCTAATAGAATATATATATATATATATATATATATATATATATATAATTATTATTATTATTATTATTATTGTTGTTGTTGTTGTTGTTGTTGTTGTTAGCACACACTCTTGTGTTCATCTTAACTGACATCAGCGTGTATATATGTGGCAACGCACATATATACAAACACAGCCACACGCACACTGACGTCTGGTCAAGAACTTAAACTACTGCTGCCAGAAACGAACATGTGTACAGTTGGAAGCTATGTGACGTCAAAGTCGAAAGAGAGTGAGACACAGAGACTAGAGATGCCATAATGAGATTTACGATTCACACATGACTAAATATTTCGTAAAGCAAACAAAAGAATTACATGGCATATAAGCAAGAAGTCGTTTACAATTCGACAGACATACTCATTTAAACCTAACGTTTAGGTTAGCGGGGAGGGCTCACCACAGATAACTTTTTAGAATGAGTTAAAACGTAAATGAGCAATAACGTAGGAGCCTCAGTTAATCGCATATCACATATATATCCCATATTACGTATATATTGCATATCATTTATATATCGCTTATTACGTATATATCGCATATGACTTACTCTTTTTACTAAATTTTCGACCGTTATTTTTATTATTATTATTATTATTATTTCCTTTGATTTTTGTTGTATTCACATTTCTTTCCGGGTCCCAGCCAGAGACCTAAGATCAGAATGGCTTCATGACTTTTTCTACTGGGAATTTAAAAAAAAAATCTAGCGTCACACACATTAACATAGAGCATTATTATTATTATTATTATTATTATTAGTAGTAGTAGTAGTAGTAGTAGTAGTAAAAATAATAATAATTTTTCATATCATTTTTCTGTTTTTATTCTTTTCTTATTTATATTTCCCCATTATTGTATGATTATTATTATTATTATTATTATTATTATTATTATTATTATTATTATTATAGATAAGATTCTTTTGTAATGTGTGAGCTGTACTTCTGAGCACAGTTATTTGCATTTCTTTGAGACATTGACTTCCACGAATCTCTTCAATGAGTCGACCGAAACATTTTCCAATCAATCTGAGGGCTTCAACTATAACTGGAATTATTGATGTCCTTATGTACCACAATTCTGAGATTTCCATTTCAAGATTCTTGTATTTTGATAGATTTTTTTTTGTGTGTGATTTTCAAAGATACATTACAATCTACAGGGGCCGCCATGTCAATAAGAGAGCACATTCTGTTTTTGATGTTTTTGATCACGATGTCTGGGTGATTAGCTTTGATTGTTCTGTCTATGTGTATTGAAAATTCCCATAAAATTGTTACAGATCCTATCTCTAACCGGGTTTGGATGATGTTCATTATTATTATTATTATTGTTGTTGTTGTTGTTGTTGTTGGTGGTGGTGGTGAAGGCACAGTAGAGTAATTGTTATCGGCCCGGATTCAGGAGTCGGAGAGAGGAATTCGAATTTCTGCTGAGTTCATTGCGTTAGCTTACGTGCGTAGGGTGGCAACCAGTCTTGTAGGTACCGCCTCTTTAGGCAAAGTTTTGCAGAAGGAAATCAAAAAACAAATCCACCTCTGAGAGGAGGGACGGGTTTACGTCATGATACCCGGTTGTAAAATGAACCGGCAGGCTGTTGCACTATTCTGCCTTGAATCTTATCATTAACCACAATTGTGAGATGGAAGTCAGTGCTAACCAAAGCGACGCAAAATGCATTAACCGGATAAAATGAAATTATTATTAATATGCTTGTTTGTTTTACGAGTTATCCACAAGTTTCAGGCAAAAACCTCAAGAGACAGATCATGAATTATTGACACAATTGGTTGAATATGTCTCTGATATTCCCAGCTTAATTTTTAATTGTATGATGTCATTCGAATGTGTTAATGGTTTCAGTTTACATTAAAATGTGTATTTATATTATTATTATTATATTTTTATGGACTCTCCCGTCGATTTCGACGTATGAGCGTCTAACACAGTTAGATAACCACACAAAGAATTGTTTAAAGTGGTGAAGACTTGTGTAGCACCATCCACACTTTTTGGAACTGCTGATCCGAAGGCGAATCGGCATGGCAAAGGACGCGTTCCAGAAGATGAGCAAAATACTAACACACAGGAAAAATCTCAATAGAAACGAAGAAAAGAGTTCTGGACTGTTACGTGATGTCAGTTCTTCAATACGACTGTGAATGCTGGACAATATCATCGAAAATGAGGACAAAACTGGAAGCTGCCGAAATGTGGTTCTACAGAAGGATGCTACGGATATCGTGGACTGAGCATACAAGCAACGACGTTAGAAATAATGGCAATAAAAAGGAAATTGATGCTGAGCATCAGGAAGAGACAACTGAAGTTCCTGGGACATGCAATGAGGAAGGAGAGCCCGGAGAACCTGATACTGACTGGACAGATAGAAGGAAGGAGAGACAGAGGAAGGCAGCGGATAACATATTTGCAGGGACTGATCAGGTGCATGATGGAACGGGGGTTGCCAGGAGCAACAGGAGCAAACATACTAAGAGCCACAAGGGATAGGGAGACGTGGAGAGCCATGATCGCCTACGTCCTGAAGGGACAGGGCACATAGAAGAAGAAGAAGATAACAAAACAATCGGTGCAGACGTCTGCCACAGATCGCATGAACAACAGACCTCAGTTATTTAACCCATAACTGGAGGGAAGGGACGGATTAGTACCTTTCCCAAGGGTACCAGTGCGTAAGTGAATGCAAAGTATACGACTGGAATTGGAACTCGGCTCACCGATTTCCCCTTCCGAGACGACATCCACTACACCACAACGCACATCCGTCAATAACGCTTACAGCACCTAGCATTTCCAAGCGTTCACCCATCTAAGTACTGACCAGGCTCAACGTTTTTTTAACTTCGGTGATCGAGCAAGAACCGGTGTATTCAACGTGATATGACCGTAAGCTAATGTGATATGACCATATGTATATATACGGATAAATTTTATGTACACTTATAATATGTCAATAGATTAAATGTAGAGTAAGTAAAACTACAGTCATATCAGATTTATAATTCAGTAAACTCACAGAAGAAGCTTTAAAATATGAAAGAGAAAACAATTGTGTAGGGATCGTTGGCTATACAGGAGAATGTAAAAGGAAATTACGGTAGTATATGACTATGACCTGTCACATTTATAAAACCTTCCTGGGGATGTGGGAAGTACTCATGAGAGCAATCTTTTGGCATTTTAGCTAAACTTGTATCACCAGTTTAGTGTTTTATTTCTGAGATGAGTAATTGTCAATATTCTTGTATCCTTTCGAACTATTCTCGTCTTGCTTATTAGCTTTTAATGTTCGGTCGGTTCATGACAATAAATTATTATTATTATTATTATTATTATTATTATTACATTTTTTATTTATTTTACTTTTACTTACTGCATTCAAAGTTTCAACCTGAAACCTCAAGAGACTGCAAGTCAACAGATCCTGATTATTGGTACAATTGTTTGGAGCTGAAGCCAATATTCCTCGAATCATTTTTCTTAATTGTATGATATCATTGGAATGTGTGTAATGGTTTCAATTTACTTTACAATGTGTACATATACATACGGATAAATGTTATATACAGATGCAATATGCAAATAACTTAAATTTATGTCTGTAAAACTAGAATTATGTCACAGATGTAAAAGTCATTAAACTCAAAGAAGCTTCAAAATATGAAAAAGCAAACCATTACAAAATGTGTCAGGTTATTTGACTATATATGAGAATGCACGTGCAAATTCTGGCAGCATAGGACCATAACCTATCACATTGATAAAACCTTCCTGGGGATGTCGGAAGTACTCGTGAGTGCAATCTTTTGCATTTAAACTCGGTTTAACAGGTAATCCATATACATAATGTTCATATATTTTGGTATGATTCCTAGTGCAACAATAACAGTTGAGATTGTCTGAGTTCTGAGTTGCTACATCTGAATTTTAATTTCTAGACGTCGCATCTTCTGAATTTTAAATTCTTTGCTGTTGTTAATATCATTATCATTTGTTTGAAGAAATTAGGAGACTTAAGATTAATCAAGAATCTTTACTGGCAGCAAACGCTTGTATATGGACAGGTAACGAATTTAGCAGATCTACAAAGATAGAAAGGGGCGTAAGACAAGGTTGTATTTTTCACCTGATCTGTTCAACTTGTACAGCGAGAATATTTTGAGGACCCTAGAAGTTATGCCTGGATTCGTCATCGGAGGCCACAATTTAAACAACCTAAGGTACGCAGATCATACAGTGCTGATAGCAGACACAGAAAGGGAACTACAAAACCTCCTACAGAAGGTAGCTGAAGAGAGTGACAAGAAAGGACTACAAATAAACTGCAAGAAAACCGAATGCATGGTCATCAGTAAAAAAAAGGCAGCCCAATATGTCAAACACAGGTCGGGGATACTAAAATCAAGCAGGTACAAAAATTTAAATATCTCGGAAGTGTTATAACAGACGACGGAAAGTCCGACACAGAGATCCGAAGGTGAATTGGCATGGCGAATGAAGCAGTCCAGAAGTTGAGTAAAGTATTAAGAAACAGGACAATTTCGCTAGAAACGAAGAAGAGAGTACTGGATTGCTATGTGATGTCGGTTCTACAATATGGCAGTGAATGTTGTACAATATGAAAGAAAAAACTTGAAGTAACTGAAATGTGGTTCTACAGAAGGATGCTGCGAATATCATGGATCGAACATGTGAGCAATGATGATGTTTTGTAAATGATGAAAACGTAATGGAAATTAATACTGAGCATCAGGAATAAATAGCTAAAGTTCCTGGGACATGCAATGAGGTAGGAAGGCTTGGAGAACCTGATACTAACAGGCCAGATAGAGGGAAAAGAGACAGGGGAAAACAGCGGATAACATATTTGAAGGACCTAATCAGGTGGATGATGGAACGAGAGTTGCATGGTGTAACAGGAGAAGGTGTGCTAAGATCCACCAGGGATAAGGAGACGTGGAAAGCCATGATCGCCTACGTCCTGAAAGGACAGGGCACTTAGAAGGAGAAGACCATTATTTTATTCTACTATATTTGTCTATCTATTTATTTATGTGATTTCCCCCTATCTTTTCTACAAGTATTTTCATGACAACTGTTCTGGCGAGATTTTTTACCTGACTCCCCAACCACATGTATTTACTCGTGCTACTCGATTGGCATCTAGGTCCCACCATTTTACCGTCAGAATACTTAAATGTAACCCCCTCTTCTTATCTAACAGTTTCTTTTCTCGCACCTCCGGCTAGTGGAACTCCCTTCCGTATTCTTGCCTCCCTGATAGCTAAATTCTGCAAAAGTTTAAATGCAACATCAATTGCCATCTTGTATCTAGTCCATTCCCATCCACCTCTTATCATTTCTTCAGCACCCTCAGTACCATTTTTTCTCTCACTGTGCACCAGCAGCGGTACTGCCTTGCTTAGGGTGAAATGATTATAAAAAAAATTTCCTTGTTAAAGAAAAAAAGACAGACTTTAAATTTTGATGTGTACCAGGAGAAAAATTAAATTAGTTATTACCAAGGAGGAATTCATTTTGTAGAACTCATAACATTTATAATAACAACAGCAGCAACAACCAGATTTTCTAAATAGTGCTAAGAAATCTCAATAGTCAAATGCACAAGTGGGAAATCGTTTTGGACTTATTAATATATTTAATGTACACCAGGGAGAAGCCGAAGAATTATAGCCATTTTTTAACGTTAGCAAAGAAAATATTTAGGCGCGCAAACTTTGAAAAGAGATTCTGAATATTAGCTGGAAATACTTAATGATCAGATAACAAAATTAGACAGTAATATATACACAAACTATGTTTAATTTGTGTTACAAGGATTAATATTTTGACTAATTTGTATATTCGAATATTTTTATTCACAATTTATAAATAGTTATATGTGATACAGACACCTTAACAAAATGTATCAGTGAATTGCACAGAGCATCATCATCATCATCATTTATCCATCACACCCAGATGATGCATAGGGCAGCAACTTTTTGTTACTGTTTCTGTAACAAACTGTGTTTTACGGGGCAAGGTTGTTAGCCCTGCACCCAACCCCCAAACCTGAAGGACCGGTGGATCATTCCTGGTCCTTACGTTTACAACACATGGTATTCCCAAATGGTCACTCATTTAAGTACTGACCAGACTCGATATTGCTTAACTTCGGTGATAGGACGGGAGCTGGTGTATTCGATATAGCCGTAGACGAATTGCACAGAGCACGATGGATAAATTGTCATCTAAATTACACACAGACAAAAAAAAAAATGAAAATAACACGGACATCTCATTTTAACAAATATATTTACCGAAATTTCAAGAAAACTAAATGTATGGTCATCAGCAAAAAGAAGACCCAACATGCCAACTACAGATCGGAGAAACTAAAATAAAACAAGTAAAGGAACTTAAATACCTGGGAAGAGTAATGAGAGAGGATAGAAATGCGATGTTGAGATCCAAAGACGCATTGGCATGAGCAAGGACACATTTCAAAAGTTAACCAGAGTACTAAAAGACAGGAAAATCTCATTAGAAAAAAAAAAAAAAAAAAACTGGATTACTATGTGATATCTGTTCTTCTGTATGGAAGTGAATGTTGAACGATCTCAACAAGGATGAAGGAGAGACTTGAGGCAGTAGAAGTATGGTTTTACAGAAGGATGCTGAGCATACCATGGACGGAGCACGGAAACAACTATGATGCATTGGAGAGGATGCAAACGAGAAGAAAACTCATACTTAACATCAAAGAGAGACAGCTGATGTTTCTGGGACACGTAATGAGGAGGGAGGGCCTAGAGGATTTAATACTGACAGGATGGACAGAAGGAGAGAGAGAGAGACAGGGGAAAGCAGCGCTAGACCTACTTGATAGGCCTGAGCTAATGGATGGCAGAGCGGAGTTTGGAAGAGAGGAAAAATATTAAGAGCGACAAAAACAGAGCCAGATGGACGTCCATGATCGCCTACATCCTGAAGAAACACAGCACATGAAGAAGAAGAATTTACCAAAATTAGACATACTTACGAAAATTATCTTGAAATACTAAAGAGTAAACTTATTCAATAAAATCGCCATTGGTTTCGACCACGGCCTCTAGACGACTTCGGAATCACCTGCAACTCCTCTGGACTATCTATGATAGACATACTGAGTTTCATACGTTTGTACTCCATTATCGCTTTTTTGGTGTACAACTCTTTCATGTATCCTCTGGAATTTGAACTCGGTTCTTCGATTTCCAATTCCAAACTGTTATCCATTACACCACTCGCATATCCAAGCTTACAACACCTGATATTCCAAAGCGGTTATCCATTTAAGTACTGACCAGGTCCGACGTTGCTTAACTTTGGTGATCATATGAGTACCGGTGTTTCAACGTGAGCACCTACTGATGTGAACATTGAATGGTAAATAATAATAATAATAATAATAATAATAACATAATATTATTTACATTGGGCAATGTGCAAACATTATGGGAAAACTGTAAACAAACACTGGTATGAACATCATCCAGCACCGGTTACAGAAATAGAAGATGTAACCATTCTATGGGATTACACCATCTACACAGACAGAAAAATTGAAGCAAACAGGCCAGACATTATTGTTAAAAACCAGAAGGAGAAAACTTGTCTATTAATTGATATGGCTTGTCCAGCGGATTGTAACATAGCAATCAAGGAATTTGAAAAACTGTCAAAATATAAAGACCTGGAAATTGAAATAGAAAAAATGTGGAAATTGAAAACAAGAGTTGTGCCAGTGATAGTAGGTGCACTTGGAATGATAAAAAATGGAACAAAACAACACATTGAAAGAATCCCTGGAAACCCCAGCTTAAGAGATATACAAAAAATTGTCTTATTAAGTACAGCCCACACACTAAGGAAAACTTTATCTATGTAATGCTGGGGATGATAGGGAAGATAGAAAAACATGAAATGGAGTCATAACAACACGCCACTACCTGCCTTAGGTCTCCCCGCAGACTTGGTTGGTAGTGAGACCAAAGCAGAAATCGAAATATGATGAAAAATGACATAATAATAATCTACATTATATAGCAGGCTGAATTCTAAAAAGAGTGCTGGGATTATTTAAGAAGGCTTTCTATCACTTATTTGTCAATGTGATCCACATATTACTATCATTAACTAACTGATTCAGTTTTTACGGTTTGTTAACTTTAAGAGGGTTATTTCAAGCCAAAAAGTAATTTTTACAGTTAATAATTATTGACTGATACAAGAGTATTTCCGCGTAAATAAGGAACCCTACTGGAATTTGATTATTCGATTTCCAATTCTGAGACGTTATCCATTACACCACCTGCACATCCAAGCTTACAGCACCTGGTATTCCCAAGTGGTTACTCATCTATGTACTGGCCAGGATCGACGTTGCTTAACATCGGTGATCGTACGAGAACCGGTGTTTCAACATAATATGGCCCTAAGCACCTACTGATGTGAACATTCAATGATAAATAATAATAATAGCTATTCGTTGGCAAAATCTGGATAGAGAGTGCTACTAAACAACCAAAGGTACCCACCCCCAGGTTTCCGGTCTCAGAGGATTTGTTAAGAAAACAAAATTATATTTGCACATTGAATCGTCTAAAATATGGAAAACATTTCTGTATAAGCGATACAGTTCATATGCATCCCATAATAAATATATAAACATTGCAAAAGTCATCAAAATCCTGTTATTATTATTAAATACTTTGCTTTTGATTGCAAACTTGGGGAATAACTAAAAAGTTTCCCTTCTTAAATTACAAGGAAATCAGTGCATTTATGAATGTATAACCAAGAATAGTGAATGTTGTTTTTGGACCATTATCCTCAAGAGTTTTATTGCGTGTATGCCTGTAGGTTCATACAGGCTAAGTTTACCATTAGCAATTATAATTATGACTTGAAAGTTATTATAAAATTATTACTTACGTAATACAAAATAAAAGTTATAACACCATATTTAACTTTGTGTTGAATTTAACAACATTTAAATCTTTACAATTAAGCTTGTTACATCTTTATTACTTGGTAAAGTGTCTATAATTTGATGCCTCTAAATTTTTAAAATCAACACAATGATCATGCAATTACAAAGTATAAATCATTTAATGTTTGTTGTAATATTTATTTCAGCATGAAAACCTTTAATTAAGAATAAGATAACAACTTATAAAAATGTGTGGATTTTGGTGGAATAAGACTGAATATATATATATATATATATATATATATATATATATATTACCGGACATAATTATTAGGCCAACCCAGATTTTTAAAAGAAATTATGTATTTCATACTATTTTTAGTATTTATTGCCAGGTGGATATATATATGTAGTGTATATATTTATATATCCAAGTGTAAAAGAACGAAAAATAACATTTTAACATTCAGAACATTAATTTAAAACAGGGCTCAACAGAAAAATAACGCAATAAATATTTATTATTCAACTTCAGCATTAGAACATGTAAGTAACTACTACAAAATTATTGTTTCCACATTTATTAACATCATTGTTAACTACCTGATGAGACATTGTTCTTTCAATGTCGTAACAAAATGTACAATTTTTGCAGTAGTTAATTACATGTTCTAATGTAATATATATATATATATACTTATTTATAAATGGAACTTTGTGTGTGTGTGTGTGTGTGTGTTACCTATAAACTCCGAAACGGCTGAACCGATTTTCTTGAAAATTTACACACTTGTACTATAAGCGTCTGCGAGTGTTCTTAGCTAGGTTTTGTGTCGAGGTACCCCTGATAAATATCGAAAATCGATAATCGAAAAAATCGAGGGTTATAGAAGGCGTGGTCCGATTTTAATCAAATTTGATACACACATAGACAAAGACATAAAAAACGATATTCAGAAGTTTCAAGGTTGCAGTTCTTACAATAGTGCAGAAAATCGATAATATATATGTAAAAGGCAAGATGTTTGTGTGTGTGTCTGTTTATCTGTCTGTATGTCCTTTATACAAATCCACAATTTTTATCCGATTCTCACCAAACTTCACACAAATATTCTTTAGGCTGAGTCTGAACTCCAGGACCATGGATTAGTTTTAAAGCTTTCATTACACCCGAACAACGCCAGGCTATACTGCTAGTACATATATATTGAATCAATCGCTATGTCTGCTACTAAGAAGTTTGGTTCACTGTGTCGGAACAGAAATTTTTTCTCGACATAATTCATCTTGCACGTTTATAAATGTATTGTTCGTTCGTGCATTGAATATTGCTGTCGCATTTGGTCTGGTGCTCCTACTGATTTAAGTCGAGATTCTTGACAAAATCCAAAGGAGTTGTAATGTTATCGGCCCTAACCTGGTATCTCGACTTCAGTGACTTTTACCCCGCCGGGACATGGTTTCGCTATTTTTTTTTTTTTCATAAATGTTTTGTGGCAATTGTTCTAAGGAGTTGTCTTCCTTGGCTCAGCGATTGCCCCAAGGTAACAAGATTACTGAGAGACAGGAACATCTCATTAGAAACAAAGAAAGTACCAGTCTGTTATGTGATATCTGTCTTTCTATATGGCAGGGAATGTTAGACAATCTCTACTACAAAATTGTGCTATTTTGTTTCGACATTGAAATAATAACGATGGTAATAAATGTCGAAAGAAAATGTACAATTTTGTAGTAGTTACTTACATGTTCTAATGCAAAAGTTGAATAATAAATTAAAATTTTATTCTTCGTTCTTTTACATTTGGAGTATATATATATATATATATATATATGTCTTGTTCCACCAAAATCCACACATTTTTTAAGCTGTTATCTGATTCTTAATTAAACGTTTTCACACTGAAATAAATATTACAACAAACATGATGAAGGAGTGGCTCGAAGCAACAGAAATGTGTTTCTACAAAAGAATGATGAAGATATCCTGAACCGAGCACGTGAACAACGACAAGATATTGGAGAGGATGCAGACAAGAAGATAACTTTTACTTAGCATCAGAAAGAGACAGCAGAGTTATCAAGGACATGTAATATGGAAGGAGGGTTTAGAGAATCTAATACTCATGGATAGAGGGTAAGTGAGACGAAGGAAAGCAGTTACAGAGAAGAGAAAGCGAGAGAAAGATTGGTATATAGAGAGATTGCGAGGGATACAGGCAGAGAAAGTAACGTGTATAGGAAATGGATATTTTATGAGTTAATATATAATTATATATATATATATATATATATATGTGTGTGTGTGTGTTTGTGTGTGTGTGTGTGTGTGAGTGTGATTTTGTCTTGTGTGTCAGTTTAAAACAGTGATGTGATGAGTTATATGTGTGCATCTGGTGGTATTTTTTATATTATAAAAAATACTCGTGGCTGCATAAAAAATGGTTTCCTCCTATCCAATGTACGGGGAGTGCTTTGCACACTTTCGTTCTCCTGGAATGCTAAACATCATTAAACCGCAACTAGCTAGCCAGTAAACACATGTGGCACACGCACAGACGACTTAGTAGGCCACAAGGCATACATATGTGTGTGTGAGCGCTCACTAAACTTGATACGGTACAAGCCTATATATATATATATATATATATATATATATATATATATATATCGCCGACTGAAGCCAATTCAGTCGGGTTTCAATCCTGGCTAGAAGCAATCGGATGTCTAACGATACTGATGAGCTGTGATACAGCGAAACAGATCTGTCTGCGGATGACTATTTAAGCTCTCACACACCCATTGAGAACTATGGAGGAATGGTAGGCCTTGAAAAAACAGTAGCTACTCACGCATCTACGCATCGTTCATTCAGTAATGAATTCAGTGATGAATTCGAACAATCTCAGCTACTGGCGTGTGTATAAACAGGGAACAAAAGATAAACCTCTAGTTTAGATAAAGATAATGATAGATATTTATCTAGATAATGATAGATATTTTTGGTTGGATCTAACAAAAAAATAAAAAATGTTGAAACGAATTCAGTCAGTCAGTTAAGTGCCATACGTGATACACGCTTGGGTGATCATGTCTCGAAAGAGACATGACTGACTGGGCAGAAGATTATCCCGCAGTAGGTTGCCATTGCTTTCTGCGGTAGACTGGCTGCCGACCAAGGCTATAGAACCCGCAATCTGTTCTGTTATTTAACCCATAAGTGGAAGGAAGAGATGGATTAATATCTTTCCCAAGGGTATTTGCGCGTAAGTGAATGCAATGAATTCAGCTGGAATTCGAATTCATCCTCCCTGATTTCTCGTTCCGAGCCGATATCCAATGCACCATGTTACCTAAATACTCCTTGTGTGCATTTATTTTAATTATATCAAAATAATCATGTGAGTGATGTTGAGATTTAAATCACGCTACACGAGTATATGAAGAATGGACAATCGAAATATTTCATATGATTGGATATTTTCTTTGGAATTCCCAACACTGTAAATCGCAGATTCTTCTTCTTCTTCTTCTATGTGCCCTGTCCCTTCAGGACGTAGGCGATCATGGCTCTCCACCTCTCCCTATCCCTTGTGGATCTTAGTATGTTTGCTCCTGTTGCTCCTGGCAACCCCCGTTCCATCATCCACCTGATCAGGCCCTGCAAATATGTTATCCGCTGCCTTCCTCTGTCTCTCCTTCCTTCTATCTGTCCAGTCAGTATCAGGTTCTCCAGGCTCTCCTTCCTCATTGCATGTCCCAGGAACTTCAGTTGTCTCTTCCTGATACTCAGCATCAATTTCCTTTTTGTTGCCATTCTTTTTAACACCTCGTCGTTGCTTGTATGCTCAGTCCACGATATCCGCAGCATCCTTCTGTAGAACCACATTTCTTCAATACGGCAGTGAATGCTGGACAATATCATCGAAATCGCAGATTACCTTTAAGTGAATCCTGTACACGTTTAAACATTTATGGGTCACTTGCTTTTTGAAGACCTTCTAGTACTGGATACTATTTCTCCGTGTTCCTGGACAAGTTTGAATCATTGGCAACATTTTTTTTATTTGAATTTTATCTATGAGAGCTTTCTTAATCATTCGGGTTGTTTCCACAGACAAATGCCCAAGTTGCAAGCAATATTTAATGCATAGTCGTATGGGGCAGTGATAGTCGGAAAAAAATTTTCATCAATTGCGTCTATGCGTCAACTGAGTAATCACATGGGAATTTGACTGAGCGTGCATTAACAGTAAAGTAGCTTCAATAAGGTGGTGGCTAACATCAAGGCTGCGCAATCAGTTTTCAATATTTCAAACTGGTAATATACTACAAATACACACACACGTATATATATATATATATATATATATATATATATATATATATACAGGAGAGAGAGAAATTTATACATGTATACACATTATATATATATATATATATATATATATATATATTGATTGATTGATTGATTGATTGATTGATTACTTAGTTTTGGGTCATAATAAAATTAGATCAGTGCACATTTGTATTAAAAAGTGTTCAATACAATTATATTGTAGAAATTTTGAATTTTGCAAATCACTTGAAGACACCACTCATGGTAGAGCCTAGGTCGCGTAATAACTAGTTTACAAATGGAATATATATATATATATATATATATATATATATATATATATATATATATATATATGGAGAAATTGTATGACAAAGTGGTACGATTGCACATGCGTGAAATAGAGGGTTTCTGGTGAATTAATTATTTTTTACTTTTTATCTATCCGGATTCATTTATAGTCTTTTTCTTTCCATCACTTTTGTAAGTAGGTATTCCACACTGTGATATTAAAAAATCTGCCAGGAATGGTAAAATGTTGTAAATGTCAGGAAGCAAATTTAGTGTAGATGACTCTGCGATTAACTCTCTAAACATGTTTGTCAATGTGAATTTTTTCTCCTTTGATCAAATTAGCATTTTTTTAATGTCAAAATTGTGGTCAATCTCGTTACGATAGGTAACCAACACATTTTGTAAATTATTTTGTAAATTTTTCCTTTTGTGTTCATATAATCTTTTATTTAGATTTCCTGAGGTTTCTCCTATGTATTTTTATGACAATCATCACCAGCAATGGAGTAAACGTCTTCAGATTTTAGCTTATTGTTTTGCTTTTTATTGACTAAGTCTTTTATTATTTTGATTGCAGTAGTAACATTTTATGTTAATTGTAGATTTTTTTTCGATCGTAGATATTAGTTGGCAGGTTAATATATTTTTTATTCATTGGGTTTTTCAGGAGACGACTTTCGTTTTGGTATATTTTAGGGTATTTTGTTTCACATTGAATAAAAAGTTTGAAAATGTTTTCAAAATGTTTTGATTTTATTTCTCCTCTTCATGTAAATAATCTGAGGTTCATATTCCTAGTGCTCTTAGATAAAATCAAAATTTATTTTGTTGTTATGATGAGAACAGAAATGTGTTAGATTGTTTTTGTTGCTTGATTTACGGTGGATACTGAATTTTAAACTGTTGTTAACACGGTGTAGCTTAGCTTGATCTAGGAAGGGTAAGAAATTGTGTTCTTCCATTTCGTATGTAAATTCCATTGTGTGTTCGACTTTGTTTAGTTGGTCTACTAGGTCAGGAAAATCAGTATCACGAAGATTCACAGTCAGGTTAGCCAAATGCAGACGACAATTCTGCTCCTGCAGCTTCTTCTCTCGCACTTTCCGCATGTGGAACTCGCTCCCATATTCTTGCTTTCCTGACGGCTACAACCTCCAGAAATTTAAATGCAAAGTCAATACTCATCTACTAACCACTGGACTCTAGCTCTCTCCCCACCCCCGTATAACCTTTCTCTCCACCTATGTATCTGTCACCGCACCTGCATTCTCAGCTTTCTATTGCTCCTTTCTAACTAGTTTGAACTCCTCACTTTTTTCTAATTAATCTTTTTACCAGTTATGTAGCCCGCCGCACATGAGTGGCGTTTCCGCCTTGCTCGGGGTGAAATGATTAAAAAAAAAAAAGTAGAGTATCATTAATAAAACGGAAGTATGTTTTTGGGTAAAATATTTTCGAAAGGACCGAGAAATTCAAAGAAGATACATACCATCACTGCACTGAGAGGTGATCTCATTAATAAATCCAATATATCCAATTATTAAATGTGAAGTAGCATTGACTGATGATAAAGAAAACTAGATATTTTTTAACTGGAATGTTGGTGTGAAGAGATTTTATATCGAGACTAGCCGTACGTTTGTTCGTCATGTTCATTTGCCTTAGTTTTTCAATTAGGGTTCAATTAGGTTGCCAGAATTCTTTTATATGAGATGAACTGATTATACCAAGGAGAGATGTTAGAATTTTTGTTATGGCTTTCGACAGTTTAGTATACGTTGGGGATGTCTATTCATGAGATAACGGGGAACATTTGGATACTAATTTTTGGATTTTAGAGAGACCGTAAAATTTGGATGTTCTGGGAAGATATTCTTTGAGTCTATGCCAAGATTTGTTTTCATTTTTAATTATTTTCCTGATTTTTTTGTTAAATTGTTGTGTTTTAGTAGTTATTTTTCGTTCGTTTATTTATTTATTTTTCGTATGTGTCGGTACCGTTGAGTAGTGAGTTAATTTTCTCTATTTATGTTATCGTGTTTTTTATCTCAATATCCCTTCCTTGTCAGGGGGAGTGATGTGGATTTCTCGTTAGGTATTATAGTGCTTTCAGGTATCTCAGTGGTAATGTACTTTCGTTGTTAGTTTTTATAGTAGTAATGATTGTGCCTTGAATGAAACTTTTAATCAATTCGGAACCTTTTTATTTATGATTATTTTACATAGTATAGACACTATTGTAAAAAACTAATAACGAAAATAATATTTTATTAACACAAGCGCTCAATGTACGATATTATATATATTAACCACTTGACTCTAGTTATTTCCCCACCCCGTATATCCTTTCCTTTCTCTCCACCTTTGAAACTGTCATCACACCTGCATTCTCATCTTTCTATTGCTCCTTTCTAACTGGTTCGTCTTCCTTTTCACTCTCTTCTAATTAATCTTTTTACACTTATGTAGCCCCCTGCACATCAGTGGCATTACCGCCTTGCTCGGGATGAAACGATTAAAAATATATATATCGTGCATGGAATACTGCTGTCATATATGGTCAGGCACCCTCGCTGTTCATCTCAGTGTTCTCGACAGGCTCCAAAGGAGAATGAGTAATATGATAGGTACCGACTTGGCGGTTCGACTCTAGACACTTTCTCACCGACGGGATGTGGCTTCCCTCTGTTTGTTCTACAAATATTTTCATGGCTTCTGCTTCGACGAGCTTAAGTCACTGGTGTCCCTGTCACATGAGTTTACTCGTGCAACCAGACTGGCAAATGGGCCCCACCCATTCAAACTTAGATCAACCAAATGCAGCCGACAATTCTACTCCATCAGCTTCTTTTCTCACACTTCCCGACTGTGGAACTCTCTTCCATATGATTGTTCTCTTACCGGCTACAACCTCCAGGAATTTAAATGTAATGTCAATACCCATTTCGTAACCACTTGACTCCAGTTCTTTCTACATCACCCTGTATATCTTTTCCTTTCTCTCTACTTTTGCAACCGTCATCGCACCTGTATATGAACTCTTGTTCCTTTTCCTGACACCCCCTGTAACTGGTTCGTCTTTCTCTTTACTCTCCTCCTATCTAATCTTTCTCTCTTATGTAGCCCCCTGCGCATCAGTGGCGTTACCGCCTTGCTTGAAGTGAAACGATTAATATATATATAGAGAGAGAGAGAGAGAAAGAGAGAGAGACAGAGAGAGAGAGATGGAGAGAGAGATGGAGATAATTCAGTGATTGTATTTCTTATTGCTACAAATATTATTTTAAGTGGTTGCCCTTACTTGAATTGACGCTCTGTTTATTTTAAACAGTATTTATTTTGGGTACGGCGAGTATATTAAAAAATCTTGCTCTCCGGAAGGATTCGAGCTCTCTCAGTGAGAATCACAGTCAGAGCTGACAGGCTTTGACCGCTCAACAACGAATAGCATTATTGTTTTTTTCTTTCACATTTCCTTTGTTAAGATTCTTTGAATACGCAGGCCGATACAAGCAAATATATATATATATATATATATATATAGAGAGAGAGAGAGAGAGATATTAAACGATTGAGATAGATAGACAGATAGATAGATAGATAGATAGATAGATAATACAAATAAAGTTTGTGACTTAGTTGGTTGACGTTATATTGTTTTATTTCCTTGCGACGATCAGTCTATACAAGCTTTTTTTATTGCATTTCCAATTTTCGAAAGCGAGATTAAAATTGCTAATAAGGTGGTCAAATTCCATTTTTGTTTTTGTTACTTCAGAGTATTTGCGACTGTCTCAGTCATTTTTAAGAACTGTGAGTGTTCTTTACGTTAAAATGTATTTGATTAAATTATGGTGTTGCTGGAATTAGAAGTTGGTTAAAGGTGGCGCCTTCTGCAACTCAAAGCATTTATCGTGCATTTATACATTATACATGATTCTTTTCACACCTTTCTCTCTCACTCACTCACTCCCTCTCTCTCTCTCTCTCTTTCTCTCTCTCTCTCTCTCTCTATATATATATATATATATATATATATGTACGTACGTACGTACAAACTATTGCTTGCCAAAAAGCGTCACGTTCTAAATAACACACACACACACACACATACATGTATATATATATATATATATAATATGTATTCAAAGGCTCCTGGATGAGTTCCTAATGACCTCAAGAATATAAAGCCAACTAAAGTTACTTTATATTGATTCCTTCTGCATTATTATTTACTAAGCCTGGTTTAATACAAAAACACATATGTGTCACCGAACTCACTATATTAGTGAATTTCACTGGCATACGTATTTGAAAAATATCACAATACAGTATATTATATCTACATATATAAAAGGACAATCTGTGAGTCTAAGTGTGACTGTTCCCTATGCACGTCTACATTTTTTAAGCTACGCCATTCAAACTTTCTAGGGACACATATCTACAGGAAATGCCAGGTCGACACATACTTTTTGAGTTTAAGTTCAGCAAATTTTCCCTTTCGCACTTTTTTACCAATGGGGCCAATTGTTTACATTTGCTCTGTAAAAAATCTAAGATCTAAGACGGTTGCTAAATTACGTCATAGAAATCCCGTAAAACATCTAAGATCTAAGATGGTTGCTAAATTATGTCACAGAAATCAAATCACACGTGTCAATCGCGACTAAAATATTATTTTATTACAAAAAAGCCTTTATATCTAATTTTTAAAGCAAAGAAGTGACCGTTCTGAGTTGCACGGGCATCACCGGGCTATGATGCTAGCATATATATAAAAGGCATGTTTGTGTGTGTGTCTGTCTGTATATCCTTTATACAAGTCCACAATTTTTATCTAATTCTCACCAAACTTCACACAAATATTCTTTAGGCTTCCGGTTAGGTCATGGGCTACTTATAATCAGGTTTTCAGCCTTTTATTTTGGTTTTTGCTTCGGGTTTTGCTCTAAGTATGTATAATTTTACTTCTTAGTCTCAGCCATGATACCATTTACTCAGAGGACTTATTTCGCCTTCAAAATTCAGTTTACGACGGAAAACTTATGTGACATCGATATCGGATGTCATCATTTAACTTACATGCATTCATTTTTTTAAATCTATGGTTTCGCTTTAACTGGAAACAACTATTGCTTTTTAGTCTTTCCTTTCAAACATTCTGAGCTGCAGGACCATGGATTCGTTTTAAAGCTTTCATTACACCCAAGCAACGCCGGGCTATACTGCTAGTATATATATATATATATATATATATATATATATATATATATATATATAGTGTGTGTGTGTGTGTGTGTGTGTGTGTGTGTGTTTTTCCGAACTCACCCGTCTGCTAGGGTGGCTAGTTAATCCCTTTTGCAGAGGTCTGTTCAGGCACAATTTTTCATGTAAAAAACTCACAGATCCCACCTCTGGTTTATACTGTAACTGTGCCGGTTTCTCGGAGAAAGCGCCTAATCTGTCTTCATTAGCAGTTTGAACAATGCCAGTATTCTCAAACCATTGGACAAAACCACCAACGAATTCCGAATAGTTCCGTCTCCCCAAATTCACTTACAAGCCCGTGGCATAGTTTTCAAGTACTTTCCAACGATACCTAACACTGGGTTCACTTCCCCAGACACTGACAATCTTCTTTCCGCGGACAAGAAATGATGAAATCGCCTTTCTGACAAATCAACCCTGGCGAGATTCAAATCCGTATCTCATCGTCAGAATGCGAACGTACTAAGCATATATATATATATATATATATATATATATATATATATATATATATACGTATGCGTTTGTGTATGTAGGTATTTTACTCATATATATATATATATATATATATATATATATATATATATATAAGAAATAAATCTATCTTTGGACCATTTATATAGAATTGATATAATCTGACTCTTGTTGGCAAGAATAAGCTCTGGCGCCTTTTGTGGTTTGGAACTAAAAGCAATCATGTTTTAAAATTTATCCTACCATTCTACTTACCAAGGCAAAAAAAAATGTTCCCCAGTCGCCAAAATTGGAACCGTATCAGACCAACTAAATAAATCATTCTTAAACATTTGGTGAACAAGAGTGATAATGTCGTCACGCAACGGCCCAGTGGGACAAGTAAACTTGCTCAGTCTGTAAACACTCAGTTTTACTTGTTTATTTAACCGTCTCCAACTGTTTCGGGGGCGAGCGGTAATGTATCAATCATTAACCTAATGCTTCTATCATACTCACAATATATATATATATATATATATAATACTACATTTGTCCCATAATGTTTGCATGCACATTTCAAGTAGTGAATATTGGAGAGAAGAAGATAAGGGGAAGAAAAGAAAAGAAGAGTAAGGAGAAGAAAGAAGTAAAAAAGAAGAAAAAACCGGGTGTAAGAAGAAGAAAAAAAAAGAGAAGTAGAAGAAAAAAGAAGAGGAAGAGGGGGAGATACAATAAAATGAAGAAAATTGTGGGAGAAAATTGTCTGAATGCTGAATGAGTTAATATGAAGAAGGCAGCCCTACCAGTCGTTATCGAAACACTATGAATAGGCCCGAATTGCCGAGCCAAAACTGGTGGAAAAACTGGAAATCAGAGGAAGAGCTAGGCTCATTAAAACGACAGAATTTTAGAAAACAGATAGAATATTGAAAAGAATATAGGACGGTAAAGAGATTTGTTGTCACTTAATCTACTGTGTTAGCCATCACTTACTACTTTCTCTTTTCATTTTTCTACGCAATTTTTATTTTTTACTCTCGAGCCCTGAATATGGCGAGGAGGTGGGTAATTGAAGCAGAAGCTCGGTTGGAATAAATGATATATGATAAGTGTTTATAGTTTCATTCATATTTGACTGCAATGCAAGCTCATTTCATTAAGAATAAGAATTGACTGATTTGTTTATTACGGCTTATTGACCCTTTTTGAAGAATAAAGAAAACCGTGTATAAGCGTTAAAATTGTAATGCTAAGTGGTCTCAATTTGGACCAACAGAAAGACAGGAGAATATTTCGGAAAAATCTTTTTTAAATTCTCCAAGTAGGGATTCCTTGGGAATATTGATAAGCGGCCGGGGGTGGAGGTGGGGGGAAATAAATTTATTTCAAAAAATTAATTCCAGCAGAGGTGGGGGCGTCTATATCATTTGAACCAAAAGTATTAATAGCCCGGAAGCTGAGATAAAAATGCAAATATTGGCACCTTGCGCTCTACAAAAATATGACTTTTATAACTTGAGAAACGGCGCTGGTATATGAAGGAAGAAATAAATCAGTCAGTTAAGTGCCATACGTGATACACGCTTGGACGATCATGTCTCGAAAGAAACATGACTGACTGAGCAGAAGATCATTCCGCAGTAGGTTGCCATTACTTTCTGCGGTAGACTGGTTGCCAACCGAGGTTATAGAACCCAACCTGTCCTGTTATTTAACCCACAATTAGAGGGAAGAGACGGATTAATACCTTTCCCAAGGATATTTGCGCGTAAGTGAATGCAGGGAATTTAACTGGAATTCGAACTCCGCTCCCCGAAAGATATAAGACCTCTATTATTATCGAATAGCAATTTTCCAACGCGCAGCTTAGATGTGTCGCAAGACCGAAAGTGTGGGGCATCCAGAAAGGATCGAACACACTTGCAATGATTCTAGCGAGATATGTTTTCTAACAATTCCTCCGCCTCGTGGTTGTTATTATTATTGAATGAGGAAACAGCATGTTATCAATTTGATGCTAAGATACAAATGTACGAAGCTTAACATATAATCATCTTAACACCCAGTCTGATAAGTGTATTCCACGAACATGCATGGCAGCCAAATGCGAGCAGTATAATGGTAGATTATGAAAAAAGCAGCATGCAGCTATGCAAGTGAGACCCACTTAAAAATATCTTCCTGTCGTGTAACTTAATCTGCTTTAACATACGATCATGCCCAAGTGTCTAGATGTGACTACCAAGTTGCCTTGTCCCTCTAATTCATCAAAGTTTAAAATAAAAAAAAGACCCGGCTATGATACCCCTACCATTCTTGTTCATGAACAGAGACATGGCCGACTGGTTAATATTGGGCAATTGACAAGCAAGTCTCTGTTAAAAAATTCAGTTGTTCTTTTCCTTAAGGACACAAGGCCCCGTGGATATAGCCGTTGGTTAGTTCCTGACTTTACTTGACTCTTAGAGTTGTGAGTTCAATACCAGGCTACAGCAGTGATGAACAAGTAAAGGTTAAAGGTGGATAACTCATGACTACCAATCGAAGCTTTACGCAAGGAATGAGGATGATATATCCCAGTGATTGTACTCAAGGGTTCGGTTCGAAATTCCTAGCACTTGAAGAAGGCCGGAGCGTACAGCGGCTGAAACTTCGTACAACAAAGATGAAGACAATAGTTTGAATAATGTAAATACTGTAAGTCTCTGGTACTTAACCGAATATTCTTCAAAATAAAACATCGATATGATAATTATTAGCGGGTCGTAATTCTGCTTTTTCCTCTCATTAGTTAGCGCGTGTGTTACGTCCTGCCATTAAATCAGATAAATAAATAAACCATTCGCTTTAGAATGCAAGAAAAGACGGAAGAAAAATATATACTAAAAATACTGGTTTGAATGAGAAAAAGAATAAGAAGAAAGAAAAAAAAAAGAAGGAAAAGGATGGAGGAATTAATAACGCTCATATATTTATTTAACATTTGCTTCAGTGAAAGAGAAAACATTGCCAATTTTGAATCATTTCATTTGTAACGGCTTCCTTATTTAAATGATGAACTTTAATCAGGCATATGATTGTGATTGTCTCTCACTTGCATCTCTCTTCCTCCCCCTCTCCCTCCCTCCATTTTCTCTCTCTCATATATCTATATAAAGAAATGAAAATTAATTTTTTTAAAAATCATTTTATACCAAGCAAAGCGGGACTACCTCTAATTCGCAGGGGGTGAAAGTAAGAGAAAAGACTGGGTATATTTGTAGTTATCACAGAAGCAAGTAAAACGGGAGAGAGTTTCACAGACGGTAAGTGCGAGAAATTAAATTCTTGGAGGAGAATTGGCAGTTAACTGTTTCAACGGTAAAGGGGTGTGACCTAAATGCCAATCTAGTCGCACCCTTAAATTTACGTGGTCGGAGCAGCAGGAGAGAAAGCGCCTCAGAGCTGTTGCTATAAAGATATTTGTAAAAAAGATGGAGGGAAGCCACGTCACTTTAACTAAAATTGGAAAACTATAATTTATAATATTTACAATCGGGCTAATAATCTCATTTTAATTGTTATAACGTTTCAAACGTTGTACGCTTCATTTTCTTCAATTATACGTTGACCCTGATGATTTTCAGACAAAAACCTCTATTTAATCTACAAGAACAGACAGTTCTCATTATGCTTAATATATCTACAGATATCTTGTCTTGTTCGTTTTTTATTTTATTTATATTTTATTTTATTTTTGCTTTTCTTTGTTGGAAAATACTGACTATACAGTGATGTTATTAACAATAACAATGGTGTTATTGATTTTGTAACTAGTTTCTCTTTCACCTCATTTTGTTTTCATTTTTCTGATCCAAGCTAATTGTTCAACAACTGAAAAATGTGGAAACGAACAGAACATTGCAACAGAAAACCTCAAAACTAGTACGAAAAACAAAGGCACGTCAAAAACTTAATGACGGCATTGTTTCCTCTTAGAAACTTGAACAACTGTACAATAAGGGAACCCGGAAGAGGAAACAAGACAATGCAGAAAATAATTGCTGATTTTATTATGAATTCCCGTATGGCTTCAAAATGCTAGAAAAACCTGTCCCTCCGTTGGTTATGAGAACACGCCTCGTTGAATAAGAAAACGCACACACCTTACTTGCAGACAGTAAGGAGGGACAAAGTTAGAGAGAGAGAGAGAGAGAGAGAGAGAGAAAGAGAGAGAGAGAGAAATACATATTATTTGCTTATGTAATGTTTACAATATTTCCTACACCTGTCCTGAACGTGTTCAATTATTTATGAAAGAGTAATATATCCATTTTTACAGAGTGACAGATGATATCCGGTAGTTGTCCACCCACACACACACACACACACACACACACACACACACACACACACACACACCAACCATGACTTGCATCGTATATATATATATATATATATATATATATATATATATATATAGTCATCCGCAGAGATTCCTGTTTCACTGTATCACAACTCATCAGTATAAATAGACATCCGATTGCTTCTAGCCAGGAATGAAACCCAACCGAATTGATACTAGTCGGCGTTTCTACCTCTAACCTATGGTGAAAAATGTGGATATATACATATATACATGTGTGTGTGTGTGTGTGTGTGTGTGTGTGTGTGTGTGTGTGTGTGTGCTTAGGCAGCAAATTTTATTTTAGACATGTCATATTAAATAATTTGCAAACATTGTGTCTGCATATTTTTAATAAAATCCCTTCATACACACGGATAATCTTTCGCCTATTATAATAGAAAACAACAAGAGATCCTCCAGGCAATATTCATTAAAAAACTTAAGCTGTCACTTAACAGAATCAGCTATGAATACTGTATTAATGTTCTAAAATGTTCATGAGAAGAACAGTTTTTTCATGCTTTAACACGTGCATGGCAATGACATTACAATATTTAAAAAAAAACTCCACTTTGGATAATTTTCACTTTCTAGTGATCGCTAAGCAATTTTTCAACCATTAAATTTGAAGCAAGAAAACAATTTCCAGTAATTCTTAGCAACACAATTTTGCGGTTATTTTTTGTTACCACAACCCACATTCTTGAAGATGATCTTGGAAGAAGAGTGAAAGTACTTGGGAACATCGAAAAATGAATAATAAAATCATCTGTCAAAGTTAAAGCTCATTTCTTACATCTTTCAATTATAATATGTGAAAGATTATCCGTCAGTATAAACAGATTTTATTAAAAATAAGCAAACACAATCTTTGCAATTTATTTAATCATATATATATATATATATATATATATATATATATATATATATATATACATATATATAACTCACCACGCTTCCACATTATAAAACTTATACAAATTTTGGGGTTTTTCTAATGTTTTGCATTAATATTTATATATATTAATATGATAATTATTTGAAAAAATATTATATATAATATATATATATTATAGTATATATATCTATACTATATTAATTATATTATAATATAATATATGCATTATATAATATTTATATATTGTATATTATGTAATATAATAATACATAATATATACTATATGATATAATAATATATTATACAAATTTAATAATATATTATATATGATATAAAAACATAATATAATATAAAGTTTGTCATTTAGCTGACTGACGTTACTTTCAGTATCAATACTAGAAGAGTTTCGTAGACGGACCCTAAAGAAACCACCCGATCATTCGTATGAGATATCAGCAATTGGCTGTTTATATTTCTCGTTTGTGCTTTTTATTGGCACAATGTGTTTTTTTTTATTTCTCTGTGTGTTCAGGCGTTCTCATATATATATATATATATATATATATATATATACACATTAAAATTGGCTTCAATTTACGTTCGACTAGGATTGAACATTGCATGTCTCTAATAGGCAATAATTATGTCTCTAATAGGCCTGTTGAGATAGCTATTCCCCAAATATAAAATCTGAATTTGCAAATAAAATAAATGAATATCTGCTTTGTAAATGAAATTTACATCGAGCTCTTTGTTGGATCAGTTTTCATGATTGACCGATATTAATACGATCCATTGGGATTATTTAGCAATTTTCTCCTGTATTTTTACTGCTCTTTATATATTTCTTTAGATATATAAATCCACACTGTCATGAAATAGCAATACGCTTTCCACATTCACGCTTATATATATATATATATATATATAGGTGTTCAGTCCGTAAACGGCGAGGATTACCAGATGAAAGGAATATTGTACGGTCGGATGAAATGAGCTATTGAAATGACGTGTTGAGTTTTCCTTTCTAAGTTTCATTATATATATATATCTATGCATAATATCTCACTTATATTTATTAATAATCATATATATATTTTCTCGAATTTTGCAACTATTCAAAATGTTTAAGTAGATTTGCCATATAAAAAGCAGTAGAGCGTATTAAATTTAAACTTATTTTTCCGTTAAACGTTGAAAACGGTTTCAAAATGTAGTCGTTAGTCTCGTAAGAAATGTGTTCCGAAAATTTGAAAACGAAATGACACAAAATAGGAAAATGAAAATCAGAGTCAAAAGAAACGAAAAATAAAACCTGTAAATCTATTTTTCTGCTTGTCAGCCAAATATAACAGAATTAATGCAATTATTTTGAATAATAATTCTCTTCCTTGTCAATGAATGTAATTCATATTCATTAATATAACATGAATCGAACATTCAGCAAATTTTCAGGCTCAAGTACTCATCTATCTATCTCTCTTTCTCTCTCTATATATATACACACACTCTCTTTACGTGCAGTACCCTTTCAGGATGAAGGCGATCAGTGATCTCCATAACAACCTATACATTGTAACTTTAAGCATCTTGTGTATTTTTAATGTATCCTGCCATCCATTTACACGAGCTCATTAGATAGGTCGCCACTCATTATTCCCCGCTTTGTATTTAAATACAAGGTTCATGTCATTTTCTAATATCCTTCTCTTTATATTTCGAGAGATTTTTCACTATTTTTTTTAAGCAGATGATATTATGATTAGATCTTTCAGATAGTATTTAGATACTTTGAAGGTTTTGAAATATTGATGATATTATTATTATGTCATTTTTCATCATATTTCGATTTCTGCTTTGGTCTCACTACCAACCAAGTCTGCGGGGAGACCTAAGGCAGGTAGTGGCGTGTTGTTATGGCTCCATTTCATGTTTTTCTATCTTCCCTATCATCCCCAGCATTACATAGATAAAGTTTTCCTTAGTGTGTGGGCTGTACTTAATAAGACAATTTTTTGTATATCTCTTAAGCTGGGGTTTCCAGGGATTCTTTCAATGTGTTGTTTTGTTCCATTTTTTATCATTCCAAGTGCACCTACTATCACTGGCACAACTCTTGTTTTCAATTTCCACATTTTTTCTATTTCAATTTCCAGGTCTTTATATTTTGACAGTTTTTCAAATTCCTTGATTGCTATGTTACAATCCGCTGGACAAGCCATATCAATTAATAGACAAGTTTTCTCCTTCTGGTTTTTAACAATAATGTCTGGCCTGTTTGCTTCAATTTTTCTGTCTGTGTAGATGGTGTAATCCCATAGAATGGTTACATCTATTTCTGTAACCGGTGTTGGGTGATGTTCATACCAGTGTTTGTTTACAGCTTTTCCATAATGTTTGCACATTGCCCAATGTAAATATTGCCCAACTCTATCGTGGCGATTTTTATATTCATTTGGGGCAAGCACAGAACAGCCTGAGATTAGGTGGTCTATTGTTTCTTGGTGTTTATCACAAAACCTGCATTTTGGATCCATATTATTATGCATAATATTTGCCTGAAAGTTTCCCGTGAAAAGACTTTGGTCTTGTGCTGCAAGAATAAAGCCTTCAGTTTCAGACTTTAATCCAGATGCACGTAACCATCGATGAGTATTTATTATTATTATTATTATTATTATTATTATTATTATTATTATTATTATTATGCTTCGATTTCTGTTATGGTCATACTACCTACCAAGTCGGATGTGCGTTGTGGTACAGTGGATATCAGCTCGGAACGAGAAACCGGGGAGCCGAGTTCGAATTCCAGTTGAATCCATTGTATTCACTTACGCGCAAATACCCTTGGGAAAGGTATTAATCCATCTCTTCCTTCCAGTTATGGGTTAAATAGCAGGACAGATTGGGTTCTATAGCCTTGGTCGGCAACCAGTCTACCGCAGAAAGCAATGGCTACCTACGGCGGGATAATCTTCTGCCCAGTCAGTCATGTCTCTTTCGAGACATGATCGCCCAAGCGTGTATCACGTATGGCACTTAACTAACTGACTGACCTACCAAGTCTGCGGGAAGGCCTAAGGCAGGTAGTGGTGTGCTGTTATGGCTCCATTTCATGATTTGTTTGTCTACTTCCCATAGCATCACAAGCGTTACATGGACGAAGTTCTTCTGAGTGTGTGGGCTGTACTTATCAAAACATTTTTGGGGGATTTCTCTTAAGCTGAGATTTCCACGGATTTTTTTTTCAATGTGTTGTTGTGTTCCTTTTTTTAACATTCCAAGCGCACCTACTATCACTGGTATTCTTCTTATTTTTTCACATTTTTTTATTTCAATTCGAATCTCTTTATTCTTTGATATTTTTTCAATTTCCTTGGTTGCTATGTTACAATCTACTAGTAAGCTATATCAATTATTTTTATTATTACTACTACTATTACTACTTAATATTCTTCTTTTTCTTTTTTCTTATTCCTTCTTATTCCTATTATTATTATTATTGTTGTTGTTGCTGTTGTCATCGTTGTTTCTTCATATTTCCATGATTATGATTGTTATTATTATTATTTCATATTCCAATGTTTATTACTATTTTATTATTCCTCCATATTCCTGATTATTATTATTATTATCATCATTATTCTTTATCATTATTATTATTATTATTATTATTATTATTATTATTATTATTATTATTCCTTTCTATTATAATAATTAATGAAATAATAATAATAAAGTACACACTAAGAAAAATTTGTCTGTGTAATTCTAGTGATGTTATGGGAGATAGAAAAACAAATAAAATGTAGCCATAACTACACACCCCGACCTGCCTTAGGTCTTTTCGCAGATTTGGTAGGTCGTGTGACCATAGCGGAAATCAAATTATGATGAAAATAAGATAATAATGACGTTAATGCGTGTCAATGCATCGAAAAAAGTGGATTTTTTACGGAAAGGAAACTGCAAGAAATTGGTATGAATACTACTCAAAACAGATTACAAATATATTATCCACAGCAATTTTGTGATACTTTACAATGCATAAAAAATCTAATCACCCAGATATATTAATAAAAAATCTTCTCGAACAGAATTTCCTTTTTTATTGTCATGACAGTTCTTGTAGACTGTAATGTATTTTGAAGATCTTTAAAAAAAACTATCAAAATACAAGTGTATTGAATGGCAAGCCTTAAATGAAAATGAAGACATCAATAAAATCCCAGTCTAAAAGATATACAAAAAATTGTCTTGTTAAGTACAACTCGCACACTAAGAAGAAATGTGTCCATTTAACTCTAGTGATGTTATGGGAGATAGAAAAACAAATTAAATGTAGCCATAACTACACATCCCGACCTGCCTTAGGTCTTTTCGCAGACTTGGTAGGTAGCGTGACTATAGCAGAAATCGAAATATGATGAAAATATTTACAACAACAACGACAATAATAATAATAATAATATCATCCTTTGTTGTTTTCTTTTTAAAATCATTTACCTACAAGCAGTGCGATAATGCTACTCGGGACGCAAGGGGTTACTGGAAATGGAAGAGAATGAGAAGACTTTGGCGGGGGCGAGTTCAGAAAAAAAGAAGATGGCGAGTGGAGATGCATTTAAATTTTTGAGAATTGTAGTTAGCAGGAGAGCAAAAATGAGTTGTATCCTCATTTCCTCACGGACATTATCATTATTATTGCTTTTATTATTATTATTAATTATTATTATTATTAATATTATTTTATTACTTATTATTTTTGCTTTTATTATTTTATTATTATTGCTTATTATTTTACTTTTGATTTGCAGTCTTATGCAATCTCTTATTAATACTTTTACCTGGCAGCTAAGATACATGACAGTTTTTCTTAGGAATAAATTGAGAGATATTTTTTCTGTGACCAGTACTCATTAACATAATCTTTTTTTTTTTCTAATTTCGAATAAAGAAAGTTTTCCTTGGATGAGTGCATCACTATTCTTCTTAATCATTCCTAGTACTCCTATAACTACTGGACCAATAATTATGTCTATAATAATATGTTAATAGATATCTACTGTCCACCTGATTACTTTTACTGTTCTCGCTCATTAGTAATCTCAATCAATCATATAATTGTTGTTTTCACATCATCATATAATCATAGTTCAACGGGAAGTGAGGTATAGAGGAAAACTTCATTCGTTAATGTGTAATAAAACAGTTCTACAGTTAACATTTTATTAATTATTAATTTTATTTTGAAATATTTTTAAATAGGCACTCCAACACAAATGCGATACCTAAAGATTGAAATGAATTTTAAAACATGAGAAATCTTTTTTTAAGCATTGATTTTATTTTAGATTTTTCTTGGGATTCGACCACATGAATTTAAGCGCTACTAGATTGGCATTTAGGTCCCACCCCTTTACCGTTAAAATAGTTAAATATAACAGCGACTTAAACTCCAACAGTTTCTTTCCTCATACTTCCCGCGAGAAGAACTTCCTTCCGCTTAATTGCTTCCTTAATGGCTACAATCTCCAAGAATTTAAATGTAAGGTCATTTTCCATTTTCTATCTTTTTTTTTCTTTTTCAATCCCGTCCATCTTTTATCCTTTACTCAATACCCCCTGTACCCAGTTTTTTCTCTCACAGTCATCCTCTGTGCATTAGTGCCAGTTCCGCCTTGTTTGGCGTGAACTGATTCAAAAATAAATTAATAAACTAATAGATTAAATTCAATTTTTCCATTAAACAAAAAACTTTACTGTATTTCAAATTTAATTTAAATTGACTGGAAGAAATGTTTTTAAATTTTTAGCCATATGCACAAAAATATACTTTTCTAAAACTTTATTTGAGAAATATTAGCTGATTTGAAGTTTAATCTAAATAATCTTAATTGAAACAAATATTACATTTTGTTTAAAATATCGCAGAAATACATTTTAACACAGAAGTGGGTGGTTTTATTTCAAAGCGCTGACAGGTTGACAGCGTGACTGACAAAAGGAAGTTCATCTAATTCTTTTTTACGGGGGACAGATCTGTAAAAATTACTTGAGAAATATAACGTGAACGCCTTTTTTATATAATTTTTAACTGACAAGTAATCTTTAAAAAATTAGGAAAACCATTCACCATAATCTAAGATTTTATTCATAGATGTAAATAATAATAATAATAATAATAATTTTACCAAGATTTTCTAAAAAAAGGACTTTTCTCAAATAATTTTATTTATTTGTGAATAAGTTTTAAAATTTTCACTAAAATGCGATAATTATCTGATTTCTTTTAAATAATTCTCAAAACAATGTGTTTTCAACGTCAAAAAGAGGCCCAAATATCCCCATCCTAATTTATGGTCACCCATTGATGAAAAAAAAAAACAAAAAAAACAAAGATCATAAAAATGTCGAAGGTTCTAGAATAATTTAATAATTAAAACCTCCATTAGACTTTCACCTTAATAATAACAAAGATTTTAACAATAAAAACTTTTTCTTTATTAAGTTTGGGTCATTTGTTTTCATCATGTATACACTTTTTTTAACGAATCTATGAAGGTACCTATTTCTTAATCATTTATTTGATTTCAAATTAATTTGTAATTATTTATTTTATTGCAAATTATCCTTCAATTTTTAAGATTTCAATTACGTTTATTTTAAAATATTTTTAAATTATTCATTTATTTTAAATTATTTAAAAATTGAATGTAATATTCGATAAATTAATTAAAGACATAAGATTCTGTCACTTGTTAACCTACTAACTGTTCCATTATAATTGTTACATTTAGTTAATAAAATATGTATGTCTCACCCAACTGATATTTTTCTAGTAAACATTAAAATAATTATCACTGTGAATGTTATTAAATGAATTTGAAATTCAAAGAAATTTCTTTTATCACTCTTTTGCTTGGTCTAGTATCCTCATCTTAGAAGTTTACCATCACAAGTTTCGGACTGTTGCATACTCTTGCCGTCTTTAGTGTCTGCTGTAGTTGGTAACCACTGAAGCAGGATATATAACTCGCGAGACCGTGAGTATTTTTGTTCCCCTGACCAACCTAGCAGTCCAAAAAGACAAATACTTGTGGGGGATACTAAAATCAAGCAGGTAAAAAAAATTAAATACGTAGGAAGTATTCTAACAGAAGATGGAAAGTGCGACACAGAGATCCAAAAGTGAATTGTCATGGTGCGGGACGCGTTCCAAAAACTGAGTAAAGTATTAAGACACAGGAAACTTTCACTAGAAATAAAGAAGAGAGTACTGGATTGCTATGTGATGCCAGTTCTTCAATATGACAGTGAATGCTGGACAACATCGACAAAGATGAAAGAAAAACTTGAAGCAACTGAAATGTGGTTCTACAGAAGGGTGATGCGGGTATCGTGGACCGAACATGTGAGCAATGATGAGGTATTGGAAAGAATGGAACCGAAAAGAAAATTAATATCGAGCATCAGGAAGAGACAACTAAAGTTCCTGGGACATGCAATAAGGAAGGAGGGCTTGGAGAACCTGATACCAACAGGCCAGATAGAGGGGAAAAGAGATAGAGGAAAACAGCGGATAACATATTTGAAGGGCCTGAGCAGGTGGATGCGAGGTGTTACTAGAGAAAGTGTGCTAAGAGGCACCAGGGATAGGGAGACGTGGAAGGCCATGGTCGCTTACGTCCTGAAAGGACAAGGCACATAAAAGAAGAAGACCAACCCCGTGATTAAAATCACGGCTGCTAAGTCATCAGATTCGATTGACCGACGTTCATCTTCATTTGTTTGTAACGTTGAGGTAAATTCGCAGGTGGAAAAGTCGAAGTTTGCAATAGCCGAAACGAATATAACAACAAAAAATAATATACTCGACCAAGAAAATCGGTGTGTAATAATAATAATAATAATAATAATAATAATAATAATACTTGCAGCACAAGACCAAAGTCTCTTCACGAGAAACTTTCAGGCAAATATTATGCATAATAATATGGATCCAAAATGCAGGTTTTGTGATAAACACCAAGAAACAATAGACCACCTAATCTCAGGCTGTTCTGTGCTTGCCCCAAACGAATATAAAAATCGCCACGATAGAGTTGGGCAATATTTACATTGGGCAATGTGCAAACATTATGGAAAAGCTGTAAACAAACACTGGTATGAACATCATCCAGCACCGGTTACAGAAATAGAAGATGTAACCATTCTATGGGATTACACCATCTACACAGACAGAAAAATTGAAGCAAACAGGCCAGACATTATTGTTAAAAACCAGAAGGAGAAAACTTGTCTATTAATTGATATGGCTTGTCCAGCGGATTGTAACATAGCAACCAAGGAATTTGAAAAACTGTCAAAATATAAAGACCTGGAAATTGAAATAGAAAAAATGTGGAAATTGAAAACAAGAGTTGTACCAATGATAGTAGGTGCACTTGGAATGATAAAAAATGGAACAAAACAACACATTGAAAGAATCCCTGGAAACCCCAGCTTAAGAGACATACAAAAAATTGTCTTATTAAGTACAGCCCACACACTAAGGAAAACTTTATCTATGTAATGCTGAGGATGATAGGGAAGATAGAAAAACATGAAATGGAGCCATAACAACACGCCACTACCTGCCTTAGGTCTCCCCGCAGACTTGGTTGGTAGTGAGACCAAAGCAGAAATCGAAATATGATGAAAAATGACATAATAATAATAATAATAATAATAGCAGCAATAGTAGTAATAATATAAGTAATAAATAATAATGGTAATAATTATTTTTCATCTTAAGAACTCAAGGAAAGTTTCATGGAAGTAAGTGGGCATGAAAAGATTTATATATTTTGGTGACAAAAAACAACTTAAAATTATACTTATTTTAATATCCAGTGACATGTTATAAAAGTGACAAAAACTTTAGTAAAATATAAATTTTACGATTTAATATTTTCAAATTTACGTCATGAACCGAACATTATCATTATTATCATTTTAAAATGTTCATTTAATCATTACTTATGTTGTGAGATTTTTGTACTATTATAATAAAGAATATTTACATTGAATGAATGTAGTGCAATCTCTACTTATCTAAATATAAAGAAGTTTAATTTAGACAGAGACAAAACCAATATAGGAAGAAGCTATCATCAATGAGGAAAGGTCTCCATACGTTAAATGCCAGTATTCAAAATAATGAATTTTTTAATAGAACATCAGCGACGATCGCTGCTAAGAAGGATATATATATATATATATATATATATATATATATATATATATATATATATATATATATCCGCCCGGCAGAGCATATTTTTCTTTAGATTCCACGAATATTCAGGCCAGAATAGAGAAAAGTAAACAAATATTGTATTTAATAAATGAAATGGCGCGTCTACTCAAATATAATGTTGGCATCAACTAAAATAACATTTAATGTGATTATATATATATATATATATATATATATATATATATATATATATATAAGTATATTATATATACACATATATATTTATGAATATATATATATATATATATATATATATATGCATGAATATATAAATATATGCATGTATATATATGTGCATGTATATATGAATATATATGTATGTGTATGTCTGTATGCATACCTATAGGCATGTAAGAATATATATAAGTATATATTTCTGTGTGTATAAATATATATAGAGAGAGATGTATGTATGTATGAATAAATATATCAGTCAGTTAAGTGTCATACATGATACACGCATGGGTGATCATGTCTCGAAAGAAACATGACTGACTGGACAAAAAATTATCCCGCTGTAGGCTGCCATTACTTGCTGCGGTAAGGCTATAGAACCCAATCTGCCCTGGTATTTAACCTATAACTGGAGGGAAAAGACATATTAATACCTTTCCCAAGGGTATTTGCGCGTAAGCGAATGCATGGAATTCAACAGAAATTCGAACTCGACTCAACGATTTCTCGTTCCGAGCCGATATCCAGTGCACCACAACGCACATAAATATATGGCTGAATATATATATATATATATATATATATATATATATGTGTGTGTGTAGGTATGTATAAATATATACATGTAAGCATGTATGAATATATATATATATATATATATATATATATATATATATATGTGTGTGTGTGTGTGTGTGTGTGTGTGTGGATGAATATATATATCAAATATTTCTTTTTTTTATTGTCACTGCACGATATTTGCGGAAAACATGAGTGGCTGAATGCCACTTCAGTAAACTTCTTCTTCTTCTTCTATATGCCCTGTCCCTTCAGGACGTAGGCGAGCATGGCTTTCCACGTTTCCCTATCCCTGGTGGCTCCGAGCACGCCTTCTCCTGTTACACCATGCAATCCTCGTTCCGTCATTCACCTGATTAGGTTTTTCAAATATGTTATCCGTTGCTTTCCCCTGTCTCTTCTTCCCTCTATCTGGCCTGTTAGTATCAGGTTCTCCAAGCCCTCCTTCCTCATTGCATGTCCCAGGAACTGTTCAGGCAAAGTAATAACTATAAAAAGATTTCCACACATTTTCAACCTTTCAACAGCCGTATCTTTTTTAATAATTTCAACCCAAGCAAGGCGAGACTGCAAGGGATTAAAGCGAGAGAAAGGACTGGCTACAGGTGGTTTCAAAGAAAGATTAAATGATGTGTGAGATTCAAGGAGATAGACGATCACAATTGACGTTGCATTGAAATTTTTGATAAGTGTAGCTATCAGGAAAACAAATAAATAGAAGGGAGTTCGACAGGCGGAAAGTACGAGAAAAGAAACTATTAGAGAAGAAGAGGCGGTTACGTTTAACTGTTTCAACGGTATTACACAATATGTATTTAAATATTTTTTTTCCTTGCTTTGCTTCTTCTTATCTACGTATTAAATGAAAAAAGAAACCTTAAAATTATTACAGTTATATTCGTTTGAAATATGATTTCTTCAAAAAATGAAATAATAACAACAGAGAAAATTTTAATAATAAAGAATAGAAAATAAGTATTTAAAAAGATTGTTTTATGACAACCCTGAGATAAAATTTTCTGTTATTTGTTTTTTTTTTAATTCGTACCGGAATACTCAGGACAGGATTTAGGTTTTAAGAGGTTCCTGGGAAATAGAATTCGAGGGTCCTTCATTAAGTTTGTTTTCTCCTCGCTGTCTAAAAAAAAAAATTAGAATCTTTTTTTGAGAGAAACATGAAGTATTTCAACTAAGAGTTTTAATGATTTTGGAACTCGTCCAATTTATTTCATTAGCAACTTTATGATATTTTTATCCAAAATTTATGTTACAGAAATATATCTGCAATGAAAGGTCTGTATTACACTGAAATTCTTGTCTTCAAATTCATTAGCCCCATGGAAAAAAACTCATAAGGTGTCAAATCAGCTGAACGTGTTAGCCATTTCAGCAGTACATTGTCATTACCACTGTTACGCCTGACCTATCTTCCTGATAGATTCTCATTGATCTGCAGTCAACTTAGTTTTTACATATTTTATTAAAATTTGAGATCATTTGAGTAAAAATTGGCTATGTTATTAGACTACAAAATGATTTCAATTTTGAGAGGACACCCTGTACTTTTAGATGATGCTTTTTTGGTGTAAAACATGAAATACTTCAACTAAACTTTTTAATGATTTTGGAACTCGTCCAATTTATTTCCATTAGCAACTTAATAATTTTTTTTATCTGAATACATCCAACAGAATTTAATCTAAAATGAAGGACCTGTATGAAAGGGCTTTTAAATTCCACTCCAAGTAGAGGGGCTCAAATACTTTAAATTGTTTCAAATTAGTTCAAAAGAGCTCTATTAAAATCTGAAAATAGAAAGTTTCCTTGGTTCTTATATTTTTATTTTATTTTATTTAGTTTCTTGGGAGCCTCTATAAATTTTGGGCTCCTGTGCTGCAGCCTTTATGTAAATCCAAAATTGGGTGTATGTTACACTTGTTTGAATAGAGTCCTTTGCTTACAATAATTTAATCATAACTCAAATTAGGATCATTCATCAGAGTGACAAAGATTGAATCTGCACCTGAAATTTTTTCAATATATTTTGTAAAAATTAAATCAATAAAAAAATTGGTTTGTCGTGATTCTTACCTTATATGATATATACTGGGTTGTCTGGAAAATTCAAGCCAATTTTTAAAACACAAAATAAAATTATTCTATTAAATATTCATTCAACTAAATATGAACTATTTTGGTGTCCAACCTTTTTACCATTTATTTCTTCAACTTAAATATTCCTTCTCCGGTGGTGTACCTTAATTTTAGATGATGCGTTTCGATGTAAAACACGAAACACATTTTTTTTTAACGATTTTGGAACTTATCCAATATATTTCATTAGCAACTTTATGATATATTTTATCTGAACTTTATCTCTTATGGGAATTTTTCTAAAATGAAGAGCCAGTGTTACACTGAAATACTAGTCTTCGAATTCGTTAGCAAAGCATCCTAAAAACATAAAGATGACAGAGAAGAGACGAGTAGACAAAAGAAAAGACCAAAGTAGAAAAAAATATGCAAAACTAAAAAAGATACATGAAAAATCTATATATATATATCAAAACATGCATGAAAATCTAAACGAGACGCCTTCAAGGGACCCCTATTGTATTTATAAAAATAAATAGAGGGGCCCAAATACTGTTTCAAATTAATTCAAAGGAACCCCATTAAAATCTTCAAATAAACAAATCTCTGTTTTTATACATTTTTAAATTTTAAATTTTTAGGTTTTATTTTTATCAGCCCATATGTAAATCTGGCACTGGGAACAGCAAAATTTAAATGGAGAATTCCACCCTCTTTATTTTAGAATCACTTACCAACTTTTTTGTTTATTTATTTTCTGTTATTAGTCAAATACAAAAAATGTCATCTAATCATAGAGGTCTGCGAAGAAGAATTTTTTCTAACGCGTTTTCTTTTTGTTTGAATGAATGAATATATACAGATCGATGTCTAATAATCTATCTATCTATCTATCTATCTATCTATCTATTAGCTTCTTCATATCTATCTATCTATCTATCTATCTATCTATCTATCTATCTATTTCTTATCTATTAGTTTCTTCATATCTATCTATCTATTAGTTTCTTCATATCTATCTATCTATTAGTTTCTTCATATCTATCTATCTATTAGTTTCTTCATATTCTATCTATCTATCTATCTATCTATCATCTATCATATTCTTATATCTATCTATCTATCTATCTATCTATCTATCTATTAGCTTCTTCATATCTATCTATCTATCTATCTATCTATTAGCTTCTTCATATCTATCTATCTATCTATCTATCTATTAGCTTCTTCATATCTATCTATCTATCTATCTATCTATCTATCTATTAGTTTCTTCATATCTATCTATCTATCTATCTATCTATCTATCTATCTATTAGCTTCTTCATATCTATCTATCTATCTATCTATCTATCTATCTATTAGTTTCTTCATATCTATCTATCTATCTATTAGTTTCTTCATATCTATCTATCTATCTATCTATCTATTAGCTTCTTCATATCTATCTATCTATCTATTAGTTTCTTCATATCTATCTATCTATCTATCTATCTATCTATAGTTCTTCATTATCTTATTCTATCTATCTATCTATCTATCTATACTATCTATCTATTCTATCTTATCTATCTATCTATCTATCTATCTATCTATCTATCTATCTAACACTCCTTACAAGAGATACATATTCTTAATTGTAGTTACTTTCACGCTGACGTTACGTGGCTTCCCTCTGTCTTTTCTACAAATATTTTTATTTTTATTTTTTTCCCTGGTTCCCCGACGACATGAATTTGAACGTGCTCGTATATTAGCATCTAGGTCCTACCCTTTTATCGTTGAAATAATTAAATGCAACCACCACTTCTACTCCAACAGTTTCATTTCTCGCATTTCCCGCCTGTGAAACTCCCTTCCATTTACTTGGTTTCCTGATAGCTACAATCTCCAAAAACTGAAAAGCAACATCAACTGCCATGTTCTATCTTTCTGAATCCCGTTCATCTTTTATCCTTTCTTCAATACCCAATCTTTTCTCTTACAGTACCTCTCTGCGCACTAGCAGTGGTCTCACGTTGCTTGGGGCGAAATGATTATATATATATGTAAGTTTATAAAGGGAAACTCAACACGTCATATTAGTTATAAACTATAGCTCAGTTCAGTGAGTTTAATTAGCTCATATCATCAGACCTTTTACAATATTTCCTCCATCTGGTACAGAATTTCTGCTGGAATGAATCTTTTGTTAAAAGAAAAGAAAAGAAAGGAAAGGGAGGGACTGACACCTATATATATATATATATATATATATATATATATGGTTGCGAAACAAGATAAAATATTCCTTGAAATGGAAAAAAGGCTCACACACACACACACACACACACACACACACACACAGCTTGAAGATGAAAAAAAGTTGAGTTCGAAAATTCCCTGACGATTACCGATAGTGACAGACACCTAAGGAAGGCCGGAGATTCAATGGCCGAAACGTTTTGATAAAAACAGCAGAAGGATGCAAATAAGGTTAGCATTTCATGCATGTAACATGACAGAAAATTACGAATAATTTGGGGAAAACATTCGTTAGGTATCGGAAATTGTATTACGGGGAAAAAATAACAATAAAAATCTTTTTCGTCAATCATAAACAATTCTCTTTCTTTAAAATTATATTAGTCGTAAGCCCGTTATGAAATAAATGAAAAATATGAAAATTGTTTTGGTAAAATCGAAACAGATTTGGCATTGAATGCATCTAAAATTTGTTTTGAAAATATATTCTTGATCGATGGTCTAAAGGGACGGATATTAATTGTGATTATTGCCCTTGCTTCTATTAAGCGCGAACAGGATAAATTAATCGTGTAAAGCGGGGTTTGTAAAACAATATCGAAATTCATGTAATCACATTTTTCCTCTGTTTCCCCTTTAAACAAAATTTATTACTGTATCTCTTTATTTGAAGCTGTGAAGGTACCTTACCAGTTTTCCTAAACAAATAAAATAGCTTATTATCACTTCATTAAACATTTACTTTTGAATTGAAACGTAATATGTACTTTGCGAGACCCGAGTGGATTATTTAATTGAAAACTCAATATCAGGATCAACAAACTCTTAAAGTTTTGGTATAGTATGTCGCCTACCTGGTTTGAACGTGTCCTACCACAGTAAGAGTAAATTTATAAATATAAGTATTCGGTTGTTTATTGAAACTAATAACAACTAATTGGAAGGTATGAAAACTGATTTCTCACTCGTAATTTTAACATCAGTATAAATTCAAGTGATCAATGTAAGTTCTTGAACAAGACTTTTATTTTTTTCAAGTGGTACCGGTCATAACTAAGAAGCTTCGAGCTAAAAGTATATCAGAAATAGATATGCATAGCCTTCACATTCTGTAAAGTTAAGTATTGCCCACCTTGCCAAAAATAAGATTTGGTATGAAATTGTACCAGCCTCTCCAGAGAGTATTTCAAGTTCATAATTAAAAAAGTATAAGTCAGTTAAGTGACATACGTGATACACGCTTGGGCGATCATGTCTCGAAAGAGACACCGCTGATAGGCAGACGATTTTCCCGCAATAGGTTGTCATTACTTTCAGAGGTAGACTGGTTGTCAATCAAGGCTACAGAACTCAATCTGTGCTGCTATTTAACCCATAGCTGGAGAGAGAAGATTCGGATTAATACCTTTTCCAGAGGTATTTGCACGTAAGTGAAAGCGGTATATATGAATGGAAAACAATATTAATGATTTGCTGATACAAGTTTTACTATTTGACCCATAGCTTGGAGACGAGTAGATGTGTATTCATACATTTCGCAATGTTGTTTGCACGTAAGTGGATATAACGAAGCCGATAGGAATTGGAATTCGGATTAACAATTCCAAGCCATTATCCACACATCCAAGCTTACAGTACCTGCTATTCCCAAGTGGCCATCTATCTAGGTATTGACCAGACTTGATGTTGCTTAACTTCGCTGATCGTAGGAGAAACGGTGTTTCGACATCATATGAACATAAGGCTTAGCACGTTAAAAACTAATTTATTTACGTATAAGAAATATCGTATAGATCAAATGTGTTTTTATATATTTTGAATTTATAGATATATGATAAAAACTTACGCACTCACAAAAAAAATAATTGTGGATATTTTTAGTAATGACAGATATTCTCAAGGTGAAATCCACGTAATGTATTGTTTAAACACTTATATATTATAAAATGGTTGTGGTGCAGTGGATATCGGAACGAGAAATCAGTGAGCCGAGATCGAATTCCAGTTAAAATTCGTTACATTCACTTACGCGCAAATACTTTTGGGAAAAGTATTAATCCGTTCCATAGCCTTGGCTGGCAACCAGTCTACCGCAGAAAGTAATAGCAAGCTAATGCGGGATAATCTTCTGCCCAGTCTTTCGAGATATGATAACCCAAGCGTATGGTACTCAACTGATATTGTGAAAAAATTGACTTGCGTAATAATATTTGACATTGTTAATGGTCTGACTCTTAGGACATAGGTGATCACAGATTCAATTTCGATATTAAATTGCAATGACTTCTTGGGAAAGATACTGGAGTAGTTTCCCGTTCACTATGCAGTGACAACTGAATGCAGTTTCATCCGTCTTTTTAATTAACTGCCACCCAAAGCTAAAGAGTCTACCCAGCTATTTAACTCAAAACGTGGTTAATCAGGCATGCTCTAAAATATAAGAATGAGAGCTTGAATGCATTAAAGCATATTGACAATTCCACTTATATATATATATATATATATATATATATGTTGTTATATGTGACATATATATATATATATATATATATATGTCACATATAGCAACATATATAGATATGTATGTCGCATATAGCAACATATATATATATATATACATGTCACATATAGCAACATATACATATATATATGTCACATATAGCAATATATATATATATGTCACATATACCAATATATATATATATATATATATATATATATATATATATATATATATGTATATATAGTTATATTTTTAAGTTTATAAGTTTATAATAAAGATGTAGTTTACTACAAGTGTCGCTGTATTACAGTGCCTGCTTATTAGCACCTCTTAGGCAGTGGTTTTTTTTTCTGTTAAGAATCTTTAAATATAGAAACTGTAAAAGTTTTTAAATTTAAACGTGAAAAAGTTTTATCAGTTTTTAACTTTAAACTTAAAAAGTTAAAAAGTTTTATCATTATATATAGAAGCATAAAAATTATGTTTTATTATAAACTTATAATAAAAATTTTGCCATATATAATGCTCTACTAAGTATTGAGCAATCTTAATAAAGTAAATCACCACAAACAGTAGACTGCAAACCTATTAGTTTGTACTACTTCTTTGAGCAGCAATCGCTCTTTTATAGTAGTTTCTGTATTCAGGATTAGCAAGGTACTACGATGAAGCTTTTATATAACGTTTTGTTTTTGTATATTTATTTATTTATTTTCTGGGTACAGTGTATGTCAAATGTGACCAAACGTTTTGTATGTCCGACTATTCTTTCAGACATCATCAAGGATGTTTTTTTTATTTTAACTGAATATATATATAGGATCAATGCAGATGATCTATCGCTTTACCTGAGCAAGTTCATACCGACATCCAATTTTTGTGATTATACCATTATCAGAAATGGAATTTCTCGATACATATACCTTTGGCACTATTTTGTTTTTTTTTGTTTTTGTTTTGTTTTTTCCATATTCTATTATAGCTGGTAATCAGAATTTATTTATCAATTTATTAAGAATGCAATTCCATCGCGTCAACAATCGGTACTAAAAAAAGAAAGAATAATCTTGAATACTGAACTTTATTTATTAATATAAACCAGTTTATTCACTCGGTAATGTTTGCTTTATGCTAATTTCATATAATACAGAACTCTATGTCTTTTATTATTTAAATTAAATATAAAGTCTGATACAGGGCCATAGTCCTTTTTCTAAAAATAGTTCATACTCCTTGTTTGTTTATCTTATGCTATTTAATTTTGTAGCTACAATGTTTCGACCTATCTATTCAACAGCCTTCTTCCGGAGTAAGAACGGTATTAGAGGAGAACGACGTCGCTTTCCGCAGAAAATTGTTGCAAGTATATGGAATTATCCATTGTGATTAACGCTGATCCAATCAGTATATATTTGACAACATTTTCTACTATTTCTGCTAGAAAAGAGATCCCATATTTTCTCTTATTTTCTTTTCTAATGGATTGTATGCCTGAAGAAAGCTGTAGCATGGATCAACAGAAATGTTGTGATAACAACTGCAAAAATAAGGTAACCGGCCCCTCGTCCCACCAGCTTTTCGAACTCTCTTTAATTTGATTGATCACTTACTGTACCGCGATAGTTGCAAAGAGCATTTCGTAAAACAATTCACTTAAATCTAATCAGAAATTTAAAAAAAAAATTAAAGTTTCACTCCAAGCAAAGAAGGGCCGCCACTACAGCGAGAAAAAAAAAAAGACAGAAACAAAAAAAAAAAACAAAAAAAAAACAAGGAACAGGTGATATCGAAGAAAGTATAACCCTCTAGGGCCATTCGTATCATATTTGATACAGTATGAAAACAAGCCTTGAAAGAAATATTTTCCTGAAAAATTTTTTAAGACAAATATTTTATAAATTTCTAATGAAAGCAGTACTGACTGCTCAGTCAATGAATACCAAATGTTTCCTTATAGGGAAATACTGTATCAAATATGATACAAATGGCCCTAGAGGGATAAGAGGATGATGAGAATCAAGGTGATAGAAGATGGCAGTTGACGTTGCATTTATACTTTTGGAGATTGTATTTATCAGAGAAACAAGCAAACGGAAAGGCGTTCCACAAACGGGATATGCGATAAAAGAAACTGTTAGAATTTTGATTCTAATTCGGTGCTAAAACCTGTTATCCTGTAGTAAGTTAAGGTTAGTAAAAATCGATGTTCGCTAGGTGCATCAAGACTATGGCCTTTTCGACTATTCTTAAGTAAATATATTGCTAGTTTACCTGTATATAGACATATTGCTATATATAAATATATTGCTAGTTTACCTGTATATAGACATATTGCTACATATAAATATATTGCTAGTTTACCTGTATATAGACATATTGCTACATATAAATATATTGCTAGTTTACCTATATATAGACATATTGCTATATATAGATATATTGCCACTTTACCTGTATATAGGTACATTTCTATATCCACAGCACCACAACGCACATCCAAATATAATAATATATGTTCAATATTCGCCGAATATTAAACTTATCAAACAATATTGTTTCCATTTCTGATGACACAGAAAACTGTCACGCAAAAGCAACAGATATATATATATATATATATATATATATATATATATATATATATAGTGTTTGTTTGGCTAAATACATCACAGGTTGCGGATCTAACGACGTTAGAGCATATTTTCTTTAAGAAGATTGCTCACAAATTTCTCACAAATTCAATCCGGCGAACGAAAATAAATAAATATACTGTTTAATAAATAAACAGAGCGTCTACTCAAATACAAGTAACCACTAAAAATAACGTTTCAATAATAAAGTCTGTTCCAATCTCGTTTCTAAAGGAAAAATATACAAAAGTTCTACAATATAATTGCAATGAACACTTTTTAATACAACTGTGTACTGGTCGAATTTAATTATAACCAAAAACTAATATATATATATATATATATATATATATATATATATATATATATGTGTGTGTGTGTGTGTGTGTGTGTGTGTGTGTGTGTGTGTGTGTGTGTGTGTGAGAGAGAGAGAGAGTTTAGAATGAAATTATAACACAAAAAAAAATAAATACAAAACTTCGGCGCAGTACTTTGTCAGTCGTTTTTAATGAAACTTGTATAAAAGTGGGATTGTTTATGGTAATATTTTTACTATAATTTTAAAAGAAAAACATTGTTTACTGTCATGCAAGAGGTGAGAACTAATACGTATATATATATATATATATATATATATATATATATATATATATATATTCATTTAATATTTGTGATTTTTATATAGTCAGAAGAATAATTTGTTTGTTAACAGATGAGTCCATGACATAGATAGCGACAAACTTTTCGGATGACACCGATAAGTGTCACACAAATCAATATATATATATATATATATATATATATATATATATATATATATACACTTTATATATATATACATATATATTTTATATATATATATATTTTATATATATGTATTTTATTTATATATACTTTATATATATGTATTTTATATATATATATAATTTATATATATATATATATATATATTTAATGTTACGGAAAAACATTTGTACTGAATGGGACAAATACAGTGTGGTCTGTAGAAATGAACTAATTACTTCATAGAAATAAATTTTATACTTTATATATATATAGTCTTGCTTGGTCGGCGACGTACTCCGCAACCGAGTCGGATCTAACAAGGGTTTCTCCCGTCAAGGAGAACCGTTTTGTCCTCCACTCCTCCATATATATATATATATATATATATATATATATATATATGGAGGGAGGGGGAGAATAATAAACGAGCCCAGTAATGATTCGTGCAAAAACATGCACCCAAATTCTGTAGAAATAAGTCTTGCCGCCCCGAAAAAAGGAACAAAAACTGCTTCGTGAAGTATATTGACATATAAAATCCGAATTAATATCGAGATTTGAGTTGCTTACTCACAATTACAGTCTCGCCAATCAGGCAGAGAGAAACCTTCCTACTTTTAGTGTGGTCCAACTTACATAATATCTCTGTACGTTTTTAATGGTTATATTTTACAAATAAGTGTATGTTTCCTCTTTCTTAAAATTCCATTTGTAACTCGATATGACCACACACACACACACACACACACACACACACACACACACACACATATATATGCATATATATATATATATATATATATATATATATATATATATGTATGTATGTATGTATGTTCCGGAAAAACATTTGTACCGAAATGGGACAAATAAAGTGTGGCCTGGAGAAATGAACTAATTAGTTTATAGAAATGAATTATAATTTATAACCACTTTATATGAGGTGTTTAATTTTCCGTTATATATATATATATATGTGTGTGTGTGTGTGTGTGTGTGTGTGTGTGTGTGTGTGTGTGTGATCTTTTATTCTTTAATTAATAAATCTAAAAATAAATAAATATGCTGTTTAATAGATAAACGGAGCGTCCATTAAGATAATGTTTCCTTTTGACTTTATTCGTATTTTTACAGATATATTCTTGATAGTCCCCTGATAGATTTATTTTTTCTTTTGTTTTATTCATATATATATAAATATATATATATATATATATATATATATATATATATATATATATATATATAGAGAGAGAGAGAGAGAGAGAGAGAGGGGGGTATCCAAAAGTAGGTGGAATAAATTTGGGTATCGGTTATATTTCCAACAAGATGAGCCGCTTCCACATTATCCGTGACTATCTTGATGAAACATTTTCTGTGCCGAATTATTGTAAAATGTTTGTGGAAAGATGAGTATTAGACTTCAAAACAGTGTAAATTGTGATGGACAACAGCATGAGCGTTTGTGCTGATAAAATTTAAGCGGCCATGTATTATTGCATACAATAAAATTTAACTGCTAAGGTAATAATTGTATTAGTAAATATAATTGCATATGTTATCTCAAAATAAATGTTATCATTTAGTGTCCACCAACTTTTGTACCACTTTTTACACTTATATATATATATATATATATATATATATATATATATATATATATATATATATATATATATATATTAGAAAAGATTTACATTTTTCACCGCATATTACGGCCCTTCACACCCAAATTTTACTTGGATAGTATACCAAGTGTGCTACGTTATATCATGTAAGTGGTTTAAGAAAAAAGGAACAAGTGAATGTTCTTTAAAGGCAAGCTTCGAAAACTCTGGATTCCAAACAGCGGGGGAACCATTTCCCAAGAGTACATAGCAAGTCGCAGATCATGAAGAGGAAGAATCCGTGTAGAATAATAATCGCCTACTGTCGAAATAGAGGAAAATTACTCATTGAAATTGTCGAGTTCCTATTGAAAACATTTTTTAAATATTTTTTTAACTGATTTCTTCTTACTGAGTGGTTAGGTAGTTGACTAAACTTTTCCTTACCAGTAGCAAATTGTTTGACTTCGCACAGGTGTGTCACCTAAGAACGAGTCCCTTAGTAACCCGCGTGATGGATGCGTGAACGAAACTTGTAAGACTTGGAGCATACTATTTTTAGATATCATAGGCTGGCGCTACAGAATCACACATCGCAAAAATAGAAACAAATAACATTAACCAAACATTGCTTGAATACTTTCAACAGCAGTAATTACGAAAACGTATAGCACATGAAAAATGAAAAGAGAAAATAATGACATAATTAAGATGTTCCCTTTCCACCCGACTTTAAACAAAAGGTTAAGAAGGAAACCCTTTTCAGTAATGGAATGAACGATAGCAGTTATTGGACTTTTCCTTTAAAACTGTTTTAAGAGTAAGGTTTTAGGAATTTCAATCGACATGAACGCTGTCTGGTCAATGAATTCTTAATGTTTCCTTACAAGGAAACGGATAACCTTACCATTATTATTATTATTATGTCATTTTTCATCATATTTCGATTTCTGCTTTGGTCTCACTACCAACCAAGTCTGCGGGGAGATCTCAGGCAGATCGTGGCCTGTTGTTATGACTCCATTTCATGTTTTTCTATCTTCCCTATCATCCCTAGCATTACATAGATAAAGTTTTCCTTAGTGTGTGGGCTGTACTTAATAAGACAATTTTTGTATATCTCTTAAGCTGGGGTTTCCAGGGATTCTTTCAATGTGTTGTTTTGTTCCATTTTTTATCATTCCAAGTGCACCTACTATCACTGGCACAACTCTTGTTTTCAATTTCCACATTTTTTCTATTTCAATTTCCAGGTCTTTATATTTTGACAGTTTTTCAAATTCCTTGATTGCTATGTTACAATCCGCTGGACAAGCCATATCAATTAATAGACAGGTTTTCTCCTTCTGGTTTTTAACAATAATGTCTGGCCTGTTTGCTTCAATTTTTCTGTCTGTGTAGATGGTGTAATACCATAGAATGGTTACATCTTCTATTTCTGTAACCGGTGCTGGGTGATGTTCATACCAGTGTTTGTTTACAGCTTTTCCATAATGTTTGCACATTGCCCAATGTAAATATTGCCCAACTCTATCGTGGCGATTTTTATATTCATTTGGAGCAAGCACAGAATTATTATTATTATTATTATTATTATTATTATTATTATTTTATTATTATTATTATTCATTTGGAGCAAGCACAGAATTATTATTATTATTATTATTATTATTATTATTATTATTATTATTATTATTAATTGCAATAATTGTTGTAAGGTATCAAAATTGATTTGAATTTAAATGTAACAGGTCTCATCAAAAAGAGTCGGGACAGGTGCTTTGCGAATGGAGCAAAAGCATGCAAAGTGAAGCCCCTTAGCACAGACTGAGCTTGAATTCTATCGCGTCTGCACACAAAGGTTCTCTTTCACTTCCGTTGTTTGTAGCCGTACTTGGAAGGAAATTGTGTGGTCGTCTCACCAATCAAGTGAAGTTTCATCAATGAACATAACTTGTACAACAGTTTTTGGACAAACATAGGCCTGGAAATTACTATATTCTCCAGATCTCGTTCCTTACATTTTTTTTTCGTCTTAAAAAATCCATTCTCAAGAAAAAAAGATGAAAAGAACAAGATTCAAGATGTCTAGGCAATCCAAGATCATGCGACGACGCAGCTGCATGCTATTCTCATAAGAGAAGTTCTAGGAATGGTTCCCTGAATGGAAATGACGCTGGATAAGGTGTGTAGCTTTAGAAGGGAACTATTTCGAAGGAGATTAAATGTCGAATTCATATATAGTGTAGTTTTCTTTTTATAACACTAGTTCCGATAGTTTTTCATCATCCCTCGTATACAGAAAGACCAAATACCCGACATCGTGTTATAAGAATGCACACGTTTTGCTAGGATTGCAAGAAACAACTTAAGTAAATCATTACATACAAGTGTTGCTTGATTTAACCATCTTATGAGGAGTTAAGTAACTAGCAGTGGCTTCAGTAATTGACACACTGTGGCAGACATCTTTGAGATTCTCTCTTTACAAAGCTTGGTGAGCTCAATAAACAGATCGAACTCATTGACAGTAAACCTACGAGACGAGCCATCAGATCATTCGATGGCAGACACGAAATTTAATTATTAAATTTTAAAGTACTGATAAAAATTATCATTGAATAAAATAAAATAGTTTTAAAACCTTCAATTAAATTATAATAACCTTAATTTATATCACTTCGTATAACCTGTCTTTCTCTGTCTATCAAGCTAAGTCTAATGAAGGAAGACAAGATGAATATTTTTCAACTCATATTCAGAATCGTTTGAGAAAATTATACAAAGCAGCATATATAAGAAATCGCAGATATATATATATATATATATATATATATATATATATTCAAATGTATACATAGAATATTTAAATAGTAAAAGTATAGGGTCCACTTACAAAAAAAAATACGCACACGTCCGGCGTACAGAACTTCTCTCTACGATTACAAAATCCTCTCTACTATGATAAAAAATCGCTGTGCATTTACACACACACACACACACACACACACACACACACACATTATATATATATATATATATATATATATATATATATATATATATATAGTCATCCCTAGACAGACCTGTTTCGCTGTATCACAGCTCATCAGTACGGTTAGACAGCCGATTGCCATTTACCCAGGATTGAAATCCGACCGAATTGGCGTCAGTCGATGGTTCTACCTCTGAGCTATAGGCGTCCGGTAAAAGGAGGCAGTCTTTTTAGCGTGTATAGTATCATTATATTCCCTCTTGTCAATCTCATGGAGAGAGAGAGAAGGAGAAAGAGAGAGAATCATTAGCGAGGAAGCGTTGGCTGAGTTCATTCTCTTTAATACCAGTTATTAAACTTTATTACGTAGCATGGAAACTCTTGCTGCGTTTTTTCTCTTTAAAAGTTCCTTATTATTTAATTCTTTGCAATAATTATATCATCGCGTAGTGAAGAATATATATATATATATATATATATATATATATATATATAATCAGGAAACAAAAGTTAGATATTTTTACAAACCCATAATTGATTTGTAAAAATATCTAACTTTTGTTTCCTGATTATAATACTGTGTTAAATTTAGCAAAAAATTTTAACATTGAATTCTCTTTGAAGTTTGTTTCTATTGAAATTCACTTTACCAAACTTCAAGGATTCTATTTTATATATATATATATATATATATATATATATATATATATAAAGTAGAACTCTTGATATATATATATATATATCATCTCTATTATAATAAACACCGTTGTGTATTTATTTGAATGTAATATATATGTACACACACACACACACACACACACACACACACACACACACACACACACACACACACTTCCCGGTCACAATGCCAATCGTTAAAAAAAGCATCACAAATTGTGAAGAAACATAAAATATTCTTTAACGAGTGGGTTCGTGCCGGCAAAAATGACGGCAAAATATTTTATCGATGTGCCGAATTAAATGACGGCAACATTGATGTACCTACTATTGAGTATCTTACATTAAGACATAAGGGAAAAAACAAAAAAAAACAAAACAAAAATAATAATGGAAATACCTGAACGTAACCGGAGGAATATATATATATATTCCACCAGTTACGCTCAGGTATTTCCATTATTATTTTTTTTTTTATCTATAAAATATTTTGCCGTCATTTGGCATTGTATTTCAAATTTTAAAGATCTAATTTGACCGGGAAGCAAGAAACTTGAAGTGCAAGAGAAGAGACTGTTAGCACGAAACTTATGGCTGCATTTAGCCATTTCAACTGTAAATTAATGAGACCTTTCCACCAAATTAGTACTACACTTAAGTTCATAAAATCTCGGTACCGTAGAGGAAAGTCCACCAAAAGAATTTATATGAAAATATTTATAGAATAGGCACGCGGTAGCTATATTACGACAATGGGAATGTGACTGAAATCTTGATGCCAGATCATGACCGATGATATTGCAATTTCTTCTCTGGATTTTATCAAGAATCTCTAAATGTATTGCAGGAACACCAGACCAGATGCGGCAGCAATGCATTCAAACTAGTTTCTGACTAGAAATTGCGCGACTCAGTGAACCAACTTTCTTAGCAGCAAACCTAGCAATTGATTCAATATAATCTTTTCACTTCATGTCAGCAGAAAATGTTAGTCAGGGAAGACGCCATGAGTCACTCTTCTGGTGGCTAACATCAGCCATGCTAATGGAAGGCAAGAAGACGATTGCACCTCATCTTATTTTATATAGAAACATTTCTTTGAAATGAAATTTATTTAATCATAGATCAAATATTCTTTGCGAACATTAAAAACCTAATAAATCCTCTTTCTCACTCTCTCTCTCACACACATATATATATATATAGTGTATCGAGACAGTAAATAATTTTCTAAACATATACTGTTAAATATAAGAGACAATGAATGTCTATTATGTTTAATCATGAGCCGTTCAAAAACTACGCTAAGCAACGGTAACAATTACCAAAAATAAACTTAAATCTGGTCATAGCACATTACATTGCATTTAAACATACGGTTCTGTTGTCATTTGCGGTGTGACGTCATAGAACCACATTGCAAATTTGAGAACTGCGTTTGTTATTTTTGCTAACTATTGCCGTTGCTTAGCGGAGTTTTATGTCAACACAAGATAAAATCGTCGCTGATGGTGGATGTTATTGTGTTACCATCCTTATGACCTCTTTGAAGATGGCTCATGTGAGCCGAAAGCTTAGAACCAACATAATAAAAAATTATCCAAATGTTGGAGAAATTTTGTCTTTATTTTCAACGGAAATTAAAGCCAAAATACAACGTTTAGAACGGCTCATGATTAAACATAATAGACATTCATTGTCTCTTATATTTAACAGTATATGTTTAGAATATATATATATATATATATATATATATATATATATATATATATATTTTAAATCCAAAAGGATTCTAGCACATTTGAATTTGAGTAAATAAAATTTTCGTTTCGCCGTTGCTGAAGCAAGGATTTCCTCGGAGAAATGGCTATTCAACGAATTTAATTATCGAAAGTTTTGTTTTATTTTATAATATATATATATATATATATATATATATATGTATATATATATATATATATATATATATATATATAGGCTACAACTTCTTCACTTTTAAAACTTTATTGATTTGTTGTCTCATAGTTCGATGAACTTTAGTTAAAAATAATAAACAAGGGTTTAATTCAGTATATTTTTTAATGTCACCGCCAATATGTATGTTATACTGCAGCTATAAACTATCAAATGCATGAAAAATACATTAAATACTATTCAATTACATTCTTAGCAAACTGAAAAATAAAATTTCTGAAATATTTTCATTTTTATCCTTAGTACCTATATGGTAAAATCGAATTTTAAAGTACTAAAACAAATTAATGCCTCTTTAATACTGTTGAGCAAAAGTTAATCGATTTATGACACAGGAGCATAGCTTTACATAAAGATCATATAACACACACACGCACACAAACACACACACACACACACACACACACACACACACACACACTCATATATATATATATATATGTTTTCGATTTTATGCATGGAGAAATATGTACTGATCAGGTGAGTATTTTGGGAGGTTTTTCTCCAGTTTATTTCCCAAGAGAAGCAATCATAGAATTTGGTATGTATCCAATTTCACCATTTCACAAGTTTTAATTTCGATATTCAGTCGTGACCATTTTATTCCGAATTCTGAACGTACAATTGATTCTTTCCTTCTAACACATTTTTTATCAGCTAACCAGAGCATAAAATTTTTTAAAAAAAGCAAGTATCGTGGGTAGAGCAACTGGCACTTTTTTCACGATTTTTTTTATATTACTGTAAGTTAAGTACTCCAGATAGCGAATAATACTTTTTTTTAATTAAATATTATAAAATTTAATAAGTGGGTCCAGTTTGATTCGTAACTTAATTGTAAATTGATTTACCCTACGGAAGTCAAAACATTTTTTCTTATAGCGTGTGATTTTTTTAAATAGTCTAGTTTTTCCTTTTTATGTATATTACTATCGATTAATAAGTCTTGAATGCGAACTTCACATTTTTATCATCATCATCATCATCATCATCATCATTATTATTATTTTTTTAATTTTTTTTTTTACACTTGAAGAAATCGCTTCTAGAGCATATTTGCATCTGGCTACCGTGTGGGTGAGGATATCAATTTACAATGAATTTTCATAATAAAATGGACCGCCATAATTTTTTAATTTTTCTTAACTTTAATAATTTATTTTTATTCGTGATGTGGTGTACTTAATCTATAGTATCTGCAGTAAGATGAAAGAATATATATTTATTTATATATATATATAATTAGATAGTTTTTGGTCATAGTTAAATTAGACAGTACACAGTTGTGTCAAAGTGTTCAATACATTTATATTATTGAACTTTCCAATATTTTTCATTTGGAAATGAGTTATTTCTGCAACCTAATTATTATAAATCACCTGAAGATACCAAAAGGTTGAAACCTAGGTTGCGGAAATAACTCATTGAAAGAACAATGTCTCATCAAGTCGTTATTAACTAGCTGATGAGCCATTGTTCTTTCAATGTCTAAACAAAATCAAAATGTACAATTTTGTAGTAGACTGTAGTTTGTACATGCTCTAAAGTATTATATATATATATATATATATATATATATAACATGATTTTTTGTCGGAGTGTCAGTTGAACAGATCACACCGAATCGAGATAGAAAGGGA
>JBBBDQ010000194.1:370000-385000 GCA_037127315.1 Ascarosepion bandense | reverse complement strand
TGAAATTTTACAAAGTAATAATAACAAAAGAACCATTCTATTTTTATTTAGAATTATCCACTTGGCAATAAATACTAAAATTACTATGAAATACATAATTTCTTTTCAAAAACTGGGGTTGCCTAATAATTATGGCCGGTAGTATATATATATATATATATATATATATATATATATATATATATATGTGTGTGTGTGTGTGTGTGTGTAAAAATTCAAATATAAATAAAATTTGTGTACAAAAGCAATATGAAGACTTTATAACTTCTTTACCAACGCGTTTGATTCCCTGCTTACATAGTTTGCTTTAAAAATATTTTAGATTGTTCTTAAATGGAACATTTTGAAAACTTAGCAATATCGTTACTCCATTTTACTTTTCTGTTTATAAATAATATTCCAAATTAAAAATCTTACAGTTACCTTGATAAAGTTCCTCAGGTAATGACATGCGTTGATTAAGAAAAGCTTTCTTTTTATTTTATTTTTTTATTTTTTATTTTTTTTGTATATACATAAGTGCATCGACAAGTTTAGCATGATACTTAGTTTTGAGGTAAATTTTGATCTGAAATTTTCTTTGCATATTGCTCATTCGATGTAATTAATATTCATCACTCAAGTACAAATAAAGTACATTAGCCAGGAAGGAAACTGTGTTGGAAAATAAATATTTGTGCAAAAGTGCAAGCTATTTTTCGACTTATTGGTTATATATACACCCGCGTGCGTGAGTGAGGACGTGAGAGTGGGATTGTGCGTGCATGTGCACTGGGGCGCAATCTTGAAATTGCGAATTGCAAATCTTGAATTTAATTTAGTTATGACAAAACCGTTAAGGCTAGGTTCATATTTAGATTTTCGATGTTTTCTAGGGTACCACAGATTTGGTTGTTTTTCGTGAGTGTTACTACCGGATAAATTCGATATTTCTTTCAAAATAATTTCTCAATAAAAACTATTTAAAAAGAAAAAGAAAGATTAACGTAGATCTCGTGAGGTTAAAAAAGTGATTAATGTAAGAAGTTTATAGATGATTTTAAAGTATTCTCGTATTTGAAAATGAAATATTAACTTATCTTAACCCTATCCTGTATTTTGCAGGGATTATATCTACTTGCTAGGAAATTTGATTCTAATTTACAATCAAGTCTATTCGGGCAAATTATACATTTTTCTGGTGTTAACAGTGCAGTATTCAATGTAATATAAGCGAACTATTAAGTATATATTAATGAATATACATATCCTACGTCTAAAGTATGTCTCCAAGTTTCATGCACTACGAACCCTAATATGCAGCTGATTAATGCTTAACGCATGAAACTCCGAGACGAGTCTTAGACGTAGGATAGTATGTATATTCATTAATATATATATATATATATATATATAAGTATAGGTTAGTCATGAATGGAATCAAATTCCGTATTCAAAAACACTGTTCTTTAAAAGGTGCTCAATACAAAGTAAAGCGAATAATATTTATTTAAAATTTATAACATAAATATGTTATAATATCATTACAAAATTAGCTATTTTGTTTCGACACTTCTTTTTTATCAAGTGATGGGGCTAATCAGCACCATCACTTGACAAGACCCAGGAAGTGTCGAAGCAAAATAGCTACTTTTGTAGTGATATTATAACATACTTCTGCTATATATATATATAGTAAGAATAAAATTTAAATCTTAAATTAAAGAAAAAGTTTTAAATATAAAATAAACTGAAAGGTCAATGCCAAATTCTTCAATAACGAAATATAATGTTAAATATTACTAATAAATAAAATAATATCAAAAGATAGAGTTCCATGTCATAACAATCATAACGTTAATGCATATATATATATATATATATATATATATATATTCTCGTATTGGACGGCGCGTAAAACGTCCCCTGAAGTGATAGTATGATTTATAATTTAGACACAATACACGTATCTGTCGTCTATGTCATCTGGGTAAATATTAATTTCCCAGTTTTGAGTATAAGGTCAAATCTTTCTAAGCCTTGTAAAAAAATGTTTATAAGACGGTCATAAAAGAACAATATTATTTTTAAATGGCTTAAATAAATTAAATAAAAATTAAAAAAATATATTAATATCATTTGTCCTGATCCCATTATTTAATTGTTATATTCATTTTAAATAAAAATTAAAACCTTCGGTAAATATTATATTGAGTCAAAAGTAATTTTCGTTTTTTTATTGTTTTTTTTTCCTTAATTGTTTTTCCCCTCATAGTCTTTAACACTCATTAACCTCCACCCCTTACATCTTAGTAGCTTTATTGCCTTGCTTGAGGTGAAATGACTAAAAAAACATTTCAAATTCGCAGGAAACATGAATTAATTTTAATTTTGACAACAGTCGATAAATGTTGTTATTATTGTCATCATCATCGTCATCATATTCTTTCACTCTCTAATAAAGCTTACAGCCATATCAAGGTGAAATGTCGGTTCCCGTATGATCACCGAAGTTAAGCAACGTTGATCTTGGCTAGTATCTAAATGGGTGACCGCTTGTTAATCGGAGAAAGAAGTACCCATTCGAGTTGAATTCCTTATATTCAGCCAGTTAAGTGCCATACCTGATTCACGCTTTGGGTGATCATGTCTCGAAAGAATATAAGGATGTGGTGCAGAAGATTATCTCGCAGTAAGGTTGTCATTGCTTTCTGCGGTAGACTGGTTGCCATAGAACCCAATCCCTTCTACTATTTAACCCATAACTGGAAGGAAGAGATGGATTAATACATTTTCCAAGTGTATTTGTGCGCAAGTGAATGCAACGAATTCAACTGGAATTCGAACTCGGCTCCCCAATTTGTCGTTCCGAGACGATATCCACTGCACCACATCCTTATGTTCATTTCCCCATAAATGTTTTTGCAAGTAGTATGACTAAACCTATCGATTAATTATCAAGGTTTTTATGACTAAATCATTATATCTCTAAAAATAATATTTCTTACAATCTAAAAATATTTTCTGGCTTTAAATAATTAATTACTGTCCATGTTTTCTCTCTCCTTAATTGTGTAGTTTTTTTTAACTTCATATTTAATGCTCAGCAGCTTCTTACGTATTAGCTGCTTTGTTGCTTTGCATGGAGAGAAAAAACTAAAAAAATAGGCTCAAATTTACAGGAAACACAAATTATTCTTTAATTTTTACAACTTTAAAAACCTGCAATGAATTGATAAACCGTAAAAACGAATCAATAAATCAACACCCTAATAACCTCTTGCGTGTTAGTGGCTTTATTTCCCTACTTGGGGTGAAACGTTAAAAAAATAAACATAACATAATGACAAATAAGTTAGATTCGATATTGTAAATTTTTAAATGAAGTTTTAAAAAATTTAATATTTATTAATATATATAATTAATAGCACTGTTTTTACAACACTAAGCACTGTTTTATTAACACCTGAATAATATTTTTATACATGTGTTTATTCCCATGTGTATATCTATTAATTCACTCACACATACATACACATATACATGCATACGTATGTTTTAGTTAAGCCATATAGTATGGGTATATTGAGGTGATATTCTAGTAATTTGGACCAAGATTTCTTTTCATTATTTAATAGCTTTTTATTGTTTTATTGAAATTTTGTATTTCAGTGTTATATTGTTTTACGGGCATTAAATAATTTAACTAAGAACAAAAATATCATTATAATCAAATCTGATAAAGGAGGAGGTGAAGTTATAATAGACACAGACGCCTATACAGATAAAATTAGAATCCCTTTTAAATAATGACAACACCTATATACAAACCACTGAACAAAAAAATAAGCACTGAAAATTTCAATAATAAATAAAAACGAAAATAAATCTTAGTCCAAATTACTAGAATCGCAACCGTCATATATATATATATATATATATATATATATATATATATATGACGGTTGAGATTCTAGTAATTTGTTTAGTAATATGTCATATTACATTCTAGTAATTTGTCTAGTAATATTGTCATCCGCAGACATATCTGTTTCACCGTATCACAGCTCATTAGTACGGTTAGACTCCGATCGCTTTTTTACTCAGGATCGAAATAGCGTCAGTCGGCGACTCTACTCCTGGGCTATGGACGTTCGGTGGAAGTAGGTAGACTTTTTAGCGCATATTATTATACGTGCCCAAGAGCTCCAAAAGGAAAAGCATGAAGGTAAGATCCTAATTAATATTAATACTTTAATATTAAAAAAATGATCCAGGTGGTTGGCTTAGTGAATTTGAGTAATCGAAAAATTTCCGGGATCAAACCGAGAGAGCTCAACTACCAAGGTTAGGAGCAAAATATTTTTTTAAATGTATATATATTGTCATTACTATAAATGTTATTTTTAAATAAATGATATTGTACTACAAACGCTTATCAGTTCTTTATTTCTTCATTTATGTAAAATTTTAAAAATAATTTTGTTTGCACCTTCCTTCCCTTCTTTCTTTCTTTCTTTCTTTCAGGTTTCATTTTATTTTTATTCTATCTTGATTTTTGTTTTTTTTTTCTATCCGAATTTTGTTTCTAAACTCTCTTATTATCGTGTCGTTTTTTTTTTTTTACTTTATTTATTGAAATATCCTATTTTCATTGAGAAACTAAAAGGAATAGTGCAGCAGTTAATGTATTTTTCTTCTTATAAATTTTTAAATGAAATTATAAACATTCCGACATTAATTCTTATTACTGTAAACAGTATTTTTAGTGATTACACATATTTAAACTGTTATTCCTGTTTATTATTATGTTATTTTTCATCATATTTCGATTTCTGCTATGGTCGCACTACCAACCAAGTCTGCGGAAAGACCTAAGGCAGGTCGTGGTGTGTTGTTATGGCTCCATTTCATGTTTTTTCTATCTTCCCCATCATCCCTAGCGTTACATAGACACAGTTCTCCTTAGTGTGTGGGCTGTACTTAATAAGAGTTTTTTTTTGTATATCTCTTAAGCTGAGGTTTCCAGGGATTCTTTCAATGTGTTGTTTTGTTCCATTTTTTATCATTCCAAGTGCACCTACTATCACTGGCACAACTCTTGTTTTCAATTTCCAATTTTTCTGTTTCAATTATAATAATAATAATAATAATAATTATTATTATTATTATTATTATTATTATTATTACTATTATTATTAAACAGTGAAATTAATAATCAGGCAGTTAACTGCCATATGTGATACATGCTTGGATGATCATGTCTCGAAAAAGACATGACTGACTGGGCAGAAGATTTCCCCGCAATAGGTTGCCATTACTTTCTGCAGGTAGACTAAAGTTGCCAAACGAGGCTATAGAATCCAATCTATCCTACTATTTAACCCATAGCTGAAGGGAGAAGAGACGGATTAATACCTTTCCTAAGGATATTTTAGCGTAAGTGAATGCAAAGTGAATCCGATTTCTCGCTCCGAGCCGATATCCACTGCACCACAACGTACATTGTATATAGTAACTGGGCTAAATTGTGAAGTCCTACTACAGAAAAGTGTTCTTCCAACAGGAAGTGAACCTCTATCCCTTTTTTTTCATCAGAGAAACCAATTTTGGAGCCAACCTGCGCCGCCCCCAGTTCGGCCACAGAACCGGTCTGACAGGGTTGTGTTTAGATTACCTTTTTATCCGCGGATCTATATAATAGTTTCAGTTTCATATACGAAACGTAAACAAAATTATTTTGAAAGGATTTTTTACCCGACATAATCTCTTATTACTATAGCCGTTTGTTTTTTTAGTAGTTACATATGTTTGAGGAGACACCATGGTTTTTTGCTTTTTTATTTTTTTCTTAAACATTGAATTTCCCATTCTAGGCCGGTTGACATTAATTTCATTGTTTAAGGAAATATCCACAAGTGACTCCAGAAGATCTATGCTTTAATGTTCGGTGTGTGATGGGATCGTCGATGGGATTTCGAGATCATAAATCAGAAGGAAACACAAAATGCACATTTACACGTTCGGCAGTTGCAACGTGTCCTAAGAGATTAGTTGCAAAGCACCCTGCGCTCGTCAACAGAAAAAAATGTGGTTCTCTATGACATCGCATACAGCAAGAATAATACATGAAAAAAATAAAATAAATAAATAAATAAAATAAAGAACAGGAAGTCAGTTGGTCAGTTCGGCCACAAAGCCAGTCTGACAGGGTTATTTTTAGATTACCTTTTTATCCGGGGATCTATATTTGCCAGCTTCAGTTTCATGCCCGAAACCTCAACAAACTTATTTTGAAAGGATTTTTTACCTGACATAGTCTCTTATTACTATAGACGTTATTTTTAGTGGTTACACATGTTTGAATAGACACCCTGTTGTATTTTTGGTTTTTGTGTTTTTGTTTTTTTTTTGTTTTTGTTTTTGTTTTTTATTTCTTAAACATTCCAGTTTTTCGGCCGGTTGACATTAATTTCATTGTTTAAGCAACAACAACAAAAAGTTCTGATATCATATCAAACGCGTATACTCATCAACAAATATACGACAATGCACAATGCAAGACGCAATGAACTGACAAGGTTAAATATCTACAAGTGACTCCAGAAGTTGTGTGTGATGGGATAGTCGAGGTATTATTCTTTAGCGATCATAAAACAGAAGGAAACACAAAATGCACATGTATACGTTCAGCAGCCGCAACGTGTCTCTAAGCGTTTAGTGGAAAAGCATACTGCGCTCGCCAACAGAAAAAATGTGGTTCTCTCTGAAGTCTCATACAGAAAGAATAACAATGAAAAAACAAAAAAAAACAAAAAAAAAAAGAACTGGAACTCGGTGGGTCTGTTCTATCCGACCCGTCATATTCACCTGACCTTGCACTAATCGATCATTATCGTTTTCGGTCGCTGCAATTAGACGTGCGGGTAGTGTAAATGATAACGACTCAGAATGAGAAATCGGAATTCGAATTTCAGTCGGATTCGTTACATTTACTTACGTACAAATACCCTTAGGAAAGGTGTAAGCTCATCTCCTTCTCCAGCTATGGGTTCTTTAGTAGGACTTGTATCTGGAAAAATTATTGTTATTCTAAAAAACAAAAAATAAAAAAATTGTTCATTGAATCTACTTGAAAAAAAAATTCTTTAAATCCAAATGTTTGGGCGCTATATATTCTACAACGGGTTGATTACACGTAAAAAAAAAAAAAAAAAAAATGGATCGCCGCAAATAGTTTTGATCGTGTAATTTTTATCTAATGAAAACCATATTCAAGACTTACAAACTTTTTCAGGTCAAACCTTGCGGAATTTTACTTAAAACGCATTTAATGATGAATAATAATTGAATATAATGTAATTGTACTTTATGTTTTAGAGAATCAAGTTCCAAACCGGAAAATATTTATGACTCGAACTACTATTGAAATTCAGAGTACGTAAATAAAATAATATTCACATTTGAAATAAAAAATAGTAAAACAAAAATAGACGCAAACTGAGATTAATAATAAAAAAAGACCATTTTTTTTAAAATTAGCCAATCCATCAATAAGGAAATGTTCAGGGGTGAGCCATTGAAACCAACCACAAAATCAATAGGTAAATATCACTCAAGCCCAACGGGAAATAACTGAATGGTGTTGTCATGAGCAATAGTTTACAGACCTGCTCGTTATTGATGGAAATAGTACAAGTGAAAAATGACTTAAATATATTAGATCATTTTTCTGCAACATTCCAAAGAAGGCTTCTTGAACAGCAAATCATTCAAATGTAGTTAGAGGTAGAAAATGATCAAATCGATGGACTGGTAAAGCATGAGCTCTGAACTGGACGACAAAGATACCTGATAACAAAACCCTTCTAGGATTTTATTTTTAAAAAGGGAATAATGTGAAAGAATATGGTTTAAAACAGAAAGTTCAAAATACTTTAAAATTTAAATCACTGAAGAAAAGACTTGATCGATGACACCTGAAGTTCGTCAAAATTCTAAATAGTTTTTAATGAAAAGGTGGACAGCTTGCATGGACAATCGTAAGTTTTCTGTTGAGAAATATCCATTTAACTTATTATTTTTGATTTAATAAAAAATATTCTTTATATATAATTTTCATTTCATGCTAGTAGATATAAATGAATATACTGTTTAATTAAAGAAAAAAGAAAAAAAAACAGAAAATCTACTCAAATACGAGTACCAATTGAAACTAATGTTTAAACAAACAAATTAAAAATATGTCGGAATTAATCCATTTCGTAAATAAATCGCCTTTGTTTATATTTGTTTACAATACATTAGGATATGAAAACAGAACAATATTACGAAAATTCAAGAAAATGTGTGTTTAAAGGCTTTTTTCGGGCTTTGTCTAACTGTAAGTGCTTCGTGGTCGAGCGGTCTAAGACACGTCAGATCAATTGAGGGTACCCCCCACGAGGGGACGTAGGCTCGAAAACTGCATATTTTCCTTACAAGATTTCTTGATTATTCCATGCCGGGAGATTTAAATAAATATACTGTTTAGTTATAAAACAAAGAGTATCTACTCAAATACGAGTATCCATTATAAATAATATTTAAACAAATAAATTAAAAATATACATGCATATAAAATGCAATACCTATATATATGTACAAACGCATGCATATGTAGTCAAACATGTTTTATTGAAATCGACAGACTAGATCTGTCTGTTATTTTTTATTACACTTTTTTACACATGTGCGACAGCTTATAAGGGTAGTGGGAAAATGCAATAAAAAATTAAACACACAAAACTTAACGGCGATTTTCAATAAAACATGTTTGAATGAATGCTTTCTACTTACATATATATATATATATATATATATATGTGTGTGTGTGTGTGTGTGTGTGTGTGTGTGTGCTAAACATTTCACCGAAGTACAAACATTTCAACGTTCAAAAAGTGAGGTAAACAAATATTGAATTACTTAATGTTTCAGTAAAAATTCCAAGCGTTTATATTATTTTTTAGCTTTTTGCATACACATACACACACACATATATAAATATGTGTGTGCATGTATGTATGTGTGTATATGCGTGTGTGTGATAAGAAGTAGTAAGGGGCATTTATTTTCGTTGATGAAAATTATTTTAAAAGAAAATATTTTCCTATTTTATACAAGCATACGATCACAAACGCACAAAACAAACTATTATTTTCTCTTTCTCTCTCTCTCACTCTCAGTATATATATATATAATTGTCTTCGCAAACACACACACATACACACACTTATATATATATTCTGTTTTCTCACATACATAAATAACAAACGTATTGTTTCTTATATTCAAACTTTATATTATATATTTATATAATAATATTATATATAATATACGTCTTGTTTCGATACAGGCCAGAAGTGGATGTGCCTAGCATCCACTAATGAGCTGCTGTGATACAGCGGAACATTTTTCTATATGGATGATTAATATATATATATATATGTTTATTTTTTGACGATTATTGAATGCATAAAATCTGTTCTTATTTTTATTTTTTATTTGTTATTAAATACTTTATTTATTTCAAAAAATAAAAATAAAAATAGTTCTTTTTAAACGTTTATAATGTCAAAATCGGGAAGATTTAGAATGAAGAGAGTTAAAACTTAAACTTCCAAAATTCACCTGAAAATTCTTAAACAATTCCGGTGTAACAGATTGTCCAAGAAGAATAAAATATTTATTTGATTTATTCTAATTTCATTTACAAAGCCTCTCTCTCTCTCTCTCTCTCTCTCTCTCTATATATATATATATATATATATATATATATATATATATACTGTAATGGTTGTTACAATGTTTTTAAATTCATAGTATTTTTTGTTGTGATACTATGAATTTAAAAACATTGTAACAACCATTACAGTATAACGCTCTACATTTGTATCGAGCACTCTTTATAAAAGTAAATGCATGAACAAAAAGGTAAATAAACCTACGAGTTCAGCAACTTAGTTACAATATATATATATATATATATATATATATATATATATATATATATATATGTAAACTGCCGATGGTCTTCCAAAGGTTTAGTTTTCTAATATTAATGAAAATATTCACGGTCATTTTTCAGACGAGTATCGTGATCATTGTGATTTCTACTTCAGTTGTTTCGCAGTATATTACAAAAGGGAAAAAAGATATAATCTGGAAATCGATGACCGGAAAAATAGATAGATAAAGAAGTCTGAATACTTAGTGTTCTATAAGTTGTTTCGCTAAAGCAGTTACAACCGGGGAATGTGTTCGATCCTTACTCTGTGTCCCATATTTACTAGTTTGTGCTACGTCTAAGCTATGCTTAATAAGTAAAAGAATAATTCTAAACAGTATGCGTTGTACTTCCGCAAATTGTCAGCGAACATATCTACCATGATAAATCCATGATGGCATCGAAGAATTGAGTTTAATATATAAATGATATTGTGTACCAATACTGTTTTGCATGACCATTACTAATGCACACTGCACAAAAAATCGAAAAAACAAAAAAACAAAAAAAAAAACACTTATAGATAGGTTTCGGGTAACAATAGACATACAGACATTTATGCATTCATCATGTTTTCATAATAAATATAATTACATCAGAACTTTCCGGTAAATAAATTACTCAGAAATAAAGAATACCAAATATTATATATATATATATATATATATATGAAATTCAGTACATATTGAGTTTTCCTTTCTGTATATCATATTGCAATTAAGCTTTCTATTTTATCTATATAATATGTTATATTAATTAGATCAAATTTTTGGGATTATCTACTGCGTTTTTTCGGAGTTGACCTAATATTCAAAAGTTCTACAATGTAATTGTATTCAACATTATTTAATACAACTGTGCACTGGTCTCATTTAATCATGACCAAAAATTAACTACTTAACTAATTTTATATATATATATATATATATATATATATATATATATATATATATATATATATAATATGAGTAATGGAAGTTAGATATTTACTTTCAAAAGTGATCAAAACAAAACTAGAGCATAAATATATGGTAATTCATCTTCTTCTTCTTCTTCTTATTATTATTATTATTATTATTATTATTATATAATGGCATACTGCAACTAGATAGCTATTAAGTTGCAGCATTATTATAATAATAATTGTCACACACACACACACACACACACATATATACATATATAAATATATATATACATATATATATATATATATATATATATATATATATTAAATTGGTCATAAATAGACAACAGTAAATATATAAAATTTTCTATTGTTTATGTAAGGTTATATATATATATAGAGAGAGAGATAGATATATAGATAGATATGTATATATATATATATAACATTAAATAAACAAAAGAAAATATTATATATTTACTATTGTCTATTTATGACCAATTTAGTAAATAATATATATATATATATAAATATATATATATATATATATATATATAATTTTTTATGGTTTAGTTATATATATATATATATATATATATATTTATTATTGAATCCGTAATATAAAAAATGTTCACTACTTATCTATCAAAACTCAAAGTTTCCTAATTTCTCATCGAAAGTCTCGAGGTGTGATAAATTACGAAGCTGTGTTGACATATATAAAAACTGAAGTTTATTATTTCGATTTCAGTAAATGTGCAAGGCAAAATAATGAGCGCTTAATTTGTAGAAATTATGTCCACCCTAATATAGGTTAAATGATATAATTTTACGCATATCAATAATTAAGAGTATTACTTTATTATATATATATATATATATATATATATATATATATATATATATGTCTGTGTCTGTGTGTTTATGTGTAAATATATATATATACACACACACACACAACCACACACATATATATATATATATATATATATATATGTATATATATATAGCGAATATAGAAATATATATAAAGTGAATATCGAAATATATATATCGAAATATATGTATATATCAGAAATATTTCGATATTTCTACATTCAATAATTCCCACAAAATGGATAAATATTAGGATGCTGGAAAAACGTAATAAAATTTAATTAAATATTTGAAAGAAAGGTTGATGCCAAAATATATATATATATATATATATATATATATATATGTATAGTAAGAGCAAACTCTAAATCATAAACAAGCTAAAAGGTCAATGATAAATTTGACAGAGCCTAAATATAATATATTATAACAATATTATTTATTGGAGTAGATAGATTAAACTATCGCCCGGTTCACACTCCACCCACATCTATTGAACAGGTGAAGAGGTTCATCTCTTGTTTCCTATTTAGGATGCGGTTTCCGGTTTTCTCTTTTCTAATCTTCTCACTCTATGTAGCCCCCTGCACATCAGTGGCGTTACCGCCTTGCTTGGGGTGATATGATTAATAATAATAATAATAATAATATTTTACCCCAAGCAAGGTGATAATGCCACTAAGACACAATGGGGGTTACAGAGGGCGGGTCAAAAAGCAATGCTTTATTCTGTGACAATGAAAGAAAATTTGCCGAAACCACATAAGAATTTAGAAGAAGGAACTGGAAATCCAACCCTAAACTAGAAACTAAAGATAAACTTCTACTCCTGCTCAAAAGAGCGTGGTTTGTAAACCGGTGATTTTTTTGTTACTGCTTTTTCCTTGTGTGTGTGTGTGTGTGTGTGTGTGTGTGTGTGTGTGTGTGTGTGTGCGTGCGTGGTTTCAATATGAAAATCTATTGATATTAACCAAAAGATTTTGTCTAATAAATCCATGACGTGAATTTCATCTTATGATTTCTATCTTTCTTAGAAATATTCACAATAACGTATTTTGTAGTGCGAGATTTTATCACACAACTCGACGCTTTTTTTGTCATATATATATATATATATATATATATATATATATATATATAGATAGATAGATATATAGATAGATATAGATATATACAGATATATATCTGTATATATCTATATATATATCAGACTGATATTTAGTTTTTAATTTCAGATATAAAGGTTGTCATGGGTCATAAGAAGAATATAATCTCAAAAGAGAAACACGATAGTTTAAACTTATTGGAGATGGGAACGAAACATTGAATATTACGAGTAAGTTGAACAGCGATAAGAGAATATTTAATATAAAAAAAAATTGAAATCATTGGCAAGATATGAACGAAAATATGTTTTTAAGAAATTAAAAACGTCACGAAAATAAATTTGAGAAAATTAAAAGAGTAAAAAAATAGAAAAATTTGACAAAGATTTTTCTGCGTGTGTAAAGAAGCAGAGGAAAGATTCAGAATACAAAGGACATCAGTAAAAGGCATGAAAGCAACCTTTACGTAAATAACGTAAAGAGAAATAAAATTGATATCCAACAGGGATATTTATTGACGGGTGTAGCGTTATATTGAAGAGACCTGATGGCTTGTCTAGAAGTTGGGTCCTTTATGGCAATAGTCAATGAACTTTATTTAGGAGACAGCAGTAAGAAAGCTGAGTACTATATTCGGCTCGTAAAATAGGCAGGTATTTTTTATTCTATCTCAAAGTTGATGATGGCATCGAAATAAATTCTGAAAATTGTAGTAAGTTCTTGGATAAGATATTTTTTGAGTGATACAGGTTAAACTAAGCATCTCTTAGCTGACCTAGCTAAAAATAATATTTAAAGACTTTAAATAAATCTTCAGATATTAATCGAATAGAAAATCATCATTAAGAGAATACGTAAAAAGAGAACAAGATTCAAAAATCCCTGGGAAGCAATAAAATGATAAAATAATAACTGGCTAGTTTTAACCCGTGAAATTTTCACTGTTTTCCTATTTTAAATTTGTGATGAACTCTTATTATTCAATTAAATGACTGAATACGCTCATGGTGAGTTCTATTAAAATATCAATAGAATTTCCTTTATCGCATCGTTAAATATTTAATCTTAAAAACTTAAAAAATATGGCAGTCAATAACAATAATAAACATGAATGCTGGTCGTTATTTTAAGAAGTAAGGGGATACAACTGAAAAGATTTTAAATTGACAGCGTTTTTCCATTTCACTGGATCAAATGTTAAGCACTTCTAGCTTTCTTTCTTTCATTTTCTCACCAAAGCCAAGCAGCGTCTTTGATATGTTTTTTCGTTTTTTTATATTTTCAATTCCCTTTGTTTTGCTTTTTTAATCCGAAATATTACCTAATATCATTTGTTTTTTTGTTTTTTTTCTCTAGTTATTTACATACAAATCTACCATCCGCCCGTGTATTGAATATTGCTGCCATATCTGGTCGGGTGCCCCTGCTGCTCTCCTTGGGCTTCTTGACAAAATACAAAGGAGGATCTGTAACGTGGTTGATACTGACTTGGCAGACCGGCTGCAGCCGCTCTCACACCGGCGTGATGTGGCTTCCCTGTGCCTCTTCTACAAGTACTTTCATGGCTTCTGCTCCAATGAGCTTAGATCACTGGTGCCGCCTAAGCACGAATTTACACGAGATACTAGATTAACAACTAGGTCCCACCCTTTTACAGTTAAACAAATAAGATGTAACCGTAAGTTCTACTCCAACAGCTTCTTTTCTCGCGCTTCCCGCCTGTGGAACTCCCTTCCACAAGTCTGCTTTCTCGACAGTTACAATCTCCAGGTGTTTAAATGTAGGGTCAATAGATACCTCCTATCACACTAACTCCCAACTATTCTCACAACACTCTCATCTACCCAAATCCTTACCCGCCTATCACCCACCCTCTGTCATTTCCTATATTTAACCAGCCTTTCTCCACTCTACGTAGCCCCCTGCACAGTAGTGGCAGTGACATGCCTTGCTTGGGTTGAAACGCTTATAAAAAAAAAAAAAAAAAAATTCGGTACGATTTTCGATTTCATTAATAGGCATATTCCTTCATCCCTATGTAATGGTATCTTCCACATCGTGTTAATTTATGTATTTATTTTAGTATA
>JBBBDQ010000194.1:340000-362500 GCA_037127315.1 Ascarosepion bandense | reverse complement strand
AAGACAAACCTCTGCATGGCCAATATCCAGAACGTGCCAATAAACCCTATGTTGATAAAGTTAATACTCATCTATGGTTGCGTGCATCCGGATTAAAGTCTGAAACTAAAGGCTTTATTCTTGCAGCGCAAGACCAAAGTCTTTTCACTAGAAAGTTCCAGGCAAATATTATACATAATAATGTGGATCCAAAATGCAGGTTCTCTGATAAATACCAAGAAACAATAGACCATCTAATCTCAGGATGTTCTGTACTTGCCCCAAATGAATATAAAAATCGTCACGATAGAGTGGGACAATATTTACACTGGACAATGTGCAAACACTATGGAAAATATGTAAACAAACACTAGTATGAACATCACCCAGCAACGGTTACAGAAATAGAAGATGTCACCATTCTATGGGATTGCACCATCTACATATACAGAAAAATTGAAGCAAATAGGCCGGACATTATTGTTAAAAATCAGAAAGAAAAAACTTGCTTATTAATTGAGATGGCTTGTCTAGCAGATTGTAACATACCAACCAAGGAATTCGAAAAACTGTCAAAATTTCAAGACCTGATAATTGAAATAGAAAAAAAATGTGGAAATTGAAAACAAGTATCGTACCAGTGATAGTGGGTGCACTTGGAATGATAAAAAATGGAACAAAACAACACATTAAAAGAATCCCTGGAAACCCCAGCTTAAGAGATATACAAAACATTGTCTTATTAAGTACAGCCCACACACTAAGGATAACTTTGTAACGCTAGGGATGATGGGGAAGATAGAAAAAACATGAAATGGAGCCATAACAACATGCCACAACCTGCCTTAGGTCTTCCCGCAGACTTGGTTGGTAGTGCGACCATAGCAGAAATCGAATTATGATGAAAAATTAAAATATTGTCAAGATATCAACAATTGCAGTTGTAGTTGTAGGATTGAATGCAAAAGGTTCCTATAGACCCATTGATAGAATCCCTAATAGCCTAAGCCTTAATGAAACACAAAAATTGTACTCACAAGTATAGCTTACACGTTACCCCAGCTTAAGAGATATACAAAAAATTGTCTTATTAAGTACAGCCCACACACTAAGGAAAACTTTATCTATGTAATGCTGGGGATGATAGGGAAGATAAAAAAACATGAAATGGAGCCATAACAACACGCCACTACCTGCCTTAGGTCTCCCCGCAGACTTGGTTGGTAGTGAGACCAAAGCAGAAATCGAAATATGATGAAAAATGACATAGTAATAATAATAATATCAAAGTATAAAGACCTGAAAATTGAAATAGAAAAAAATGTGAAAGTTGAAAAAAAAAACCAAAAAAAAACCAGTGATAGTAGGTGCGCTTGGAATGATAAAAAATGGAACAAAACAATACATTGAAAGAATATCTGGAAAATCTAGTGTCAGAGATATACAAACATTTGAAAAGTACAGCCCACACACGAAGAACAACTTTGTCCATGTAACGCTACTAATGTTATGGGGAATAGAAAAAAAAAACATGAAATGTAAACTTAACAAAACACCACAACCTGCCTAAGGTCTTTTCGCAGACTTGGTAGATAGTGCGACCTTATAAGAAATCGAATTATGATGAAAATGACATATTAATAATAATAACAATAATAATAATAATAACAATAATTTATGTGTATATATATGTATATTTATAAATATAGATATTATATATATATGTATTATAACATTATATATATATATATATATATATATATATATATAGAGAGAGAGAGAGAGAGAGAGAGAGAAGAAAGAGAGGAGATACAAAAATATTCCTCGTTTGATGAATATTATATTATATATAAAGATTATCGTTTAGTGTACTTGCTCATCACAATAAATAATACGATTATTGTTTGCTAAAAAGTATGAAGCAAAATCAGTTTTCAAAAGTATAAATTTTTTTCTTACATGGAAAGGAAAAGCGAAACAATTACCAGATTTTAACAAAAATAAATAAATAAATAAAAATTAGTCGAAGAAGATAAAACGCAAGGAAAAAGTCAAGATGGAATTGTAACTAACTTGCCATCGTCAAGAACAAGGTGCGATTGCCCAAAATACAACAGGCATACGAGAGGAGGTGCTAGACAGTGTATAATGGCCGATAAGGTTTTGGTATATGGGAATTAATATATATATATATATATATATATATATATATATATATATATATATTGAGAATTAGAATGTTATAACAAGAATTATATTCCAAAAATTCAAAGAAAAATTAAAATATCTTGAATTCGACATGAAATATTTCTAAGTCTGTTTAAGATCAAAGTACGCGTTGAAATCTAGCAGAAGCGTAGCTAAAACCAATCCGTTGATTCATTTTACACACACACACACACACACATATATATATATATATATATATATATCGTGACTTTGCACTACACATGAAGAAATTCTAAAAACTAAAATATTCTGTTAATCTTTTGAAATGATTTGTGAGCGTCTTTGTGGTTGCCAACATAGTTTGTTTATAGATACGTAATTTAGAATAAAGCTCATTTCGTCTTTTTGCCTTGATAAAGTCCATCACAGGACGAAACGCGTAAGCTATTTAAAATACAGTTTTCCTCTTGTCTTTATTTTATTTACCCATCCTGTCCTTAATCTCAGATCATAAGTGAGTATATTTTTACATATCCGAGTGAATAAGAAACGAAGAAAAATTTACAACGTCCAAAACATTAATTTAAATCAGTGCTCGATATATAATATAGAATTGTGAATATTTTTATAAATTATATTTTAGAACATGTACAAAATTTTTTATATATATCCACTACAAATTGTACATTTTGTTTCGACATCATTCTCCCCCTCTAATAAAACCAAAGAATAAAGGCTAGCCAGGCGGTCATAAGACACACTTTCTAGAATCAAGTATATCCCCTACCTACCCCACCTTCTTAAAAATTCTAACGGACAATTTACAAGACTTGTTCCCTTATCGCTAACCGCCGCCAATATCCCACACACAACTCCCAAATATAAGAAAAGAGGTCTTCCATTCTTTTCCACACCACCTGATGAGACATTGGAAGTCAAATGTCGAAACAAAATGCACAATTTGTAGTGGGTATATAAAAAAAATTGTTCATGTTCTAAAATATAATTTGTTATATATATATATATATATATATATATATATATTGTTTAATTGTGATAATGTTTAGTGCCAAGGTTATTGATTTTTCAGTGGTTTTACTGATAAAATGCATTTTGGCAAGCAGGTTTTTTTTTTACTGTATCGGGGTGGAGATAGAGCGTTGGCAAGCAGAAAGGGTGTGTCACATTAACTGTACAGTTTCGTGCCGATTTCAAAGTTTCGTGAAAACACCATTATGGTTTTATAAATTGTCAGTGTTATATATATATATATATATATATTATTGTCATCCGCAGACAGATCTGTTTCGCTGTATCACAGTTCATCAGTACGGTTAGACTCCGATTGCTACATAACCTAGGCTCGAAACCCGACAGAATTGGTGTCAGTCGGCGACTCTATCCCTGGGTCAAGGGGCGTTCGGTGGAAGAAGGCAGTCTTTTTAGCGCATATCATATTACGCGCCCAATATATATATATATATATATATATATATATATATATATATATATATATATATATATATATATAATGGGGCAGCTACCTTTCTTTTAAGCATTTTTTGTTGAAAACAACCGGCAAAGAAGATTTTAGTAATTTCTTATTTAATTTTTCCAGTATTCCAATATGTTTCCTTTTTGCTGGAGATAAGGAATGTAGAATTTTTTTCGTAAATATTTTTCAACCGCTTTCAGACACTTCTCTAGCCATTCCGAAGGGTATTATATTTCCACTGTTTTTATTTTATACTCATGTTTTAACTTAACGTAATTTTTTGTATTGTTTTTGAACAAGTAAAGTTCTTTCAAAGAAATCGCGTGAGCATCTTTGTTACAAAAAAAAAAAAAGAAAAAAGAAAACTTTCAATACACTATTTTTATTAAATAATGTAAGATTGATGGTTGGAAATGACTGTTTCATATATATATCATAGTGAGGTGTTATATATATATATATATATATATATATATATATAACTGCACACTTAAGTATACCATCATACAGAAAATTATTATTCAGCTGTTAATAAAGCAGTGCTCAATTTAGTATAAACAGACCTATTAATTATATATTAATAAATATATATATTATCCTACATCGGTGGCACACCTCGGAGTTTCATGCACTACGTAATCATCAGGTGCCTATTACAAACTAACAGATCACACGAGGAATAATTATTACACCTAAGAAAAGTGGTTAACAGTAAAGACCGAAGTGTAGGTATGGGAATTAATAAATATGCATATGGGTATGCACACAAGTATATGCACACATGTAAAAATATTATATATATATATCAAGTGTGCCTGAGCAGGCGTCTGCAATGAGGGTTAGCTAGCCGCCCTGGTAGACGGGTATCATCGAATACGAGTACCCAGCCATTATATATATATATATATATATATATATATACTACCGGCGATAATTATTAAGCTACCCCATTTTTTAAAATAAATGATGTAATTCATACTATTTTTTAGTATTTATTGGCCAAGTGGATAATTCTAAATGAAAATAGAATGTTTTTTTTTGTTATTATTCAGTCAGTCAGTTAAGTGCCATGCGTAATAAACGCTTGGGCGATCATGTCTCGAAAGAGACATGACTGACTGGGTAGAATATTATCCGGCAGTATGTTGCCATTGTTTTCTGTGGTAGACTGGTTGCCGACCAAGGCTATAGAACCCAATCTGTTCTGTTATTTAACCCATAACTGGAAGGAATAGACGGATTAATGCCTTTCCCAAGAGTATTTTCGTGTAAGTGAATGCAATGAATTCAGATGGAATTCGAACTCGGCTCCCCGATTTCTCGTTCCGCGCCGATATCCAATGCGCCACAACGCATATCTTGTTGTTGTTATTATTATTATTATTTTTATTATTACTTTGCAAATATATATTATAAAATTTGCAAAGTAATAATTACTTTGCAAATTTTTACAAGGCAAGGAAGCAAAAATGAACTCGTCCGAATCACCATAAAATTTTCTTCACTCTTTCATTGATGAAACTGCAATATAGGTAATTCTTAAATACTTATAAATTCATTTGATGCCCATGTTATAATGCAGTATTAACAAAAGAGCCATTTTATTTTCATTTACAATTATTCACTTGGCAATATAATTCTAAAACATAGTATGAAATACATCATTCTTTTAAAATACTTGGGTGGCCTAATAATTATGGCCGGTAGTGCATATATATATATATATATATATATATATATATACCTTCTGAAGAGTCATTGGAGACCCAATGTCGAAACAATCATATGTTGTAGAGGACACATATATATATAAAAAACATTATGTACATGTTCTAAAATATAATTTATAATATATATATATATATATATATATATATATATATATATGTATAATTCAGTATATTTCTATTTCAGGTATACCAATTATATAACTCTGTGAAACGATATTGTTTTGTTATAAAAATAATTTGCTTAAATAAACGGTCGGATAATTTCTTGTGAAATGTAAAACTGGATTCATATGCAAGAAATTTGTGAAACTTTATATTTTTGTTATAATTCCTTTCCTCTATGTTGAACTCAAATAAACATAAATGTATCACTTGATTTTATACAAGCAAACAAACACAAACAAACACAAACAAACACAAGTATACATCCTAGTCTTCATATTTATCAAAGCGAATGGGCACACAGATGTGAGAATACATGTTGAGAAGAATATGATCAAACAGGCTAAACTAAATTATTTGGACTGGATATTCGGACTTGGAGCCATAAAATGAAATGTTGAGGGTCGAAGGGATAATGATTTGGACTGGATATTCGGACTTGGAGCCATAAAATGAAATGTTGAGGGTCGAAGGGATAATGATTTGAGCCAATCAGATGTTAAATGTGGAGGTGTTAAATAAGGTGTTAATTTTTAAAGATTTCTGATTATATATTTCTTTTTTTTTTAATCATTTCACTTCAAGAAAGGTGATAATGTCACTAAGACGCAAGTAGGTGTGAAAGCAAAGGAAATACTTTTTTAAAAAAGCTGGAATCCTTATCATAAAATCTGAACTTTTCATAAAAATAATATTTTAGAGGCCTATTATCCTACCGTAAATATAGATTGTGGGTAGTATCCTATCGCAAATATATAAATTTTTCCAGCATACAAGATTTATATAAAAATTTTAGAAGCTTATTCTTTTTCTGTGTGTTGTATCTCTTCAGGTTGTGGACGATCATGGCTCTCCACAATTTCCTGTCATTTATAGTTTTTAATAAATGTTGTCTTTTTTGCTATTTCTCCTAAACCTTGCGCCGTCATCCATTTATTAAAGCTCACTAAGCAGGGATGTGCGTTGTGGTGCAGTGGATATCGGCTCGGAACGAGAAATCGGAGAGCCGAGTTCGAAATCCAGTTGAATTCTTTGCATTCGCGCAAATACCCTTGGGAAAGGTATTAATCCGTCTCTTCTCTTCAGTTATGGGTTAAATAACAGGACAGATTGGGTTCTATAGCCTTGGCTGGGAACCAGTCTACCACAGAAAGTAATGGAAACCTACTGCGGGATAATCATCTGCCCAGTCAATCATGTCTCTTTCGAGACATGATCGCCCAAGCGTGTATTCCGTAAGGCACTTAACTAACTGACTGAAGCAGGTTATGCGCCGTTTTCCTCTGTCCCGCTTGCATTCAACCTGTCCTGTGGGCATCAGATTTTCCAAACCCTCTTTCTTCCTTATGTGCCTTAAAATTACAACTGAGCATAAGTTTCTTTTTTGTTTTCATTTTCTTGCTCGTTGCTCATATCTCTGGTCCACGGTAGTCTCAGCATCCTTCTGTAAAACTATATTTCTGTTGCTACAAGCCTCTTCTTCATCTATGAAGATACTGTAAAGCTTTCACTGCCATATAGAAGGACTGATATTACATAAAAGTTCAGTGCTCTTTTTTTTAGCTTTTAGAAGGCATCTTTCGCTATCTCAATGTGCGTTTGGATTTCGGTGCCGTACTTTCCAATCTTTTCCAGATATTTGAATATTTGTACTTGTTTGATTTTTCAATAATAATAATAATAATAATAATAATAGCAGCAATTATTTTGGATAAAAAATACAGATTAAATGGCATCACCATGGAGACAAATTATGAATCCGAGTCTGGATCAGGGCTTATTTCACCCCCCCCACTTGAGAAACCCATCCCTGGATGACTTCCACTGTTTCGTGTCTGTCATTTCAGGGGATGTCACGTACTAGCCACGGGTTGGTGAAGACTATTTAACACATAGCTGGAGGGAGAAGAGACGGATTAATACCTTTCCCAAGGTTATTTGCGTGGAAATGAATGCAGCGAGTTCTACTGGAATTCGAACTCGGCACTCCGATTTTTCGCTCTCAGTAGATATTCAGTTCACTACGACGCACATCCAAAATCATTCTGTTTAATTTTTTCCCACAAAAACAGTGAGGGGCATGAAGCCCTTCCTCATGCCCTCCCTATAGAGACATTATTTTATTAAGAATTGAATAACATAAACATAAAAAAAACTTATTATTAGCGGTTTTCAAAAACACGTAATTGATAAGCAAATAAAATAATTAGCTTTAAAGACGTTTAGAAAAAGAAATAGTACAAGCAATCCTAATATAAAAAAAATAAAAGCAGCAATAATTTATTTTATTGCAACCAGATGCATCCTAACTTTAAAGAAGCTGAAAAAGCTATTAAAACACAATTTGCAAGCGCATATCACCTAATAGATTTATCATTTATAATATTTAAAAGAAGGTAAAGCATTTAACTTAATCCTTACTAATAAGATTGGATAAAAAACGTATCACCCTTTTGTAAGAACAATCTTATTTATGATTTCAGGTTCCCTCTGCATATCAACAAATGATGAGGAAGAAAATAGATAATAATAATAATAATAATAATAATAATAATAATAATAATAATTACACCATCTACACAGACAGAAAAATTGAAAGGATTAGGCCGGACATTATTGTTAAAAACAAGAAAGAAAAAACTTCTCTATTAATTGATATGGCTTGTCCAGCGGATTGTAACATAACAATCAAGGAATTCGAAAAACTGTCAAAATATAAAGACCTGGAAATTGAAATAGAAAAAATGTGAAAATTGAAAACAAGAGTCGTGCCAGTGATAGTAGGTGCACTTGGAATGATAAAAAAATGGAACAAAACAACACATTGAAAGAATCCCTGGAAACCCCAGCTTAAGATATTTTTAAAAAATCGTCTTATTAAGTACAGCCCACACACCAAGGAAAACTTTGTCTATGTAACGCTAGGGATGATGGGGAAGATACAAAAAACATGAAATGGAGCGATAACAACACGCCACGACCTGCCTTAGGTCTTTCTGCAGACTTGGTTGGTAGTGCGACCATAGCAGAAATCGAAATATGATGAAAAATGACATAATAATAATAATAGAAAAATGCCGATGAAGGAAAAGCATCTTTAGAAAATATTGATAATGAAAAACTATAATTAATAATAAACCCCCCAAAAAATATTAAATTCTTATAATGGTCACCCAATCTCTACACTCTCTCGTGGGCTAACATACCGTTTATCAAAACTTAGTGTAATTCATACTCGCATCGATCAACGCTTCACACGAGAACACAATGACAGTATTACATATATACGAGTAAATAATAAAATACAAACTAATTGTAAAACACAAAATAAGTGAAGCTAGTCTTACAAATAAATAAAAACAAAACACGGTAAACAATATTTTCCCAATAAAAGAGGGCATTTTAAAAAAGGCTTAACAATTTTAAATGTAATAATATTGGATGGACTTTCAAGTGCTTTCATGTTTTGTCACCCTAAAGCGGAATTATATCTTTTTTTTATAATAAAATTATATAGTTACAAATTGTCTTAGACACAACGTCTCTTGTATCTGATGGACGTGTAGTTAAATTAAAATTACAACATCCGAAAAATATGCGAGGGTAAAATTCTTTCTTTAAAAGTTCTTTATTGTAAAACGATAACATTAAAGTTCCTAATAGTAACATGTGATGGCCGACAGCATTCGTACAAAAATATTGTTACCTTCGAACAGTCACCCCCTGAATTCCCGGGATGAGTTATTATTTACAATATTTACACGCGGACTATTGTTATAATCTTTGGCATTGTTATCAAAACGCTACGGCCGTTATACTCTCCGGCTTTCATCAAGTGCTAATCTAGCCGGGTAAGTTTCAGGGAATTTCGAACTGAACATTTTAATTAAATCTACCAGGGTAGAGGGTTGTTTTCGTTCCGCTGACCATGCTTAGGGTTATTTCATCTTATTCTTATTTAGTACACATTTACTGCTCGACCCTTTTACACTAAGTCCAGGTACACTGCCCAGCCTAGTGATCGAACTCAAAATTCACAAAATTCACGAAACACATCTTTAAACCACTTGTGGTGAATTTAGTGACATTATAACGGTGTGTCCAGTCCTTGGACAGTGCAAAGGGTCGAGCAACAATTAAGCAGTATTAAAATAGAACTGAACGAGACATTCCAAGACATGGACAGTGGAACAGTCAACATCAGGTAAAAGCTCACGCGGATCGACTAGAAACTGATGACGACCGGAAGGAACAATGGTCGAAACGTCACAACAGATTGCATGTAAATAATATAAATACTCCGGAGAGTCTCTTTATAAATTTGATGTGGTAATTAGAAATTGAAAAGAAAGAATTTCGCTCGAATTTCATAAAGCATGTTTGGAGGAATTCATGCAGCTAAGGATATATATATATATATATATATATATATATATATATATATATATATAAAGTGATGTGGTTATTTTAAATTGAATGGTTTTAAAAGGTTAAAAACAAGCAAGACCCCTTTAATCAGGGAGGCATTATTTTATGTACAAAGTGGACCAATCAGAAACCTTTTAAAACCATTCAATTTAAAATAACCACATCACTTGACAAGACACAAGATGTGTCGAAACAAAATAGCTACTTTTGTAGTGATATTGTAACATATCCATGTTATAATTTCTGAATAAATATTACATATATATATATATATATATATATATATATATATATATAACAGTGTAAATAATATATATACATACATACGCATACACACACACACACACATATATATATTTATGTGTGTGTGTATGTATGTATGTATGTATGTATGTATGTATGTATGTTTATATATTATTATATTATTTATGCTGTTCAGGCTGTTGTCCTCATCTTTATTGTCATTTTTACGACGTTTCGGCCATCTTCAGGTGCTAGAAACGATGAGGACAACTCTCCGAACGCATAAACATAAATACAGAGTGCGTTGGATAAAACTATCGCCATTCTATTATTTTTTTTTAAATTTCGCGTACATGCCTTGTTTATTTTTTATTTTGCCGACTGCACCATATAGTAGGGTGAGCTGGACACCGTCGTTGAGAAATAAAGAAAAAAAAAACATGACGCAATTCACTCCGCCCAAAATCTAAAAACAGCATGCTGTAGTGCTCAGACTTCGGCCCGGAAGCTCCAATACGAACATTTCAGAGTGTTTGGGTGTCAATCTGAGGACAGGGCACAGGATTCGGAAAGAGTCAGATGAGCCTATTGGTGATTACGAAGGTGAAACAGCTCGGAAAACTGATCGTTCTGATAAGAAAGAAACTCTCGAATTTGTTGGTAAAGGCATCATACTCAGCACAGAGGCCTATACCAAGTGCCCTGAGGAGGTAGTGCTGCACTGGGACAAGAGGGTGGCTGCTGGAAGATTCTATGTCTCATAACTGAATTCTGCACTATGCCACAGAAGCAAGTTAGTCATGGCTATCAGACAACTTCTGCGACCACATCAAGCGTTACACCTGGCCACCTACCTGCCTAGACTGCAGCGTTTTTTATTTTTATGTGTGGGGCGCAGTTGAGCAAGAGACCCAAAAAAACACTCCCTGTAATATCAAAGATGACCTGTAGGCAAGGATTATGACAGCATTCATCAACTTAAACAAGGAGATCGTCCAGAAGAGATGCAGGAGATTCTGCAATGACCGGAGGCTGTAGTTGAAGTTAGTAGTGATTTTATTGAATAAATTTACTCTTTAGTATTTCAAGATATTTTTGCGTAATATTGGTAACTATATCTGATAAAATGAAATATCATTGTTATTTTAATTTTTGCGTAATTTAGACGAAAATATATCCATTGCACCACACACCCACACACACACACGCGCATATAGATATATATTATATATATGCACGCATGTATATTATATATATGAACACGCACATTGTATATACGCATTATACATATATTAACAATATATATATGCACATTATATATGTATATGTGTGTGTACATGTACATATATATACACATATATATGCATATACATACACACACATATTGATACATATATATATGCAACCACGCACACTCACATATATATATATATAATACATAATATATAATAATTTATATAATGAATATATATATATATATATATATATATATATATATATATATATATATATATATTTGAACCGATTTATATACATCTCTACAAATTTTCTACATTTATGTTTTCCTATATCGTAATTTTGATATTTGATATTATATCATTAACTTTTGATAAAGTACCCAATTTTAATGGCATAAAAACTGCTCTCTTCCTATAAAATGGCTTAAAATCTCTCTCGGGTTTTACAAGCGAACTCAAGTCATCTGGTGTCCTAATGTTTACCAAGACGCCGTTGACTACGGATATTTGTACTTAATTCCAGAGGCGGGAGTAAGTCTATATTATATATTATCAAATAGGGTAATTATTTTCATTCATTCCATTTAGAGAGGATAAAATTTACAGCGTTTTTATTTTGGTTTTTTATTGCATTCCGTTACCTTTTGAAATCCATCGGTTGATTTGTGAACACGTTGCATTTTCTAATTCTTTGTTTCTTTCTCTCGTTTTTATTCAAGTTTTGCTCTTTCACTCTTTCTTTTTATTTTTTTTTAATACTTTTTTCTTTCATTTTTGTGTGTTGAACTTCTTTTTTTTTATGTATTTTTTGTTTGTTTTTTTTTTTAGTTTGTTTTTGAAGTAGCATAGTTTTTCTGAAATAAAAAAAACGTTTTCAAGACATACGGAATACAATCACAGACAAAATAAAATCATAAAAACCAGGTAAAGAAAAATTCACAGATTGAAAGAATTACCATCATCTCTGGTTATTCGAGATAAGACACATAGGTAGCCCCACTTGATTTAGATGCTGATACCTGATCGCTTCTTTCTTTTGGTCTAACCCACCAGAAAGACAAACAGAAAATTGTTTGAAACAATTCAAAAATTGATAAATATTTATAAATATAATAATTATGTGAAATTAAACAAAATTGCAGAACAAGGAATTATTTTTCCTTGAAATGCAATTGAAAAATGCTGGTAAATGTCACATCTACAACAGAATTATAAAAGACAAAGAAAAAAATATTTTTACCTGATTTTTCCGACGGGGTGTCCGTTAACGTGATGGTCGATTGTCGAGAGGTATTACAGCGGGTACTGATACCCGTGTTACTGTTGTTGTTGTTGCTGTTACTGTTATTGTGATTGCTGGTATTAGTTTGATTGTTATTGGTGGTAGAGTTACTGTTGTTTGAGCCAGTGTTGCTGTTAGAGCTGCCGTTACCCGAACCACTGTAGTGGACATCGGGCGAGGTCGTGCCACCACTTGAAGAGTTTGTACTAGTCCGTGCATCCAAATGTTGTACCACTGTCATTCCTGAAGGGGGTGGACCCTGTTGCGGGTGCGGCTGGGCCCCAGGATGGCTGTGGTGCTGCTGGTGGTGTTGGTGATGGTGCTGTTGATGGTGGGGGTGGTGTTGGTGGTGGGGATGGTGAGACGGGGGCGGGGGCGGCGGTGGACCCCCGCCGCCGGTCGTGCTAGCAGCGGCGGCGGCGGCTGCAGCAGCGGCGGCGGCCGCCGCGGACGCTTCGCTGACCAGTTCATCAAGACACAGCGTATCGTTTAGCGAGTCCATGGAGTTGGGCGCCGGCACGTCGACAACGTTATAACCGTTGTTGTAACTTGAGTAATAATAGCTCCTGGCCCGCAGCAGGTCGGCAATTTCCACGCTGCCGCCCCGGGGGTGCCCGGCCGCCTTGGCCGCCGCCAACTCCGACACAGTCAACGCTGCCGACGTCAATGCTGTCAAGGCCGCCGTTCTGACAACTTCCGCCGACGCCAACGTCAAATTTGGGCGCGTCTAGCCCCCAAATTTTGCCAAACTTTAAGTTGTCTTGTATACTAGTGATATATCCCCAGCAATAATGATAATAATAGTAATAATAATAATAATAATGAAAATAAGACTTGTAATAGATGTTGTAACAAATAAATATCAGCGACGCACAAAAATGCAACAGTTGAAAATAAAAAAGGAGTAATGTGTGTTCCAGATTTTTAAAGCACACAATTTAACTCAAGATTGAAAGACTTGTACAAGTTGTAGATTAAATACTTCCAAAGGATAAAAACTGTCGAAATTTCAATGACAGATTTATCATGTAGTGTGTGTCTGTGTTTCAGTGTTTCTGTTATATCTAAGATAGATGTATGCGTATCTATTACGATATATTTTATGCCAGACTTTGCTAATTTTTGTCGTTTGCACTGTTTCGAAATTTAAATTTTGCGTTTGAAATAATATATATATATATATATATGTATATATATATATATATATATATATTTATTTATATATATAAATATATATATTTATTTATATATATATATATATATATATATATATATATTAATATATATTTATTTTATTTGTTTATTTTAACTAATCGAGATTTAAAAAAACGAGGTTAAAAATTTTGTCTGTTTTTTTTTGTTTTGTTTTTTGTTTTTTCTTATTTCTTTCTTTACATCCGGATTATGCTAATTTTCAGGAGTATACCTTTTTCCCGAAAGGAGTATACCTTTTCCTTGACAGTCCGGAAACTATTTCAAGTTTTCGAGAAGATTTATTCACTTTCTCTCTCTTTCTATCTATTTGTCTATCTATTTATCGACAGGCTTCCTTTTATTCTTTTTTTCTTTCTTTTTCTATCTATCTATCTATCTATATATCTATCTATCTATCTATCTATCTATTGGCTTTTTCTCCTGAGATTTCTTGGGAACAAAACCTTTAACTTTACCACAGAGTAGTAATTAAGAGTTTTGCTATCTATCTATCTATCTATCTATCTATCTATCTATCTATCTATCTATCTATCTATTCACTGTCTTTAAATTTGCAGAAAGAAATATATACAGTATTGTTCAGCGAAAAGAAAAACAAGACTTTTAGAAGATTGAGAAAGAAAATTCATAGACGTCTTTGCCTCAACAGGTATTTAAAACAAGAGATCTATGTGTTTTTTTTTTGTTTTGTTTTTTTGTTTACGTATATATCCGTAAGTATTTTCTTTAACAAATCTTCAGCCTGAACAGTTTCGTAAATAATTTATGAAGTAAACTATTCGAATCATATCGAACATAGGCTGAACTACATAGAAATTATTTCTATCAGAAATCGAACAAAAAAAGAATACGATTTCTCGGGAATGTTTACCGTGAAATCAACTTAAATTTTAAATTAAAATTGATAAATTAATAGTAATCTTATTTCTCATCAGAGAAAATGCAAGGTGCTTGAAATGTGTTTGTAAATATAACACATACCGTGAAAATTTAATTTTTAAAGGATTAAAATTATAATATAATATTTGATATCCAATATTTTTCAAGAGAATTAAAAATACTTTTTAATTTAGATAAATTTTAATATATGAATAACGATTCTCGGATTCTATATGTTTCATATCGAGGCAATATATATATATATATATGTATTATTACATAGCTATCAGTATTTACTTCCTAGATGAAAGATAAATAGTATATATTAAATAATTACTGCCTTTTCTGATATGATACGTTTGTAATGTTAATAAGATATAAAATACTACATTTATAAATTAAAGATTTCAAATTTAAAATCTATTTGAATTCACTCTCAAAGTTGGAATAAATCTATTCAATTATGATTTTTATTTAATTGTAAATATTAACATTGCAAATTTAATACTATTTTAACATCTTCCACATTTGTGGGGATTTATGTGTATTAATATTTGAATGGAAAAAAGAAACCGTGTTACTTTAAAAATATCTTTAATTATCAATAGTTAATTTTCGTTGATTTATATTTAATAATTATTATGCTTTTTTCTCTTTGCATGAAATGAACTTGACAGGGTCAAAAATTCAATTTGCAATGTTTTTATCAGTGTTTACAGGTTAAATATAATTGAATATTATGAAATATCTAACTACACGATAAAACAAAAGATTGCTTAAATTACATATTATATATATGTTTATCATATAAATAGTAATGAATATATATATGACTAGAAGTCGTATGAAAGGTTTTGTAAATTTTCATTTATTATAAATAAGTTTTGTTTAGTAATTGAAAATTATAAAAAGATTAAATTAAAAAATATATATTATTTGTGTGGAGATTTGGTATGGTTTTAAAAATACCTATTCTGTCTAAAAATTTAGGAAAAAAAATTATTAACGTTTTTTTTTTATTTTTGAATATTTTTTGAATTATTAAAATTGTGTTTATTTTCAATTTATTCAAAAATGTGTTCGGTTCAATTGTTTTTTTCTGTTTAATTTTTATTTTTATCGATTCTTTAAAAATGTGTTTGTATTATTTTCAAATCTATGCTTTTAAAATATTTTCTAATTAAGATTGTTTTGTTTTTATTTTCTTTTACAAATGATAATAGGTACGCAAACAAATTACAAACTATATTTTAAATGAACGTCTCTAAAAAATACTTTTATTTATAACGCGTCTCTATAGATATAAATATATAACTATATAACTGTGTATATTCCCCCTTAATTTTATATTTTGTTTTTGTTTTTTTGTTCTTTTTTTCTTTTCTTTTTTCCAGATCTTTCTTACCTCTGTTTATTCTTTTGTTAGTTTCCTTGTTTGATTTTGTTTAAATTATTTTCCGTTGTCCAAACTTCAGTTTTCTTTATCTCCTACGATCGCGCCAATGTTTGCTTCTTTAAGAATTTGTCCAGAGATGTCTCAATAATTATTGGGAGCTGATTCTATATTCCAGTTAAATCCGCACAGTTTTGCAGAAAGGTACGTTAAAACGAATCCTCGTAACTATATTATTATCATTTATTCACACACTATGTGGAAAAATGGTAATATAAATCCGATTGTAACAGGAAGCAATATCGTTGTATATCGAATAGGTGTTATCTATATATTTCCTGGGGTGTGGTTACCATTCGTTGTTACTTTGCGTTTTAACGCGAGTGGTGAGGAACTGTGTACTTTTTTTTACGGGTTTTATGAACCTGTAGATATTTAAATTAGCGTTGATTTCCGTTTAGGGTTTCGTGTTCATTCACATTAAAACGAAATAAATACTCCGTGCGTGATACTTTTATTAACCAGGAAGCCGTAAATAGTTTTTCGTTTCTTTTATATATATATATATGTAAAGTGTGTATATATGTGTGTGAGTGTGCATGTATGTAGTGAGAGAATGTGTGTGTGTGTCTTGTGTGAAAGTTTGTATCTGTGTGTTGTTGATAAAATATTTTTGTGAGACTGTTCGTAACGATTTTAATTTGTCTGTCGATCTGTCTGTCTGTGTGTCTCAAACCAAGTTATATAAATAAATTTGTTCTCATATAACAATAGATATGATTAACACTATTACTTATATATATACATGTATGCATAAATAGACCTGTACTTACACATATACTCATTATCTATCTATTTACATGTGAATGAAAATTCGGATTGATTTTGTGTGAATTTCAATTACGTAAGAACATAGAAAGAAAATAAAGAATACAGTTTTAGGTGCCTGTTATTATTTAAACACGTCAAACAAATTACAGAAAAAAATTGCATTTATATATATAAAATAAAAAAAAGAAAAGATGTTTTTAAGACATAAAAATTCAAGTAAAAAGGGCTTAATTTTTTTCAAATTTTTTTCCTATTGATGTACAAAATAAACATTTCACAATTTTTACATGTGATGATATTTTAATGTCTGTATGCGTATGTATATATCATGTATATATATGTATTTTTTTTTCAATATAAAGACATACGTTTGTATGTGTATGTGTGTGTATGAATATTTCTTTTTTCTTTCTTTTTGCTTTAACAACTGTAGTAAATTTTACACGTTGATTTGTTAAAAAAAATGTTGCGTGTCGTGTAATGAAGACTTTGTGTGATAAAGCTTTTCTTTCGGTTTTTTTTTTTGTTGTTGTTGTTTTTTTCTTTTTACTTTTTGAACACAAACCGTTTCGAATATATTTTTTCCCCGTCAAATGCTTTTCTGGTGCAAAAAAAAAAAGAAAGCCGTATTATCTAGGAATAAGATGAATGTCGACCTTACGATAGTAGTAAACCTTTCTGTCGGCCGAGCAGATAGCTTTTCTGAAAACTAAACACAATCCAGGGGGTGGCGAGATTTACAACACTTACTCGATGGGCAACGGGACAGAAGAACGAAGAAAACTTGGCAGTTGATTGGTTACTTTTTCACAGCCGAATTTTGATTGGCTGAGACTTTTCCTAGCGGCTACCGACGACTGATATTACCGCTATACAAATTTCTGCTACTGTTCGTACAACGACATCGACTGTTTAAATTACTACTACTACTAATAATAATAATAATATTACTGCTACTACTACTAGGTGTTTTACTACGAACTTATTTTTTTATTTTGAGTTTCAACTATTATTACTAATACTAATACCGATTATTTGTTCATTCATTTCTTTAAAAGAACTTTTTAAAAATTTTGTTTGATGTCGTTGTAGGTAGATAATTTTACTGTGTTATTTAAAAAAAATCATTAAACTTTTTTTATTGTTTATAAAACCTTTTTATTGGTCTCAAGGTGTAATTGAGACAATTCATAGTCCACACCACCTCCCGCCATCCCAGGAAACTGGGTAGAATTTTTTTGTAGTGCAGAAAAAAAAATGTGCAAAAGAATTTGTTTTTTTACTGGTCTGTAAGAGTCCAGTAAAAAGAGAAACGAATTAAAAAGAAAAACACGGAAAAAAACAAAAAAAAAACAAAACAAACTTGGATGGATGGAACGAAGAAAGGAATAAAATACAGAAGAAATGAATAGTGCCAATTGTTTGACAAACACGAAAGAAGGAAAAAGATTAAAAGAAAGAAAGAAGCAAAAAAGAAAGAAAGAAACCACCAAATTAAGAAAAAGAAATAAAGCAAGAAGAAATCAATATGAAGAAGCTGCGACGGCATTTTACAAATAGCTGGTGTTTTTCGGGACATTTTAAAAAGGCAAGAGAAAAAGGCAAGAGAAAGACACGTACAATTTTATTTTTTATTTGTTATTTCTTTATCTATTTTATTATTTTTACATCTGTACATTTTTATTCATTTCTTTTATTTTCTTCTTCTTCTTGTCTTTTCTTTTTTTCTTTTTCATTCATGACCACCATTTTCTTAAGGTGTTTCTGCTTCATTTTTCTCTATTTTAATCAATATTCTTAATTTCTCATGATCTCCATTTTCTCACTTTGCTTCTTCTTCGTTATTTTCTCTTTTTATTATTATTGCTGTCATTTTTCGTCATATTTCGATTTCTGCTATGGTCGCACTACCAACCAAGTCTGAGGGAAGACCTAAGGCAGGTTGTGGCATGTTGTTATGGCTCCCTTTCATGTTTTTTCTATCTTCCCCATCATCCCTAGCGTTACATAGACAAAGTTCTCCTTAGTGTGTGGGCTGTACTTAACAAGACAATTTTTTTGTATATCTCTTAAGCTGGGGTTTCCAGGGATTCTTTCAATGTGTTGTTTTGTTCCATTTTTTATCATTCCAAGTGCACCTACTATCACTGGCACGACTCTTGTTTTCAATTTCCACATTTTTTCTATTTCAATTTCCAGGTCTTTATATTTTGACAGTTTTTCAAATTCCTTGGTTGCTATGTTACAATCCGCCGGACAATTATTATTATTATTATTATTATTATTATTATTATTATTATTATTATTCATTTTTAAAAAATATTTTTTACAATGATGTTCATTTTGTACAAGGCCCAAGAACCACTCGAGGTAGGGGGTTACAGAGTAAGAGGCACGGTTTATGCGAATATATGGGGAAGGTAACGGTTGACCCTAGACTTGAACAGATTAAGATTGCAATGATCGAGGAAGCATCCTCTTGGGAGTCTGTTCTCCAATTCCAAATCCCAAAATTCGTTAGAAAGAAGCTGCTCGAGTGGAACTTGCATCTCACCAATGGAATACGAAGGGTGGTTCGCTCCAACATGTGTGGCATGGCCGGTCTTAGTCATGGAGGTTAGAACTGCTGGTTTCTTATTATGACGTTTCTTACATTTCTTGATTTTTCTCCATTTATCATTTATTTATTTATTAATTGTTCCGCATTTTTCTTTTTTATTCATTATCAGCATTTTTTTTATGATGTTTCTACTTTATTTTCTTTCTTTCTTTCTTCTTCTTTTTCTTCTTCTTCTTCTTTTTCTTCTTCTTCTTCTTCTTCTTCTTATTATTATTATTATTATTATTATTATTTCCTTTGATTTCTGTTGTATTCACATTTCCTTCCGGGTCCGAACCAGAGACCTCTGGTCATAAATGGCTTCATGATAATTTTACACAGCATTTTTCAAAAAAAAAAAAAATAAAATAAAATTAACGTCACACACATTTAACATAGATTATTATTTTTAATAATAATAATAATAATAATAATAATAATAGAAACAACACATTGAAAGAATCCCTGGAAACCCCAGCTTAAGAGATATAAACAGTGTCTTGTTAAGTACAGCCCACACATTAAGGAGAACTTTGTCTATGTAACGCTGGGGATATTAAGGGAGATAGAAAAAACATGAAATGGAGCCATAACAACGCACCACGACCTGCCTTAGGTCTTCTCGCAGACTTGGTAGGTAGTGCGACCATAGCAGAAATCGAAATATGATGAAAAATGACAACACAATAATAATAATAATAAATTACCTAGTTAAGTAGAGCCCACACACTAAGGAAAACTTTGTTTAGGTAACACTAGGGATGCTAGGAAGATATGAAAAAACATGAAATGGAGCCATAACAATACACCACAACCCGCCTTAGGTCTTCCTACAGACTTGGTTGGTAGTGCGACCATAGCAAAAATTGATTTATAATGAAAAATTGAATAATAATAATAATAATAATAATAATAATAATAATAATAATTTTTGATATCATCATTTACTTGTTTTCATTTTTTTCTTCTTCTTATTTATATTTCCCTATTATTATTATGTCATTTTTCATCATATTTCGATTTCTGCATTGGTCTCACTACCAACCAAGTCTGCGGGGAGACCTAAGGCAGGTAGTGGCGTGTTGTTATGACTCCATTTCATGTTTTTCTATCCTCCCTATCATCCCCAGCATTACATAGATAACGTTTTCCTTAGTGTGTGGGCTGTACTTAATAAGACAATTTTTTGTATATCTCTTAAGCTGGGGTTTCCAGGGATTCTTTCAATGTATTGTTTTGTTCCATTTTTTATCATTCCAAGTGCACCTACTATCACTGGCACAACTCTTGTTTTCAATTTCCACATTTTTTCTATTTCAATTTCCAGGTCTTTATATTTTGACAGTTTTTCAAATTCCTTGATTGCTATGTTACAATCCGCTGGACAAGCCATATCAATTAATAGACAAGTTTTCTCCTTCTGGTTTTTAACAATAATGTTTATTATTATTATTATTATTATTATTATTATTATTATTATTATTATTATTATTATTATTAATATTATTATTAAGAATAAAAACATAAAACAAATATTAATTATAAAAAACAAATATTAATTTTTTCATGTCATCAATTTTTTATGTTTTTTCTTCTTTTCTTTTTTCCATTATTATTGTTGTTGTGGTCGTTGTTCAATCCAACAGTTACCGGTGGCCTACACTAGAAATTAAGTCACAACACGCCTCTCCCATTTTCCAATATACTCTTAGTTTTCTTGCTGCTTTCAGTTACGTTGTCGTCAGAACGGTTCCATCTCTTCCATTAACTTTCAGTTCTTCCAGCTTTTTGCTTAGGTTCTTCGGAACTGATCCTAGCGCTCCGATAACATCAGGCAGGACAGTCATTATTATTATTATTATTATTATTATTATTATTATTATTATTATTATTATATCAGACAATAATAGTCATCTTTGAATTGAATAGACCAAGTGTCTCTCAAAATGCCCTCAAATCACGAGTACTTTTCTTCGGTTTCATCAATGCAATGATTCTGTTACTATTATTATTATTATTATTATTATTATTATTATTAACTATTTTCCTCCTGAACTTTTTTTGATCGTTGTATTATTGAAGATCAAGTGACAGTAAGTCAAATTTAAATCTCCTAACATTTTATTAGTATTTTTACCTACCATTTTGTGAAGTAGTATTGATTTGTTATTTATGTATTGATTTCACGATCAATTTGTTCAAGAGTTTTGTTTTTTTGCCTCTGTAAATGTTTCTAGTGCTCCACCAACCACTGAAATGACGGTTGTACCTCTTTTCTTGTTTCACATTATTTTAAATCATTTCATTTTTTATCTGAAATTATGTCAGTTCTTCCAGCAATGAGTTAAGCAGATCGATTGTGCATGGGTATCAAAGATTTTAGATGTATATTAGTAATACTTTTCCCACTGCTATAAATATGCAATTCCTTCTTGAAAGCAAGTGTATTCTGCGGAAATTGCATACCTGTATTGTCATTAAAATCAAGAAGCAGCAAATTTTAAGTCTAGACTGACCGTAAAGAGGATGAGCATGCTGGAGTTTCGAACAGGGTCCGCAAACTGACATCAGACCCAGGGAATCAATAGGACTATCCAGAGAATCATTAAATAATTTGTAGGCCAGAAGGGGCCGATAAATGCCGATAAAACTGGGTTCGATAAACAATGGTGACTTAGAGACAAATTTTCTACCAAATTTCTTTTCTCCTCAAACAAGTCCTTTCTAATGACGACAACCAATTCAATAAAATGTTATATTAATTTATAATGTTCATTATCACTTATTGTCTGAACAAATACGTCTAGTATAGCGATTTACTAAGCGCAGATTAAACGTGGCACAAGGCCGCTAGTAC
>JBBBDQ010000194.1:270000-335000 GCA_037127315.1 Ascarosepion bandense | reverse complement strand
ATTGTAATTTTTTATTACATTGGTTCATAAAATCATTATATCACTCCACAAAAATTTTCTTGTTTCAGAACAATACAACCTTCTTCAGGTAATAGTCTAGTATAAATTGTGAAAAGGATTTATTTACAAAAAAAAGATGAGTTCATTAAACTCTACTTTGTATCGAACACTCTTCATAAAAGTAAATGCTTGAAACGTTGGTTTTAATCTACCTGTTCTTTCCCTTTCTTATAATAATAACAATTATATATATATATATATATATATATATATATATATATTATAAATTATGTTTTCGAACATGTACATTATTTTTTAATATATGTTCTCGACAATCATATGTTTGTTTCAACGTTGGGTGCCCAACGTTGAAACAAACATATGATTGTCGAGGACATATATTAAAAAATAATGTACATGTTCGAAAACATAATTTATAATAAATATTCACAGCTCTATACATCATATATCGAGCACTGTTTTAAATTAATGTTTTGGGCGGAAAAAATTCGTTCTGTACCCACTCGGATATATATATATATATATATATATATATATATATATATATATATATATATATATGAGAATGAAAGAATTAAATCTTTTGGGTATTGAAATTTTAAGAATTGCCCGCAGTTGTTGAATGTCTTGAAGGTGTAAAAATATTGTGTTGCGTTCGGAGATAATAGAAAATTTCAAATATACCTCTATGGTTCAAGAAAATGACTAGAGTTGACTAAGTTGGATCTCGATACAATTGTCGACAGAATACGGCTATTATGTTCATTTCATATTAGATGAAAAAATTAATTTATAAAAATTAATAAAATCTGGAGTATAAGTAAATAACTTATAATAACATGAAAATAGTGTCCAGAGATATTAAGACCTAAGATCGAGGAGTCAGTCTGCCGACAGACTCTTCTGTGGTATCGTTTTAGTAACGGTTATTGTCAGTTATCGTATATGCATTGTGGTGTGGTGAATATCGGCTCGGAACGAGAAATCGGAGAGAGGCATTTGAATTCCATGTGAATTCGTTGCATTCAATTCACTTACGTGCAAATATCCTAGGGAAAGGTATTAATCTGTCTCTTCCCTCCAGCTATGGGTTAAATAGCAGGACAGATCGGGTTTTATAGCCTTGGTTGACAAACCAGTCTACCACAGAAAGTAATGGCAACCTACTTCGGGAAAAATCTTTTGCCCAGTTTGTCATGTCTCTTTCGAGACATGATCGCTCAAGTGTGTATCACGTATGGTCTTTAACCGACTGACTGAATGGTTATCGCGTCCAGTCTTATTTGCAACGCGTAACAGTTGTACCAGAAACAGATATGGTTTTATATTTACAGCCGCATCTTTTTGAAAGAATGTCGTTGTCTTTTTTATTTTTTTTTTTGGCAGCAGGAGGCAAACATGTTTCCATAAAAACTAAATAAGTAGGGGGTATCAGGATGCTAACACTAACATTTTATTTTATTTTCATAGTTTGACTTAAAAAGCAGATTTCTTTCTTGCACACATGGGACAAAAAATCCTTTATTTATCATGCAGAAAATATTACTGATGTGATTGCAAAGTTACTTCCAATAAATATCATTCAAATTACTTTAAAACATTAGTAAATGACTACAAATAATGCTACTACTACTACTACTACCACTACTACTGCTACTACTACTACTACTAGTAATAATAATAATAACAATAATAATGCATGTAAAAATAATAACTTCTTTACAAATATAACCGGATATTTAATTAAAATATCAGTCAAGTTAAAGGCCATGCGTTATATAGGCCTGGGCGATCATGTCTCTTTCGATCCATGACTGACCAAGGAGAAGCTTTACCCGCAGTAGGTTGCTATTTCTTTCTGCGGTAGACTAACTGCTAATCAAGGCTATAGAATCTAATCTGTCCTGCCATTCGACCCATAGCTGGAGGGTGGATTATTACCTTTCCCAAGGGTATTTGCGCGTGAGTGAAAGCAACGAATTCAGTTGGAATTCGAACTCGGCTCTCCGATTTCTCGTTCCGAGCCCATATCCATTACACACATCAACATCCATATCAAATATCAGTCAGATAAGTGCCATACGTGATACACGCTTGGGCGATCATGTCTCGAATGAGTCATGACTGACTGGGCAGAAGATTATCCCGCGGTAGGTTGCCATTGCTTTCTGCGGTAGACTGGTTGCCGACCAAGGCTATACAACCCAATCTCCCTTAAAGTCATTTTTTTTGGGGGGGGGGGGGATTTATGTAATAACAGGAATATGTAAATGGTAGGAAGAATTATGAATCTAATATTATGAAAATTATTTATATGTATATTATTAAAGAGAATATATTCTGATGTGGTGGAATAATGAAGGACTGACAAATCCCATGATCTATCTATCTATCTATCTATCTATCTATCTATCTATCTATGGCATACTGTTCTTATACTGTTTATCTCCCCCCTCTCTCTCCCTCTCTCTCTTTATATATATATATATATATATATATATATATATATATATATATATATATCATTCTGTTCATATCATTTCTGGAGTGCGAGTGAATTCCACTCTGGATTATCTATCTATCTATCTATCTATCTATCTATCTATCTATCTATCACAGTCATTTCATATCTATCTATCTATCTATCTATCTATCTATCTATCTATCTATCTATCTATTTCAGTCTGTTCAGATCTATCTATCTATCTATCTATCTATCTATCTATCTATTTCAGTTTGTTCAGATCTATCTATCTATCTATCTATCTATCTATCTATCTATCTATCGATCTATCTATCTATTTCAGTCTGTTCAGATCTATCTATCTATCTATCTATCTATCTATCTATCTATCTATCACAGTCTGTTCATATCTATCTATCTATCTATCTATCTATCTATCTATCTATCTATATTTATCTAAGTTTGTTCCTATCTATCTATCTATCTATCTATCTATCTATCTATCTATCTATCTGTAATTATTTCGAACATTTCTTGAACTTACAAACACAACTAAGCACCAGGAGAGTAAAAGATTCTGGAACTTGCAACACGATAAGATATGTATATTTCAATAATTGTAGTTACAACTAGTTTATAGACCAGACTGTGTGTGCGTACACACACACACACACACACACACACACACACACACACACATATATATATATATATATATATATATATATATATATATAAGATTCGCTAAAAATATGCATACATTGTGCAAAAATGCTTCAAACTTTATAAAAGCGACATTTCTATATTATTAAGAGAGAAGACCAAAGGAATTTTTATTTATTAGATTATATTTTTAATCATGTTTAGAACATTAAAAATTTTTGTTACAAGTTTTGGTTTTCGTTCTTTAACAGGTGACCATAAATTGACATGTGAAATCACATATATTTGAAATTCTTGCAAAAATTCGATAATTTTCTGATTCTAATGAAGCTTTCAGGACTTATTCACAAATTAATTAAATTATTTTAAAAATGCTTCGTTTTCAGAAAATATTGGTAAAATTATCGTTTTTTAATTTGTTGCTTCCACCTTTTTTTTAATTTTTAAAATTTCGAGAAATTGATTTTTGTAGAGTATAGTGTTTATATTTAGTTATAAAGAAAAATCTTGGAGAATTAAATCTTCAAAGATATTTGACATTTTTTTCTTTTTTTTTTCTTTTTTTACAAACAGGACCCGCAGTTACAAAGTGATCTGATTCGTAAAATAAAAAAGAAATTAATATTGTTTTTATGAATGTGCGTTGTGGTGTAGTGGATATCGTCTCGAAAAGAGAAATCAGAGAGCCAAGTTCGAATTCCAGTTGAATTCGTTGCATTAAATTACGCAAATAGCCTTGGAAAAGGTATTGATCCGTCTCTTCTTACAGTTATGGGTTAAATAGCGGGAAGATTAGGTTTTATAGCCTTGTTTGATAACCAGTCTACTGTAGAAAGTAATGGCAACATACTGCGGGAAAATCTTCTGCCTAGTCTTTCGAGACAGCATCGTCCAAACGTGTATAATGTAGGCGAGTTAACTGACTGATTGTTATTTAATTAGAAAAGCTTTCATAAAAAAAGATAGATTATAGACACTTTTCTCTAAAGAAAAGAAAATTTTCGATGAATAATGAATTTTTACAAGAATTGTTTTCATATTTTTTTCAAATTTTTAATGATAATAATTTATAAATTCTTAAGTCTTTTAAAAATTTCGTATAATTTGTAATGGTTAGGTTGTATTTTAAAAACTATATTTACTCATCATAAATTGTAAAAGCTTACTAAAATTCAGCAAACACCGTCTCAGCATTTTAATAAGAACTTTTAATTATTTTTTATGTGTATAAAGGTACCGATTTTGTAAACATGTGTATCCATACACGACATTATGAGAAAATAAGTGTGTTAACTATAGTATATTTAAAGTTTATTTGTAATATACTCCAAAATCGTCTTCGTAAGTAAGCGTATAAAATCAAAATACCTAAAATTCAATAAAATATTAGATTCAGTCAGTTAATTACCATACGTGATACAGGCTTGGGCGATCATGTCTCGAAAGAGACATGACTGACTGGGCAGAAGATTATCCCGCAGTAGGTTGCCATTGCTTTCTGCGGTAGACTGGTTGCCGACCAAGGCTATAGAACCCAATCTGTCCTATTATTTAACCCATAACTGGAGGGAAGAGATGGATTAATACCTTTCCCAAGGGTGTTTGCGCGTAAGTGAATGCCAGGAATTTAACTGGAATTCGAACTCGGCTCTCCGATTTCTCGTTCCGAGTCGATATCCACTGCGCTATATATATATATATAGAACGTTCAATTAATTTTTACAGTTACATGCTCTTCATTTAAAAATTCCAAACATTGTTACCAATAAATATATTAACACATTTAAATTTTTATTCAACTGAACTTCAACGACTATATTTTAATTTCCAAAGATTATTTGATAAAAAAATTATGTTGTGTTGACAGATCTTTCAATATAGTCGATTCCAATGACTTTAATTTTAGTATTTTGTTCATTGGAAGTATTAAATTTGATCAGTAAACTTGGAATTAAAACTAAAATGAAAGGTTCAAAAAAGATTTTTCTTTTTTTAAAATGCATTTTGAATCGATTTCTTTATATATATATATGAGCGGAGATTGACGTGAACACCCAGAGGCGACAATCTGTTTAAAGCTAAATGCAATCGACATGGCCTGATGATTGCGTTTAGCATGAAATAGGCTGTCGCCTCTGGGTGTTGATTTCAGTGTTCACTTTTATATTTACATGTGCTCTATCCCTGATATAGAGGGCTTTAACTCATAAATATAGTATACCTTAAAATTATAGTTTATTATATATATATATATATATATATATATATATATATTAACTATAGTAATTACAATACCAATAGTAACAGAACTAACTCTGCCAAAACTAGTACTAATTAAGCTATAATTTAAGTCGTCTTGAAAAACTCACTGAGGACAAACTCGGAGGTAAAAGAGGGGGAAGTAAAAAAGAAACAAACGAAGTAGATGAACAAAAAATCAAGTACCCGTAAGAAAGAAAAAAAAACCCAAGACGAAAACCCTAACAGTAAAGCGCTCAATACGAGGGTAGAGCAACAAAGCCAATTTACCCTAACGAGCCGTAGGGTGAAACCTAGGTAGGGTTGTTCTCTCCTGCTTAGATTTTCTATGTGTATATATATATATATATATATATATATATATATATATATATATATATATAATTCTGTCAAATGCAATCTATGATGTGATTCTGTTTGATATGTTACCTGAAAAGATGTTGTACATCCGTATGAAATATGTAGATAATAAAATAGACAGTTTAAAGAAAGCGAGAGAAAAGTATATATATATAAATGTGTGTGTGTGTGTCTGTGTGTGTCTGTGTGTGTGTGCATTGACTAATATGCATTTGTACACACACGTACATATATATATATAGAGAGAGAGAGATCACATGCGCTACCTCAAACACTCATACATACAAAAAATGGTGACAAACTCGTTATCGAGTATGACCATCACAAGGTATCTTAGCAAAACTCATTTATGACTTACAATTTCAATCACAGTCTGTGCATGAAGTGGTGAAAAGTATGCATACAAACATAACGACTGCCTTCCTGTTACCGAGCACGACCATTACACAATACCCCGCAAAGCTTCATCGGTGCCACACAAGTATATGACTCTTCAGTCAGTCAGTTAAGTGCCATACGTGATACACGCTTAGGCGATCATGTCTCGAAAGAGACATAACTGACTGAGCCGAAAATTTTCTCGCAGTAGGCTACCATTACTTTCTACGGTAGACTGGTTTCCAACCTATGGCTATAGAAACCCAATCTGTCCTATTATTTGACCCATAGCTGGAGGGAAACGACAGATTAATATCTTTCCCAAGAGTATTTGCACATAAGTGAATGCAACGAATCCAAGTGGAATTTGAACCCTGCTCTCCGATTTCTCGTTCCAAGCCGATATCCACTGCACCACAACTCACATCACATATGACTCTTAAGCTAGCCATACGCACCACCCAATAAGTTCCCCTAAAATAGACACCCACTCAAACCACCAATCCCTTATTTCCGCCAAAACATCGTGTGATGCCTGTGCATGAAATCTTTCAAGTGAAGAGAGATGCTGCACAGGTTCAGTCCTGCTCCCCGAGCAACACAAGCAACGATCCGAAAAGTAGAGGACATCGGCATCATCGGTAGCTAGTGTGCCGCAGGTTTCCATCACAGTTTTCCTTCTCCTCGGGAGATGTCATAAATCTATTCAAACAAGCGAACATACTTATACAGGCATTAAACACGTGTATGTGTTAAGTTTGTTGCTTTATCCGAGAAACAACGGAAAAGGCATACATAGATACAGGGTGCGAGGAATAAATTGTCACCTAAATTAGGCAAAAATAAAAATAACACTGACATCTCATTTTAACAGATATATTTACCAAAATTACACAAAAATACGAAAAATAAATTTCTTCAATAAAATCACCATTGGCTTTAACCACGGCCCTATAGTCGACATCGAAATCTCCTGTATCTCTTCTGGACAGTCTCCTTGTTTAAGTTGGTGAATGCTGCCATAATCCTTGCCTTCATTTCATCGTTGGTATTATATGGAGGTTTATTGGTCTCTCGCTCAACTGCAACCTACACATAATAATGAAGGTGGTTGTCGTCTGGGGAGTTAAGTGGCCAGATGTACGGGTGATGTGGCTGCAGAAATTGTCTGAGAGCCTTGAATGGGTTCTCCTGCTTGTATATGCAGAGTCCTGTTGCCAGACATTGAGTCTTTCAGTAGTCATACTCTCGACCCAGGACAGCACTACCTTCTGAAGATACTTGATGTAGGCCTCAGTGATGCGTCTGAGGCCCTCATAAACAAACTGGGGAGTTCTTTTCTTATCAAAATGAACAGAGTGAGTTTTCCGAGCTGCCGTGCTGTCGTAATCATCATTAAACTCATCCAACTCTTTCCGAATCCTGTGCATTGTCCTCATTTTCACACTCAATAACTCTGAAATGTTCAAATTGGAATTTCTGGCACGAATGCCAAGTAGTGCAGCATGCCGTTTCCAAATATCTGGCGAAGGGAATTGGGTTATGGTAATCTTTTTCTTACGTAGGGTGCCCAACTGACCCTACTATAGATTGCAATCGATAAAAATCAAAAGAAACGACGCGCAAGCGCGAAATAAAAAAGCATAATATGGCTGAAAATTACACACTGCAAATTATACTATCGTTTGTTTAACAAGTCAAATGCACGTGATGCATTATTAACCAATGAAAATCAAACTGTGCAAGAGTAAAAAAAAACGAAAGAAAATTTTTTTTCGGTGCCACTTTGGTTTGCTATCTACAAGGATAACTTATCTACAGTGAATAAATTTTGATTTGGAATATATATATATATATATATATATATATATATATATATATATATATATATATATATATATATATATATATATATATATATATATATATATATATATATATATATATATATATATATATATATATATATATATATCTGCCTCCTTCTACCGAGCGCCCATAGCTCAGGAGTAGAATCGCCGGCTCATTCCAATTTGGTCGGGTTTCAATCCTGGGTAAAAGCAATCGGATGTCTAACAGTACTGATGAGCTGTGATACAGCAAAACAGATCTGTCTGCGGCTGACTTTGAATTAATCCTTTTTTATATATATTTGCTCTGTAATATTTTATTACATGGAGCTCTCTTCCTGTATCATTTTTTTAATATTAAAATAAAATTTTTAATATTAATTAGGATCGGGTTTTTGGAATTTACCTTCCTGCTTTTTTCCCTTGGATTGAAGTATCTGAATTAAAATATATATATATATATATATATATATAAAGAAAATGCAATTAAAATATTAAATTTTTCTGTTTTATTTATGATCTACTATATATATATATATATATATATATATATATATATATATATTATATTTTAGAACATGTACATAATTATTCTACATATAGAATAATGATGTACATGTTCTAAATTTATAAATATTCACAGCTCTATATATTATATATTGAGTACTGTGTTAAATTAATGTTTTGGACGTCGTACGAATTATTTCTTCGTTCTGTATTCACTCGGATATATATATTTATATCAGGAAGAAAATGCAATTAAAATATTATAAAAAATCTAGACTATCGCCCGGTTCACACTCCACCCACATCTATTGAACAGGTGAAGAGGCTCATCCCCTCTTTCCTGTTTAGGATGCGGTTTCCGGCTTTCTCTTTTCCATTCTTTTTACCCTTACGTAGCCCCCTGCGCATCAGTGGCGTTATCGCCTTGCTTGGCGTGATATGATTAAAAAAATAAAAATAAAAAAATAAAAAATTTACATTGTTCTTCATAAGTATAATATTTTATGGTCGGAGATCACAATATTAAGTCTACATTGGAGATTTAGGGCAACTAGATCGCAATATAAAATGTACATCGCATACCAATGTAGATTTAGTGCAAATAGATATCAATATAAAGAGTAGATAGCATACAAAATTACATTTAGGGCAAATATATCGCAATATAAAATGTACATCGCATACCAATGTAGATTTAGTGCAAATAGATATCAATATAAAGAGTAGATAGCATACAAAATTACATTTAGGGCAAATATATCGCAATATAAAATGTACATCGCATACCAATGTAGATTTAGTGCAAATAGATATCAATATAAAGAGTAGATAGCATACAAAATTACATTTAGGGCAAATATATCGCAATATAAAGGGAAAATCGCATTGCAAAGTAGATCTAGGTTAAATGGATCGCAATTTAAAGAGTACATCGCATACCAAAGAACATTTTAGGGAAAATAGTGTCGATCGAATACCAAATTACATACACGGTAAACAGATGCTATATAATGGGTAAATCACATGCTAAAGTGGATTTAGGGCAAATAGATCTCAGTATAATGTGTAGATCGCATATCAAAGTTGATTTGGGGTAAAGAGATTGCAATATATAGCATAGATCGATTATTAAAATAGATTTAGGGCCAATGGATCGCATCAATATAGATTTACGGCAAATATATCGCAATATAAAGTGTAGATCGCATACCAATGTAGATATTAGGAATATAGATAGCAATATAAATTGTACATTGCTTCGCAGAAAAGATTTACGACAAGTAGACTTCAATATAGCGGATGTACGTTGTGGTGCGTTGGACATCGGCTCGGAACGAGAAATCGGGGGTGGGGAGTTCGAATTTCAGCCGAATTCATTGCATTCACTTACGCACAAATACTCTTGGGAAAGGTATTAATCCGTCTCTTCCTTCCAGTTATGGGTTAAATAACAGGACAGATTGGGTTCTATAGCCTTGGCAGGCAACCAGTCTACCACAGAAAGCAATGGCAACCTACTGCGGGATGATCTTCTGCCCAGTCAGTCATGTCTCTTTCGAGACATGATCGCCCAAGCGTGTATCACGTATGGCACTTAACTGACTGAAACCTCAATATAAAGTGTAGGTCAATTATCACAGCAGGTTTATGACATGAAGTTCGTAATATAATGTGCGAATGACATACCAAAGAACATTTAAGACACGTAGATCAAAATATAACGTGTAGATCGCTTAGCAAAATAGATTTACTACATGTAGATCTCAACATAATGTGTAGATCGAATATGAAAGTAAATTTAAGTCACTGGATCTCAATATCAGATGTTGATCGCATAACCATAGAAATTTAAGACACGTAGATAGCGAGAATATTTTGAGGATCCTAGATGACACGCCAGGATTTGTTATTGGAGGCCACACCTTGAACAACATAAGGTATGCAGATGATACAGTGCTGATTGCAGACACGGAAAGGAAACTACAAGACCTCCTACAGAAGGTATCGGTGGAGAGTGACAAAAAAGGACTACAAATAAACTTCAAGAAAACTGAATGCATGATCATCAGCAAAAGGTGCGACTCAAAATGACAAATGCAGGTGGGGGACACCAGAATAAAGCAAGTACAAAAATTTAAATAACTAGGAAGTGTTCTAACAGGAGATGGAAAGTGCGACACAGAGATCTGAAGGCAAATTGGCATGGCAAAGGACGCGTTCCAGAAGCTGAGTAAAGTACTAACACAGGAAAATTTAACTAGAAACAAAGAAAAGAGTTCTGGATTGCCGTGTGTTGTCAGTTCTTCAATACGGCAGTGAATGCTGGACAATATCATCGAAAATGAGGACACAATTGGAAGCAGCGGAAATATGGTTCTACAGAAGGATGCTGCGGACAAGCAACGATGAGATGTTGGAAAGAATGGCAACAAAAAGGAAATTAATAGTGAGCATCAGGAAGAGACAACTGAAGTTCCTGGGACACGCAATGAGGAAAGAGAGCTTGGAGAACCTGATACTGACTGGCCAGATAGAAGGAAAGAGAGACAGAGGAAGGCAGCGGATAACATATTTGCAGGGCCTGATCAGGTGGATGACAGAACGGGGGTTGCCAGGAGTAACAGGAGCAAACATACTAAGAGCCACAAAGGATAGGGAGACGTGGAGAACCATGATCACCTACGTCCTGAAGGGACAGGGCACATAGAAGAAGAAAAAGATAGCAATATAAAGTGTACATCACGTAGTAATTAGATTTAAGATACGTAGATCGCAGTATAGTGTGTATATATCATACTAAATTAGATTTAGGACTCGTAGATCGCAATATATCGTGTAGATTGCATACTAAGTAGATTTATGGATGTAGATCGAAGTAAAACTTGTACATTCCTTTAGGAAAATGGATTTGCCAGATTTCAATATAAAATGTAGATTGAATACCAAAGTAGATATAGGACACATAGATAGCAATATAAAGTGTGGATCACATGCCAATGTAGATTTAGACACGTCAGTCAGTCAAGTGCCATGCATGATACACGCTTGGGGCGATCATGTCTCGAAAGGGCAGAACGTTATACCGCAGTAGGTTGCCATTGCTTTCTGCGATAGACTGGTTACCGACCAAGGCTATAGAACCCAGTCTGCCCTGTTATTTAACCCATAACTGGAGGGAAGAGACGGATTAATACCTTTCCCAAGGGTATTTGCGCGTAAGTGAACGCAATGAATTCAACTGGAATTCGAACTCGGCTATCCGTTTTCTCTTTCCGAGTCGATATCCACTGCACCACAACGCATATTTCGACACGTATTTATCAATATAATGCGTAGAATGCATACCAAAGTACATTTAGGAGACGTTTTTCGCAGTAGAATGTGTAGATCGCATACCAAAGTAGATTAAGTACGCATAGCTCTTCTGTATACCAGAGTAGATTCATGACACGTAGATGTAAGTTGTACATCGCATGCAAAAGTAGATGTATGATACGTATTTCGCAATATAATGTGTGGATCGCATACCAAAGTAGATTAAGTACGCATAGCTCTTCTGTATACCAGAGTAGATTCATGACACGTAGATGTAAGTTGTACATCGCATGCAAAAGTAGATGTATGATACGTATTTCGCAATATAATGTGTGGATCGCATACCAAAGTAGATTAAGTACGCATAGCTCTTCTGTATACCAGAGTAGATTCATGACACGTAGATGTAAGTTGTACATCGCATGCAAAAGTAGATGTATGATACGTATTTCGCAATATAATGTGTGGATCGCATACCAAAGTAGATTAAGTACGCATAGCTCTTCTGTATACCAGAGTAGATTCATGACACGTAGATGTAAGTTGTACATCGCATGCAAAAGTAGATGTATGATACGTATTTCGCAATATAATGTGTAGATCGCATACCAAAGTAGATTAAGTACGCATAGCTCTTCTGTATACCAGAGTAGATTCATGACACGTAGATGTAAGTTGTACATCGCATGCAAAAGTAGATGTATGATACGTATTTCGCAATATAATGTGTAGATCGCATACCAAAGTAGATTAAGTACGCATAGCTCTTCTGTATACCAGAGTAGATTCATGACACGTAGATGTAAGTTGTACATCGCATGCAAAAGTAGATGTATGATACGTATTTCGCAATATAATGTGTGGATCGCATACCAAAGTAGATTAAGTACGCATAGCTCTTCTGTATACCAGAGTAGATTCATGACACGTAGATGTAAGTTGTACATCGCATGCAAAAGTAGATGTATGATACGTATTTCGCAATATAATGTGTAGATCGCATACCAAAGTAGATTAAGTACGCATAGCTCTTCTGTATACCAGAGTAGATTCATGACACGTAGATGTAAGTTGTACATCGCATGCAAAAGTAGATGTACGATACGTATTTCGCAATATAATGTGTGGATCGCATACCAAAGTAGATTAAGTACGCATAGCTCTTCTGTATACCAGAGTAGATTCATGACACGTAGATGTAAGTTGTACATCGCATGCAAAAGTAGATGTATGATACGTATTTCGCAATATAATGTGTAGATCGCATACCAAAGTAGATTAAGTACGCATAGCTCTTCTGTATACCAGAGTAGATTCATGACACGTAGATGTAAGTTGTACATCGCATGCAAAAGTAGATGTATGATACGTATTTCGCAATATAATGTGTGGATCGCATACCAAAGTAGATTAAGTACGCATAGCTCTTCTGTATACCAGAGTAGATTCATGACACGTAGATGTAAGTTGTACATCGCATGCAAAAGTAGATGTATGATACGTATTTCGCAATATAATGTGTGGATCGCATACCAAAGTAGATTAAGTACGCATAGCTCTTCTGTATACCAGAGTAGATTCATGACACGTAGATGTAAGTTGTACATCGCATGCAAAAGTAGATGTATGATACGTATTTCGCAATATAATGTGTAGATCGCATACCAAAGTAGATTAAGTACGCATAGCTCTTCTGTATACCAGAGTAGATTCATGACACGTAGATGTAAGTTGTACATCGCATGCAAAAGTAGATGTATGATACGTATTTCGCAATATAATGTGTAGATCGCATACCAAAGTAGATTAAGTACGCATAGCTCTTCTGTATACCAGAGTAGATTCATGACACGTAGATGTAAGTTGTACATCGCATGCAAAAGTAGATGTATGATACGTATTTCGCAATATAATGTGTAGATCGCATACCAAAGTCGATGAATGACGCGTAGATAACAAACCCAAGTGACCCCGTTCTTTTTATTTCTTTATATCTGACAAAACTTTAATAAAAGTGAAACTTGTTAGATTAATAAACGTTACCTATTCGTTCTTTATCTTATAATTTCATCGGTTTCGGATCCATATTTGGTTTGTAACTGTCCTCAATCCGTATACACGTGCGTGTATGTGTGCACATATATATATATATATATATATATATATATATATATATCAGCATGTAGTGTGGGTATAGAAGAATCCAAAAGTGTATCTTGTACATACAGTTGTAGGATAACTCTCTAAGAGAGCTCTAAATATATATGTATATAAAGACATATAGAGCAAATATTAGAAAAATTAAGGCAGACACATTATTATATCATGATAAATCGGAAGTATGGGCCTGTTTCAGGCGTACCATCATCAGTTTCCGTCTTTGTTGTACAATGAAGACGGAAGCTGATTATGGTTCTCCTGAAATAGACCCTACTTCCGATTTACCATGAAATAACGCGTCTGACTTAATTTTTCTTATATATATGTGTGTGTGTGCGCGCGCACTCTCCTTAATTCGACCGTGTTCATTTGTTTGTCCTATGAATGTTAGAGAAAATTAAAAAAAATGTTAGGTTTTTTGAATGTGGAAAGATTTATATAAATGTACAATGCTTTATTATTATTATTATTATTATTATTATTATTATTATTATTATTATTATTATTATTATTCCGTTCCTAACAGGAGCAGTGGTGGATCAATCAGGCCTTCGTCTGATACGGAACTATTGGGTGAAATCTTCACTGTGTAATGTCTGATATCCGAAATTTATGTCACCACTGAATTAAGTGCCCTAACAATGAAGACGAAAACGTTTAAAAATAAATTTTCTTGCAAGTTAAATGCTTTTTATCAATATGAGTCTTAATTATTTAGGTATCGATATATGTACATATATACATATTTTTTTAAAAATAATATCACCCCGAGCAAGGCGGTAACGCCACTGATGCGCAGGGGGCTTCGTAAGAGTAAAAAGATTGGAAAAGAGAGAGTCGGGAACCACATCCTAGACAAGGAACAAGAGATGAGCCTCTTCACCTGTTCAAGAGACGTGGGTGGAGTGGGAACCGGGCGATAGTTTAGTCTATCTACTCCAATTGAAAAAGAAAAAAAGAAAAGAGTAAATAGATTGGAAAAGAGAAAACCGGAAACCACATCCTAAACAGAGAACAAGGGATGAATATATAATGAAATTTGAGCACTCTAGCTATTGGGTGCGTAATATGATATGCGCTAAAAAGACTGCCTTCTTCCACCGAACGCCCCGTGGCCTGGGTTGTGTAGCAATCGGAGTCTAACCGTACTGATGAGCTGTGATACAGCGAAACAGATCTGTCCGCGGATGACAATAATATATATATATATATTTTTTTTTTAATTCAGATACTTCAATCCAAGGTAAAAAAGCAGGAAGGTAAATTCCAAAAAACCCGATCCTAATTAATATTAAAAATTTTATTTTAATATTAAAAAATGATACAGGAAGAGAGCTCCATGTAATAAAATATTACAGAGCAAATATATATTAAAAAAGGATTAATTCAAAGATGTTGAATGGCCATTTCGATATGAAGATCCCCACGGGGGACAACACATCACCTCAGCAACAGAAAAATCATTTCAGAAACTGATGAATTTTATTTTAACATGATGGTGCCACTCCGCATCATGGAAGCGTAGTCCGTAAGTCAGTCAGTTAAATGCCATACGTTTGGGCGATCAGTTCTCGAAAGAGACATAGGTTGCCATTGCTTTCTGCGGTAGACTGGTTGCGAGAGGTTGACTTTTTCAATATGGATAATATCATCGAAGCTGGATGCTGGATAATATCATCGAAGATAAAGGAAAACCTTGAAGCAACTGAAATGTAGCTTTACAGAAGAATGCTGCGAATATCATGGATCGCGCATATAAGCAATGATGAGGTTTTGGAAAGGATTGAAACGAAAAGGAAATTAAAATACTGAGCATCAGGAAGAGACCGCTGAAGTTCCTGGGACATGCAATGAGGAAGGAGGACTTGAAGAACCTGATACTAACATGCCAGATAGAGGGTGAAAAAGAGAAGGGAACGCAGCGGATAACATATTTGAAGGACCTGATCAGGTGATGGTGGAACTAGGGTTGCGTGATGTAACAGGAGAAAGCGTGCTAAGAGCCACCCGGGAAAGGGAGATGCGGAAAGCCATGATCGCCTACGTCATAAAAGGACAGAGCACATAAAAGAAAAAGAAATTGTGACGGGCAACAGTTTGAGCTCTTGTGTTGATAAAATTTAAGTATTTTTGCATTATTTGTACTCAATAATAATTTAATTGTCTATATAAAAATTGTATTAGGAAATGTAATTTGTAATCTGAAAATAAATGTTATCATTTACTATCCACCTACTTTTGGACACCTATTCGAAGTTTCCTAAAGTCTCCGTGCTGATGTCTTCACTCATAGGGGCTGTTTTCTTTTTCTGTAAAAAATGACAGTTAAAGTGACAAATTCTTTGCACTAAAAATATCAACGCTCTATCTCCAATCCGATTTCGAACAATTTACGATAAAAAATCTGCTTACTAAAATACATTTTATCAGTAAAACTACTGAAAAAGAAACAATCTTGTCTGTAAACATTATCACAATTCAATACTATATATATATATATATATATATATATTTTAATTCAGATACTTCAATCCAAGGGAAAAAAGCAGGAAGGTAAATTCCAAAAACCCGATCCTAATTAATATTAAAAATTTTATTTTAATATTAAAATAAATTCCAAAAACCCGATCCTAATTAATATTAAAAATTTTATTTTAATATTAAAAAATGATACAGGAAGAGAGCTCCATGTAATAAAATATTACAGAGCAATATATATATATATATATATATATATATATATATATATATATATATATATTCAGAAATTATAACATGGATATGTTACAATATCACTACAAAAGTAGCTATTTTGTTTCGACACTTCTTGTGTCTTGTCAAGTGATGTCGTTTATTTTAAATTGAATCGTTTTAAAAGGTTAAAAACAAGCAAGACCCCTTTAATCAGGGAGGCATTGTTGTATGCACAATGTGGACCAATCAGAGTAAAGTAACTTCTAATTTGGAGAATATGTGGGCAGACTTAAAATTAATCTTGGTGGGCATTGGTATTAAAATTTGATTAAATTGTGATCAGCATTATTAATTAACTATTATATCTACTTTATTTTTTTTGCGAAAATTAAAAAAAAATTTTTAGTTTAACAATTTAGTAGATTTAGAAAGTTATTCATATATTAAACGAGGAAGAGAAAGAACGCATACATAAATAAACCTACAAACATCCACACATGGAAAAATAGATGAGTAAACAAACACTGACAAACAGACACATATACAGATTAATATACCCACGCATATATACATAGACAAATTACAAAATGTAGCCTTTATCGATTTGTCAGTTTGTCCGTTAACTTTTAAACAACCTAATTTGTCACATATTGGATACAGTCAAGGCGAATTCATAACGTGACCGGCCTTGGATGAATGAGGTCGGGATAGACATAATCATATTTCATTGCATGAACATATAAACAGAATTAAATATATACTTCCGCAAAAAAAAAACAAGCTAAAGCTAAATGCATGTTCAAAACGTCACACATATACATATATATGCTAAGCTCCATATCGTCCATATGTTGTTATGTCTTTGGGCCCTAGTTGTCTTGAACGCGCACGTGTGTCTTTGCGCGAGTCAATGGGTGTACAAATGTATATATATATATGTCTGCGTCTGTCATGACGACAGATTTTCTCCCACTTCCACAAAAATACACGAATATACGCAACCCTACATATAACCATTTTTTTAAAAAGAATAATCAGTTTGTCTGACGATCGTTAGAGCTCTAACACTGATATTGAGCACTTTCAAATACGTATCACGCATATATAATATATAAATAATATAATATATGAAACAAAGTGCATATATATATATATTGATATTTATAATTATATACATACACTTTTCACACACACACACACACATATATATACACATATACGAATATACATACATACATACACGCATACACATATACACACATACAAATACATACGTATATATATATATACACAAATACACATACATATACACACATACACAAACATACATATATATAGATATAGACATGTATACATGGACATCTGTACATACATATATACAAGTATGAATATATACACATATACACACACATACATACATAAGTATATACACACACATATATATACACATATATCCGTACAAAAGCATACAGACATACATGTAAGACATACACACACATACAAGTAAATGAATACAAATACATACATATCAGTAAATAAATATCAATATGTCTACTAGTACAAAAGTACAGATGTACACTTATATATACATACATACACACATACACATATATACATAGATACATACATACATAGACATACACACACACACATATATATATAAATATACATGTACTAATATATAGGCATTAATTTGCCTAAATCTGATCCGACACGGATGCTCCAACAAATTCTTCCCCAGGTACACAATCCGGCACATATCAACTCAATAACACTTTGCAAGCACCCAATCCAACACCTAAATAGCCATGAAGCATCTAATCCGACATCGATTATCACGCCAATACACGACAGAGCTTATACCAATACAAATCATTCGGCCAAAGCCCAACACGCTTCCCCATAGTACTGACTGTCAAAACAACAACCAATAACCATGATACTCAAGGCCCATGTCCCACACAGTTTCTTAACTATTTATAAATTCCCGAACCCGCGAAAACTAATGTCGGGTAGAGCACCACAACCATACAACCCGCCGATCAATATAAGGTCGAACGGCCGGCAAAAAATAGTATAACACATGGCGAACAACGCACCCAGTAAAGATCAACCAGAACGCCCAACCCGAATAAAGACACCCATCAAAAAGCCAGTCAAAGATATTTTTCTTAATTTTTCAGTATTACAACCCGGATTTTAATGTAAATGCTGAACTATGCTTACAATGAAATGTGAGCTCATTCATCTGGTTTAACAGTTTAACCTTGTCCCTAAATTTGATCATTTCTAATTTTTCATTGAGACAAAGATAACAAGGTGTACGGAGGGAATTACAAGTTCGGACCTTTGTAAGGATTTTCCATTTAACAGTGGGTGTTTTGTCTTTTTCCTTTAAAGACCAATAGTATTTGGATAATGAAGTGCTGTATTTATAAGAACCATTATTGAAAGACAATGTGTGTTGATACCAGCGAGTTTTGAACGGGTTTTTAGTAGAACCGATATAAAATTTTATAGTATTAAGATTTTCAATTATGGAGACGGTAAAAAGATAAACTATGGAGCTAACTAGACAGTTATTATGCAAAGGGCAAACTTTAGGATTTCTACAATTACAATCGCTGGTATTAGTTCCTTTGTCCCTGGTACGATCTATTTGAGCATTGTAATTTACAGTGTTTTTTGTATCATAATACTTGTTGAGGACTTTGTTGTTATTTTTTTAAATAATTTTTTCTAGATTATCCGTGCAACTGTAGCTTAACTTGAGTGTATTATTATTGAATATTTTGCTAAGAGGATTAGTTTTTTGGAAAGTGTTTGCTGATTAAGTTTAAGAATTTATGCCCCAATTTAGTTTTAACCATCAAATTGTAGGGAGGGGTAAACCATATGATTTTTCTAGATCATTTCTTCTTATCATAGTAGGGTTTCTGAATTTGATATCAGCAGCCTTATAACCGCTGTCTCTAAGTGCAGAATTATAAAATTTGATATGCTTATCAAAAATTACTTTACTAGATGAGTTGTTGCTGAGTCTAGATTCAATAGAAGATGGTATTTGTTTAATGACCGATGGGGGATGGTTAGAATTAGGATTTAGGTATATTGGATTGCAGTTGGCCTTCATGTAAGGTTGAAAAGAATTATTATTAAGGTCCAGAGTAACATCTAAAATGTCTACTTGTTTAATGTTGGTGGTAATTTCTACCTTAAGCCCTAAACTCTTTAATTCTCTGTGTATTATCTTCCTAATACGATCTACCCTAATTTTAGTGGAATCTCTAACAATCAGTAAACCATCATCTCTAAATATACCTATACTATCCGTATTTATATCCTTGTAAGCGGTTAACTGTAGAGAATAAATAATCCCACAAGATCAGAGGCCTCATACGAATCTGGGGAACCCATTGCAATGTTAAAATATTCATCAGAGGTCTTTTTAGTCCATTGTTCATCATTATAAATCAGAACAGAACTTCTACATTTTAGTATAACATCCATTTCGCTAGCAGAAATATCAGAGTACTACTTAGCAAATTCCAAGGCCAAGGTAAAGTGGTCCTTAGAAATGGATGGATAAAATTCCATAATGTCAAATTGTATAAAGGTAAAATTACATTTATTCTGGATGGTCTTAAACCAGTTGATGACATCTGAGGTATTAATCCATTGCATGAGTCGGATGGTGCATTTAATAGATTGGTTGATCCTTTCCAAAATGGCTTTGCTGATTTTGCCAACTTCCGTTCTAGTAGGACTAATTAGACGTGTAGAGGGTTTTGTTCTAAAGTCTGGTTTATGGTCCTTTAATAAAACATATGCTTCTTTTGTTTGTAACTTACTAACACGGTCAGTAATGCATAGTTTGTCCGTAATTGATTTGCCAATTTGGTTAATGTTATTAACCAGACGGAAATTAGTAGTATCTATTTTCCTATAGCTTTTGGTTAAAGTGTTTTTAACTAGGTTGTCGTAAGCCTTGGGACATACTTTATAAAAGTTTGCGGTTTTATCCAATTTAGCGTAGATATCATTGGATTTATTTATGTCCTTAACAATATATATATATATATATATATATATATATATATATATATAATGGAAATTAACGCATATATATATATATATATATATATATATATATATATATATATATAATGGAAATTAACGAAGATTAACGAAACTGGTTATAAACAACCGACAATTTGAAATGATTTTTTTTAACATTATTTTTTATCAATACTCGTATTTAAGTAGATATTCTGTTTATAATCAAACAGTATTATATATTTATTTCTACCGGCCTGATTATTTACGATATTTTTTTGTTGACATTACGATACATTTCAGAGCAGAGATGGTTATTACGATGAATTCGAAAATTGTGTTATAGGCTTAATTTGACTTCGTTTCGACTGATCGTCATTCGTGGTCCAGAGGTCTAAGACGCGTCAGATCATATGTTGGTTTCTCCTATGTGGATAGGTTCGAATCCTGCCGAATGGCACACATTTTCGTAAAAAAAATTTATCGTAAATAATCAGGCCGCTAGAAATAAATATATAATACTGTTTGATTATAAACCCAATATCTACTTAAATACTAGTATCGATCAAAAATAACGTTCAAACAAATCAATTCAAATATCTTTGTTTTGAACGTTATTTTTTATCTTTTTTATCAATTCAGCTTGTACATCACTGTTAAGTTATAACCCGGATATAAGAGAAACTCGGATATAAGAGAGCTTTTATATGGTCCTAAATTAGAGCCTGTGGTAATGTATATAAAATAGACCAAATCCAGATATACGATAACTCTTATCCTGTCTCGACAATTCGCTAATATCCGAGTTACACGTATTTTTTCGACTTTTACGGTTTTCTTTCTTTTCGTTTCTCCTATTTTGTAATCGTTGCTACGCTCTGTATGCTGTTTTCTTTCTTTCCTTCTTTTCTCTTTTTTTTATTTCTTTTATAAATTTCTCGTTTTCTTATCTCTTCACTTCGTTTAATGTTGCCATTGTGTCTTTTCTTCCACCCACTTTTTTTAAAATTCCTTCTTTCCTAAATAAACTTTTGTAAAGTCATATATACTAGTACTAGAAATAACGCCTTCGGTCAGATATTTTTTTCTCTGCACCAAATGTTTATTATGTACCTATATATATATATATATATATATATATATATATATATATAGCATGATGATGATCCACGTATACTGTCTTAATATGTATAGGAAAAACTACTAAAAAGTTGCAAGTTTAAAAATGTATTTTTTTTTACAGTATTTATTTATTTCTATTATTATATATATATATATAAATATTTGATATTTCAGACCAGCCTCGGCCTTTCATCTGAAACAAATGATTTTAAAATTTAAACCAGAAACGTTTGCCGCGAGAGTGTTCGTCGAGAGATGTTTACATCACGTGACATAGAAAGCGATAGAGTTTTTTAATATTTGTAAACGTAAACCTATATCTAATAATATTTTTAAATGTTGTTTTAAAGAAAAATTTTTAAGTGTATCTAAAAAATATTTAACTATTGAAATATTTATAAAGATTCAAAACACCTAAGTCCCTTTTAAACCCTAGCCTATATGTATTTAATTTTAGAATCCAGTATTTTTCTTTCTTTCTGCGTGAGTATGTGAAACTAAAATCGGAATCTATCAGTAAACATTTGCAGTTTTCTAATGTCTGTCCTGGTTGATTGAAGTGTTCAGCTATGGGTGAATAAGGGTTGTTTTGGCGTATGCTTATTTTATGATTATTGAAACGGGATCTAAAACTATTTCCAGATTCACCAATATATCCACTATTTGGACATATTGAACAGAAGAGAAAATATATTATATTTTGGTTGTCACAGGTGAGGCGTGGTGGGTGTAATTTGATGTTGGTGTTGGGTAGAGACCCTTAATATCAGGCAGACCCATAATATCAGGCATTGGTACCCGCACAGAACTTATATCTGGGTACATAGACAATATCCTAAAACCTTTATTGCCTGGCATACCTAGTTAGATTAGAGACACTACTGACTTTCTCAACAAATTACAATACATTAACTTAGTCCACGATGATAATATCCTAGTAACGATGGATATTACGTCTCTGTATACGAACATTCCACATGTTGAAGGAGTATCAGCTTGCCATGAGTTCCTTAGTAATAGCAAATTACCTAACAACCAAATTACAGATATATGCCAATAAATTTCATTTTAACACATAATAATTTTAAATTCAACAACAAACACTATTTAAAGTGGCACAGCAATGGGCACGAAAATAGCACCTAGTTATGCCAATATCTTTATGCATATTCTAGAAAGGAAGATACTAGACAATTCAGAATATAAACCATCACATTATTTTAGATATATTGATGACATTTTCTTATTATGGACTCATGGATTAGAAAAGTCAAAAAACCTTTTTACTTTCTGCAGCAACTTCCACAATACAATTAAATTTACCATGGAGTACTCATACACATCCGTCCATTTCTTAGACGTCATGATAAAATTAAACATACATACACTTTCCACCAGTCTATACAACAAACCCACAAACCAACATAAATTCCTACACTTTAACAGTTGTCATCCCCTTAAATTAAAAAAAAATCTATGGTATACAGCTCATTTATAAGAATCAAATGCATATGTTCAGACCATCTAGATTTTCTATACAACATTAACAACCTAACAAAGCAGTTTCTAAAATGTAAATACCCAATAAAAATAATAAAAGAAGCACTAAATAAAACCATCCACATAAATCGTAACACACTTCTCACATACAAGAAAAGAAAAAACAACAACCGAATTCCTATGGTTTTTACTACAATCAATATTACCACACACTTATTCAAAATTTTAAAAATGATTACAAGAACCTCCAATCAAACAAAATTTTTTCGATAAACCACCCATAAATGCAATGAAACAAACACCCAACCTATCGGCTATCCTCACTTCTACCAAATATCTAAAAAATACAAACCTATCAGTTAATTTCAAATGTGATAAATCTCGTTGTTTAGTTTGCAAATATTTAGTAAACGATGCAGTATTTTCTCTACCCAACACCAACATCAAATTACACCCACCACGCCTCACCTGTGACAACTAAAATATAATATATTTTCTCTTCTGTTCAATATGTCCAAATAGTGGATATATTGGTGAATCTGGAAATAGTTTTAGATTCCGTTTCAATAATCATAAACTAAGCATACGCCAAAACAACCCTTATTCACCCATAGCTGAACACTTCAATCAACCAGGACAGACATTAGAAAACTGCAAATGTTTACTGATAGATTCCGATTTTAGTTTCACATACTCACGCAGAAAGAAAGAAAAATACTGGATTCTAAAATTAAATACATATAGGCTAGGGTTTAAAAGGGACTTAGGTGTTTTGAATCTTTATAAATATTTCAATAGTTAAACATTTTTTAGATACACTTAAAAAAATTTTCTTTAAAACAACATTTAAAAATATTATTAGATATAGGTTTACGTTTACAAATATTAAAAAACTCTATCGCTTTCTATGTCACGTGATGTAAACATCTCTCGACGAACGCTCTCGCGGCGAACGCTTCTAGTTTAAATTTTAAAATCATTTATTTCTGATGAAAGGCCGAGGCTGGTCTGAAATATCAAATATATATATATATAATAATAGAAATAAATAAATACTGTAAAAAAAAATACATTTGTAAACTTACAACTTTTTAGTAGTTTTTCTTATATATATATATTGATCAAACAAATCATTTCAAATATCTTATATAGAGCAATGAATAAAAGTATAATATGTATATATATACATATACTTTTATTTATTGCTCCATTTTTGTACTTAGCACTGTTTGAAATTAATGTTTTGAACGTTGCAAATATTTTCTTCGTTCCTTATTCATTTTGATATATATATCAAACACTCTTCCCATCAACTCAACCCTCATCCTCGGTATCCTCATCCGTCTATTACCCTCCTACCGACATTTCCTATAACTATCCCCTCTTTCTTTATACTTTCCCCTATGTAACCCACTGCGCAATAGTGGCAGTGGAATGCCTTGCTTGGGGTGAAATGATTAAAATATATATATATAATTTGTGTATTTAGGCCGCACATTTTCTTTTAGACATGCCAGATTAAATAAATTGTAAACATTGTGTCTGCTTATTTTTAATAAAATCCGTTCATACTTACGGATAATATATATATATATATATATATATATATATATATATATATATATATATTACAAACGCACGTGATCCAAGCAGCACAATTCCTGTAATTACATCAAAACGAGGTCGGCTACGTTTCTTCTCTGGCGATCTGTGTTCAAACTCAAATGTCAGCAACGACCCTTTATTAATAAATGACACCTCCTATTTGAGATGACTTCCTCTGGAGTCTATATTTCTTCAGATTCAGTTCAGTATTTAAAAATTCTGTTGCTGTTCTTTTTCTTTTACCGTAAAACCTTGGTTCAACAATTTTTGATGGCATATGTACGTCAAAGGTGTCATGCAATTATTCCATAGCTACCTCTTTTCTTTTGATATGTTCTGATATGTTCAACTCCTCTGCTATCTCACGCAACTGCAATGCACGATCGACCAAATCTAGTTTGTGATTTTTTTTCCGGGACAACTGCTGATTTGGGATTACCTGAATATTCAGCATTATTTGTATCTGCACGATTGTGTTTAAAGTCAGCATACCATCTCTTAACCGTTCTTACCGACGGAGCAAAGTCCGAATAACACTTATTAAGTCATTGCTTTGCTTGAACAGTATTTTTTCCCATCAGAAAACAATCCTTTATCAACACACGAAATTCAGATTTTTTATTGTTTTGAAAAATTTGCAACAGTAGCTTCTCTTAACTGTAATTTATAATCTAATAATCTGATTGGACCCAAATTTTGTCACGTGCCATTTGAAGGTTAGTACTTCATAAAAATCATATGGATTTCCTATTAGTCACATCATCTATATGTCAGATCTGGGACTTATTGAGTAATGTGTTATTCCTTCTTCATTTTTACTAGAAAGTCATCTTTTTCCGACTTAATTATTTCCTCTAATGTTATGTGCAGTTCTCTTACTGTATTGTATAATACATAATTGATTTCATTTTCGGCCCTTATCGCCGCAATTATTGTGTGCTTAAGTGGTTCGCAGAATTTTTATATTAGTCAAGATAATCCGTCCGTATGACTCAATTTTTGGTTGGTAGAATTATTATATAGTTTAATCGGATAGTTCCCAAGTGCTGCAGTCTATTCGCTGTATGTGTGGGAGCACCCTTTTTTTTTTTTATCCATATATAGATAATAATAGACAATGATCTGTTTGTAGTAGGAATTCTCTACCATGTCTGAATTTATGAAACTTGAAAGATCTGGTCGTCTAACGTTTGCATTGATAATTTGTCCTAGATATTTAATTCCGGACATAAATAATTTGCATTTTCCTTCGCCGGTCTTAAAACCGTACACTTTAATTATCTTAAATCATTTTTTTAAAAATCTTCCTTATGTTTTTTGTTTATTTTTTCGGGTCTCACATTTAATAAGTTTGAGTTTGAGTTTTGTTTAACAGCATATCAACCTCTGTGGGTTATTTAATGCCAAAAAAATGGGGTTTTAAGGTGTGTGTTTTTTAAATGTTCAGTTATACTGAGAAGGTTGATTTACTCAGATTTTAATGAAAATTTTTTGTTTTTATTCTTTTTATTTTAGAAAACTGAAAATGTCATCTAGTTTTGTATTCAAAAATGTTTTGTTGAGAAAATTTTTTTCTTCAAAAATGAACTTACGCGAGGGTACAATATATATATATATATATATGTGTGTGTGTGTGTGTGTGTGTGTGTGTGTGTGTGTGACATCTTTATGGTTATAATTTTTTCTTCAAAAATGTATATTTTTCGAAAGAAGTCTATTTTTATGTATATATTTCTATAAAATGTATTTTTGCACTTTCATAGTGTTTTGACTCCAGTTTGGGGGTTAACTATTTGTCTATAGCTGGGACCCTAACAGGTGCAACCACTCCGGGTCAGGGTGGAACTGGGAACAACAGCAATTAAGAGGTGGTTCCATGCTCCTCACAACCTCCCAATCAGAGGCCTTGCTGCTGGATGCAGTTTACCATCATGCCCAGGGCCACTTTTAATAATTACATTATCTGAATATGCTTGTGCACATTCTAAACTGGTAAGCATCGTATCCATAATCTGTTGGAATACAACTGGTGCTAACTTTATACCGAAAGAAAGCTGGTTAAATTTGTATAATCCTCTATCAGTGTTAAATGTTAATAGATTTGAGCACTCTTTGTCTACGAGTACATAAGCGTCTGACAGGTTCAATTTAGGAAAAAAATTACCCCTATTCAATTTGGTAAAATTTTTCTCTGGACTTGGTAACGGGTAGCTATACTGTTTCAAACTTTCATTCAGCCCCGTTAAAATTTCAGCGAATTTTATTATTATTTCTTTTTAAGTAAACTGTCGGTGATGCCCATTCGAAATAGTTTGTATTTGATATCACATCTAATTTTTCTAGTCTCTCTAATTCCTTATTAATTGGTTCTAAAGTAGCAAAAGGTACACTTCTTTTTGGCTCGAATATCGGTGTTACACTCTCTTTTACCTCAAATTTAGCTTTTGTTTTTGTGCATGTCCCTAGACCTTTTGAGAAGAAATATGGAAAACTCCTTTTTTTAATCATTCTCTAATTTTCCATTTGCTAGTAAAAATATTTAATTTGTCGCAGAAATTAATTGGGAGATTCAAAAAATCAAATGCAATACATTCTGTTCTAAATAAATTAGCTGTATTCTTTAATACGAAAACCACCGCATTTTTAGTTTTGCCAACAATAAAAAAAGGTTACAAGTAAATTAAACTATTAAGTTTAATTTCTTTCTTGAAACTCTATGTGAAACTTTTTTAGAAGTCTATAAACTGGGTTTACTCATTTTTATCCATGTCTGCTCATTTATGATGGTAATACCAGATCCTGTATCTAGTTGTAGTTTTATTTTTACATTATTAATTTTCACAAAAATAAATGTCCTCTTTTTAGATGTTTCTAACTGTTAAAGACACTTTCGAAGTTTTGTTAATTCGTTATGCTTTTTGACTTTACAGTGTATTTACCATGTTCACATACGTTTTATTTTTCTTCCACTTTTTGTATTTATAATAAGTATTTTTTTGTTCTACCCTCCCGCATTTGTAGGATTTTTGTTCTAAAAAAAAACAAAAAAAAACAAACAATTACTTTTGAAAAGCTTATCTTCATAACTGAAGAGCTAGGTATCGAGTGGAGTTTATCGTCTTTTTTAATGTTCTGCTAGGAGTTGAAAAACGTCTCTAGTCTTTTTTCTTAGATGGTCGAACAATATGTACTTGTGAAATGTCTCTTTCCTCAACACTTGCGTTATCGAGTTTTAAATTTAAAATACGTTGACGCTCTTTCATTATTTTCTGGAGAGTTAATTTAGGATCCATTTCTAATTTAGAAAGTATTCTGAAACTTATTTCCATGTCCTGTGCAAATATTAGGCATTTAAATAAATCTGGAGTTAGTTCATGTTAAATGAACTTCTCGCATTCTCTATTCACGACTCTTGTATAAGTGAAAAATCTTCATCGTCACACTTTACTAAGTTAATCATTGCCATCATATATTGAATAATGAACTCTTATTCCCCAAAACTTTTGATAGTATTAATAGAGTTTTCTCAAAATTTATTTCACCAGTTTTTTTTGTTCTTTGTTTTTGCTTTTTTTGTTTTTGTTTGTTTGTTTGTTTGTTTGTTTGTTTGTTTGTTTGTTTTTTGCAAAACAAATTTACATACTTTTCATGTTTAGCAGAGGAACATTTTCTTAATAATAAACGCACTTTCCTTTTATCATTTCAATGCGAACTAAATGATCCCTTCGTATCTTCTATAAAAAGCTGGAAATTGTTGTTTTTGTTGTATCTTTTGTAGCGCCAATATTTGAATCTATGACAGATTTTAGTTCTTCACTGAATATTTTCTAGATTAATTTTTGAATAATTTCATCTGAGTATTTCCGCAGTTTTGTGAATTTGACAAATTTTGGTGTAGTAGTAAATATTCACTAAATATCCTATTACTAGCTATAGGACACACACACACACACACACACACACACACACACACACACACACACACACACACACATATATATATATATATATATATTTATTTATTTATATATATATATATTTATATTTATATATATATATATATATATTTATATATATATATATATATTTATATATATATTGTTCCCTCGCGTAAGTTCAAACGAATACTTCTCGTCTTTTTTGTAAAGTCACATATACTAGAAACAACGCCTTCTAAGAATGCTGTCCGACCTTTTTTCTTTTCTCTGCTCCGATTGCTAATTATGCACCCATATATATATATATGTGTGTGTGTGTGTGTGTGTGTGTGTGTCCTATAGCTAGTAATAGGATATTTAGTGAATATATATATATATATATATATATATATAGAGAGAGAGAGAGAGAGACAGAGAGAGAGAGAGAGAGTAGCGGCCATAATATAAGGAACGGAAACAACAAAGACATAAATATTTATATTACTTAAAAAGTAATGCATGATTAGCAATGAAAATTTTACCAAATAAAGATTAGGGTGTAATGCATAAATATTATACAAAGTTACAAAAAATTACATAATAGTTTTTTTTCCAATAAAGAGTAAATGGTACAAAGGAAATAAGCTACTGGACAAAAGTTAAGGAACGATGTTAATAATTTGCATACACTTTTAATTTACATTGTTGGACAAATTTAAGACATTCACTTCTGTATGAATTTGATTTTGAAAAGCGGCTGGGACCGCCAAATACCGTATTACCAATGGATTTGTAAAAATATCTAATTTTTGTTTCCTGATTATAATACTCTGTTAAATTTAGTAACAAAATGTAACATTGAGTTCTCTTTGGAGTCTGTCTCTATTGTAATTTACCTTACCAAATTTCAAGGATTCTGCTTAATATATATATATAAATATATATATATATATACACTACACTGTCAACATACACTACACTATCAACATACGTATGGCGTCTAAAAGACAAATATTTCACCAACAATAAGCTGGGAAATACTGAAAAAAGCACCTGCTTACAACAACATTACAAAAAATGCCTACTTTGCCTACATGAGAAAGTAGCAATTATATCACATACCCCACAAAAGAACTTACTAAACACGAGATCAGAACTAATTTCCAAATGCAGACATGAAAATAAATACCTATTATCACAATTTATACCAAACGGATAAACAAAAAAAAAAAAAAATCACACGTCTCTGCCATAGTAAAATTAATAATTAATAAACACTAGCAAGCACTACATATTATAATTTCCACCATGTAAATATACGCAACCACAAAAAATAATAAAACAAGCCAATAACCGACTTTAAAACAAAAATAGCAATACAGCCTTAAATAAAATAATAACAATTCTTACCTACCATAGTTTCACATAGAACCCATCAAAAGTACATATGTACGTACGAGAAATCGACAACTATTCGCGCGTTGACATCGCTGCACACCATTCGAATATGCCAACCGAATGAGTGTGTATGTGTGCAACGGCACACATATACATATATATACCGAACCCCGCACGATTTGCATGTGTATGTTTATGCAAGCCTCAGTGACCGAACGCGCGTACGTGTGTGTGTGTGTCCTTGCGCGCGTTGATGGGTGTACAAATGTATATATGTTTATGTCTGCGTCTGTCGTGACGACAGATTTTTCCCCCACTTCCACAAAAATACACGAATATAACCAATTTTTTTAAACAAATTAATCAGTTTGTCTGACGATCGCAAAAGCGCGAAACCCAGGGTTACAAACTCACACCTATCTATATGAATATATATATATATATATATATATATATATATATATATATTTTAATCGTATCACCCCGAGCAAGACGGTAACGCCACTGATGTGCAGGGAGCTAAGTGATAGTGAAAAGATTGGAAAAGAGGAAGCCGGAAACCACATCCTAAACAGGGAACAAGGAGTGAGCCTCTTAACCTGTTCAATAGACGTGGATGGAGTGTGAACCGGGCGATAGATGGATCTATCTACTCCAGTTAAAAAAAAAAAAACAAAGTGAGAAGATTAGAAAAGAGAAAGCTGGAAACCATATCCTAAACAGGGAACAAGGGATGAGCCTCTTAACCTGTTCAATAGACGTGGATGGAGTGTGAACCGGGCGATAGATGGATCTATCTACTCCAATTGAAAAAAAAAAAAAAGTGAGAAGATTAGAAAAGAGAAAGCCGGAAACCACATCCTAAACAGGGTGCGAGAAAAGAAGCTGGTGGAATAGAATTTGTGTTTACATTTTATTGGTTTCACAGTAAAAGAGTGGGACCTAGTTGCTAATCTTGTGGCTAGAGTAAATTCATATATAGGGGGCACTAGTGAGCTAAATTCATCAGAGCAAAAGCCGTGAAAGTATTTGTAGAAGAGACACAGGGAAGTCACATTGCGCCAGTGAGAAAGTGACTGTATTCGAGTTGCCAAGTCAAGATCGATCACATTACAGATTCTCCATTGGATTTTGTCAAGGGCCCCTAGGTGGATAGCAGGAGTACCTGACCAGATATGGCAACAGTATTCAATGCATGGACGGATGATAGATTTGTATATGTGCAGGATTGTTTCAGATGGGCAAAACTTCCTGGCCCTGTACAGAGAACCTTAGCAGCAGATTTAGCTATGGATTCTATATAGTCATTCCACTTGAGGACTGTTGTGAGAGTTAACCCGAGGAAGCGTAGTGTTTTGCTTTCAGGGAGACTAGCTTGATCCATGCTAATGGGAGGTAGGGGCGATTATCTGTGATGGTTAATAGATAGTAGCTTCGTTTTGGAAGCATTAAAATTCACAAGCCATATAATTGTATTGAATAAAAAATTTAATTTCACTGTAACATGAAACTGTTTGCAGAGTAGTTTTAACAATAGTCCTTTTAGAAGTTGCCTAAAACATTTTCAACTTTTCCAGTTTATTTGCTTACTTTATACAATAAAAGTTTTTCCATAAAACTTTTGTGTATTTGTTTGTTTTTAATATTATAAACATGTTTTTTTTTTCAAATTGGAATAATTCCTGTATCAATTTATTAAATTATCCCTTTCATATTTATTTATTTTTCAATTTTACCAAATAATCCTCTAACAGCAGGAAAAACACACACACACACACACACACACACACACACACACACATATATATATATATATATATTATATTTTTACAACGTCATGTGATCCCAGCAGCAAGATTCCTGTAATTACATTAAAACGAGGTTGACAGTGTTTGTTCTCTGGCGAACTGTGTTCAAACCCAAATGTCGGCAGCGACCCTTTATTCATATATAACAAAGATTGCTTTAGATATTTTTTCTCTTTTCGTTACAATATCTCTAATCAATGTTTGCCAATTTATAGATTTCTGTCTTTCATTCTTTTTTTCTATTTTCTTTATTTTTTTATTTCTTTATTTCTTAATTAACTATTACCCGTTTTCCATTTTCATTCTTCTACACTTCTTTTCTTTCAGTTCTTCATCCTCTTCTTCTTCTCATTATTATTATTATTATTATTATTATTATTATTATTATTAGTAGTAGTAGTAGTAGTATTAGTAGTATTGATGTTTCAAAAGTGAACGCTCTTCTTTCTGGATCTTGTGCCAAACTTAATTAGGTTGAATAAATATTTACAGCCTTCTTTTTTGAGAAAATAATTACTTTCTACTTTGTGTCAATGTCTACACTACAACTTTCACCCTCTCTACACTTCACTGTTTTCCCTCTATACACTTTACTCTTCCTCTTTCGACACGTTGCTCTTCCTTCTCTATACACTTTATTAGGCTAAATAAAAATCTACAGTTTTCCTTTTTAGGAGAAGAATTACTTTCTACTTTGTGTCAATCTCTCTACAATGTTTTATTCTCCCTTTCCACAATTTACTCTTCTCGTTTTCGACATTTTACATTTATATTTCTGTACAACTTTATTCTCATTTCTCTTTGCAGCTTATTTTTCTTACTCTGTACATTTTACACTTCTTCCTCCCTACACTTTACTTTTCTCCTCCTATACCTATTACCCTTCTCCGTCTCTACACTTCACGTTCCCTCCTCTCTACAATTTACACATCTTTCTCTCTAGACTTTATTCTTCTCTCTCACTACACTTTACCCTTTACCCTATTTACATTTCTCCTCTCAATATTTTACACTTCTCTCTCTCTCTACACATCACTCTTCTCTCTCTGAAAACTTTACTCCTCTCTCTCTCTCTCTACACTTTATTCTTCTCCCTTTCTACACTTTGCTTCTCTCCCTCTCTACACTTTATTTTGCTTGCACTCTACACTTTACTCTTCTCGATACGTTACCTTTTTTTTATACTTCCTCCTCTCTACAATTTAAAATTCCTTCTCTCTACACTTTACACTTCTCCTTCACTGCACTTCACACTGCACTCTCTCAACACTTTACACTTCTCCCTATCTAAATTTTACAATACTTTCTCTCTACAATTTACACTTCATTCTCTCTAATCTCTACTCTGTACCTTTCTCCTTCTCTACACTTTTACTTTTCTTCCTCTCTGCAATTTACACTTCTTTCTCTCTACACTTTACTTTCTTCTTACTCTCTACAATTTACTTCTTTCTCTCTACAATTTACTTTTTCTTCCTCTCTACAAATTTACACTTCTTTCTCTCTCTACACTTTACTTTTCTTCCTCTCTACAATTTATACACTTCTTTCTTCTACACTTTACTTTTCTCCTTCACTGTACTTTATACCTACTTTCTACACTCATACTTCCTTTCTGACCCTTACTCTTCTTTCCCTCTGTAAACTTTACACCCCTCTCTCTGTCTACACACACACATCTCTCGCTGTCAATTTTACTTTTCTCCCTCTCTACTTTTTCCTTTTTTCTCCTTATGTCCAATAGCACCCCAATTATATTTCTCTCTCTCTGTCTCTTTCTATTTATAGATTTTTAAACTGTCACTTTTCTTTGTTTTAAACTCCATCACTAACGTCAAATTTGAAAGTTTCGCTTAGTACATGTGCGTTAAATACTTGTAAAATTTCAATTGCCTAAATAATGATCAAATTCCTTATTTTCTTTCACTACTCTTTTAAATAATAATCTTGATTAAATCTATCTATCTATCTATCTATCTATCTATCTATCTATCTATCTAAAAATAGATATGTGTGTGTGTGTGCGTGCTTGTGTGTGTGTCTGTGTGTGCGTCTAAATTCTAACGAACCCTTTTCCTCCAAAACCCTTGGTCCGATTCTTGTCGATCATGATATGAACCTTTGATGTACGCAAAAAAGTTTTTGAATAGATTTACACGGTACAGCAAAAATCACCGAAACGCTTAGAATTTACGAAAGCTTCTCCTCCGAGACGCCTTATGCGAATTTAACCATAATCCGGTAACTTGTAGATCAAGGTCCGAACCTTGGATGTATACAATTCTTTTTCGAATCAATGTACAGAGTTTGTCAAAAATCAACGACAAAAATAATTTCGTGTGGTCTTTTGCGCACTTTTATGCATTTCTCCAAGACGCTTCGCTTAAACTTAACTAAAATCGAATCACTTGTAGAACAATGTATGACACTTCATTATACGAAGAAAAATTTCAGTTGACACACATGGAGCGGCAAAAGTTAATGGAAAATGTTGCCTTTTGCGATCGTTTATTTCTCCAAAACGCTTAGTTGTATTCCAACAAAAATCGCTCCTTTTTCGTAACTTCTAACTTATCATATGCAAGGCCGGGTTATCTATCTATCTATCTATCTATCTATCTATCTATCTATCTATCTATCTATCTTAAGTGTGTGTTTATATGTATTAGATACACATGTATATGTATATGTATGGGCGTGTGTTTCTGTTAACATTTATTGATCTATCGATAAATCCATCTGTTTGTGTTTTTGAAAAGCATTATTGCATCTTAATCATTTTCCGCCTATGCTTACCTCATTTATATACATATATATACATATATATACATATATATATATATATATATATATATACACACACACACACACACATATATATATATATATATATATATATAGGGAAAATTAAGGCAGAAACCTTATTTCATGGTAAATCGGTAGTATGGCCTATTTCAGGCGAACCATCATCAGCTTCCGTCTTCATTGTACAAAGGATTTTATACGAGGACCACACGAAATTCTGTTTGTCGTTGATTTTCGACAAACCCTGTACATTGGTTCGAAAAAAATTGTGTACATCAAAGTTTCGGACCTTGATCTACAAGTTACTCGATTTCTATATGTATTTATATACATATATATTTAGAGCTCTTTTAGAGAGTTATCTTATCATTGTATGTACAGGATACTCCTTTGGATTCTTCTATATCTACACCGCATGCTGATATATATATATATATATATATATATATATATATTCCTTCTTTGCATAAAACATGATGTAAAAACAAACACTCGGTGCATTAGTTACACACCGTAATGAGTCTGATTATAATTTTGATTTAGAAAGTGACACTCTAATTAAAAGGGTAATCAATTTATTAAAACAGTGCATAGGTCGTGCTTTAATCGCTAGCAAATTTACATCCAGGTTCTTCCAACATTTCACTTTTCTTGGCAGATCTTTTATCACAATGTGGAATCTTTAATAAAAAAGTGATGGAAACATGAACGGAAAGAAAATCAAACTAATGAAATTGGTTAGACTAAATACACTCAAAACATATTAAAATTAACAAATCTTAAATACAAAGTTTAAACTGAAATTTCAGCGTTACCTTTTGTTTGCATGCGTAATAGCATTAACTTTGAAATTAATTTAGTTCGATGAATTCCGAAAAGAAAAATGCGAGACGAATTTATTTTACATTTTGTCATAATTTTTCTTAATACATATCCATATTATCATAGAATTAAGTCACGACTCAGGGTTTCATGCGTTACGCAATCATCATGTGCATATTATAAACTATAAATATGTGCTTTTCTGTGTATCTCTGCATATATATATATATATATATATATATAAACTTATTTATAAATAGAACATTGTCTGTGTCTGTGTGTATGTGTGTGTGTCCGTTACCTATAGACTCCGAAACGGCTTAACCGATTTTCTTGAAAATTTACACAGTTGTACTATAAGCGTCTGCCAGTGTTCTTAGCCAGGTTTTGTGTCGAGGTACCCCCGATAAATATTGATAATCGGAAAAATGGGGTTATAGAAGGAGTGGTCCGATTTTAATCAAATTTGATACACTCATAGACAAAGACATAAGAAACGATATTCAGATGTTTCAAGGTTGCAGTTCTTACAATAGTCCAGAAAATCAATAATATATATATATATATATCTAAAAGGCAAGATGTTTGTGTATGTGTTTGTTTATCTGCCTGTATGTCTGTATTTTTTTCAGCCCTTTTATTTTAGTTTTTGCTTCGGGGTTGGCTCTAAGTAGGTATAATTGTAGTTCTTAGTCTCAGACATGATACCATTTACTCAGAGGATTTATTTGGCCTTCAAAATTCAGTTTACGACCAAAAAAACTAATTTGATATCGATACCAGGAAATCAAAATTTGACTTACATTCATTCATTTTTCTTTCAGTTTACGGTTTCGCTTTAACTGGAAAAAAACAATTGCTTTTTAGTCTTTCGTGCCAACGTCCAAAGATTCTGAGCTCCAGGACCATGGATTAGTTTTAAAGCTTTCATTTACACCCGGGCAACGCCGAGCTATACTGCTAGTATATATATATATATTTGTCTATGAGTGTACTGAAATTGGGTGTGTTAGCCGTGTTGAAATGTTCCAACACGAAATTTTTGCACACATTTAAGTCATTTCATGTTTTTAATTCAACGAATGCTCTTTGTTTATTGTGATTTTATGTCAACTGGACAGTATAGGAAGGGCAATTGGACACATCTGTGAGAGAAAAACTACACCATGACGCAATTTACCCGCCACAGATTTGGAACAGCATGATATTCGCGCTGGATGTTTCAATACGAACATTTCAGGGTTTTCAGGTGTCAATTTTCGGTCCGTGCAGAGGATTCGAAAAGGGTTGCATAAGTCTAATGGTGACTACAAAGGTGTTTTGAGTGATCACATGGGATGGCGACTTTGTCCCTTCCTTTATATTTCTACAGGGCCTCATTATTAACAGGGAGGTCTATGTCATCTGTCTTGAGGAGGTAGTGCTACCCTGGGTCCAGAGAATGGCTCATGGAAGACCCTATGTCTGCATCATGCCACACAAGCAGAATAACCCAATCATGGACGTCAAACAATTTCTGCAGCCACATCACCCCTTACATCTGGCCACGTATCTCCCCAGCCTACATCATGTGTGGAGCGCAGTTGAGCATAAGACCAACAAAACTCCTTTCAAAGAAAAAAGATTATGGTACCATTCACCGACTTAAACAAGAAGAGTTGCAAGAAATTCCAAAGTCATCTGGAGGTCATGGTTGAATCCAATGGCTATTTTATTGAATAAATTTACTCCTTAGTATTTCAAGATATTTGAGTGTAATTTTGGTAAATATATCTGTTAAAATAAGATTTCAGTGTTATTTTCATTTTCGCGTAAGTTAGATGACAATATATATATTCTGTTTTGGGAACATAATGGTGATTCAGAATTGGGATGATTTACTTTAATTAATACCCAATTTTTGTGATTATTATTTTCAAGTGTCTCTGTTTTTCGTTGCTTTTTAATTGAGGTTTTTTCTATTTTTTTTTTTTTCGTTGAGTCATTGTTATACGGCTAAATAAAGCCTGAAATAGTAGTTTCTGAAGGCATTCGAACCAGCATGCAGCTTGTCTCACATAAGCTACACCTTTACCTTTTCGATTCTTAAGAGTAAGGGTTGAATATCATTTGCAATTTCAGATCGAATTTCAACTATTGGGCGGCTGAAGAAGAAAGAACGCAAGAAAACGCAAGCAACTGTTTTTGCAAGTGGCAAAAAATAATAATAAAAAAGAAACGCGATTTCTTTGTCTCTTTCTCTTAATCACTCTCTTTCACTCACTATATATATATATATATATATATATATATATATATTACGGAAATTAACGAAGATTAACGAAACTTGGTTATAAACAACCGACAATTTGAAACCTCGTTTAGACTGGAGGTCATTCGTGGTCGAGAAGTCTAAGACGTTGCCAGATCAAATGGTAGCTTCCCCTATGTGAATAGGGGTCGCAGGTTCGAAGCCTGCCGAATGACACACATTTTCGTAATAAAAATTTATCGTAAATAATCAGGCCATTAGATATAAATATATAATACTGCTAAATTAAAAACAGAATATCTACTTAAATATGAGAATCGATCCAAAATAATGTTCAGACAAAACATTTCATCTCTCTCTCTATATATATATATGTAGATATTTCTATCTATCTATCTATCTATCTATCTATATATATATATATAAAGAGACTGAGTGAGGATATATTGAAAAAACGTATTGCATGCTCACTGTTTTGACCTTCATTGTTTCAAGCTACCATTGTTTCAAGTTTTTACCTATCTGTGTTTGTGTTTATGTATATAAGATTAATATAAATAAAATTTGTTACTTAGCTGATTAAAGTCACATTCAGCTCATCGACTCTAAAGTTCCGTAGATTAACCTTTTTGAATTGAATAAAGTCCACTTTTCAAGAGTTTTTTTTATAAATTAACTTAGTTAAGTTACTGAACATTCGTTATTACTAAGTTTGATATAATTAATCTATGCCTTCACTGGCACCTTTTATTTGTAATATATATATATATATATATATATATATATATATATATATATTTACTTACGCTCTCACACCTTGATTGAGCACTCTGGAAGAATGGTAAACTTTGAAAAACAGTAGCTACTCTGGCATGTACGCATCGCTCATTCAGTAAAATGAATTAGAGAACTCTAGCTATTGGGCGCGTATAATGATAATATACACACTAAAAAGTCTGCCTTCTTCTACCGAACGCCCATAGCCCAGAGGTAGACTCTCCGACTGACGCCAATTCAGTCGGGTTTCAATCCTGAGCTAAAAAGCAATCGGAGTTTAACCGTACTGATGAACTGTGATAGAGCGAAACAGATCTGTCTGCGGATGACTATATATATATATATATATTTATCATCCACATACAAGCCTGTTTCGCTGTATCACAGATCAGTTTGGTTAGACATGTTCCTTCTGGCTGAGATCAAAACGCGACCGATTTGGTGTCAGTCGGAGTCTCTACTCCCTAAGCCATAGGCGCATAGAATTAGGGTGGGCTGGAATTTTAGCGTGTTATATATAAGCGGTGTATACCCACGCCAGTTATCGGAAGAACTCAATTCCTTGCTGAAGACTAACGCGTATATCGAAGAAGTGGTTACTGTTTCTTAAAATTTTACTCTCCAGAGAGCTCAATCGTATATATATATCGCCTTAAGCAAGACATCTTACTGCCACTGTTGTGCAGGGGATTACATAGTAGAAACGTTATGAGAAAGTGTGACAGGTTATAGGGGGTGTCAGGAAGGATGAGAATACTGATGAGAGTAGAGTAGACGGAGAAAGGAGCATGAGTTAGAAGATGCAGGTTAGTGAGTTAGGAGATGACTATTGTCTTTACATTTAAATTTATGAAATAAGGTGAACATCGTAAACAATCTAAATATTAATCCTAAACACTAAAACTATTTTTCCCCTTACCTCATTTCAAAAATCAATATTTCCTTCTATCTAGACAGAGAAACCACTTGTAACTGATAGTCTCATAAACGCTTACGACGTGAAACTAACAGCCACATGCAGTGGCTACATTGTATATATCTATATGAATAAGCTTAACGTCGTACAATGTGAAATCGACGACCTGAGTTCACACTTCGGACTAATGCTCTTGGGAAAGGTATGGATCTATCTGTTCTCACTCCAGCTATATGCTAAATAGAATGGTAGACTGTGACTTTTAGCCTTGGGAATTATTTAAAAAAAACTAATCTGAGTTCAGAACCGTGGGAAAGGGAACGGAAAATTGATCCACTTATTTTAAGAAGCCATGTCAATTAGCATGTGAAAGAATTATCTTCCATCCAACAATGCCTTATTCACAAACGCGAAGTCTCAAACATCTAGCTACTCCATCTAAATGCTCTGACGAGCTATATTTCCTCGTTTCTTCAGTTAAAACTTTTACAGTTAAGACCCGCCTTGTCATATAAGAAGTTTCAATCGAATAGCTTTTTACCAGGCGCTGCTGTTTTCTGGATTCTTAAATATGATTTGCTTATCATTAAAATCTTAACCTCTTCAAGTCTAGAATCAACCGGTTCTGGGTATGACGGCAAACTCCATCCAGTAGCAAGGCCTCTGTTTATGAGCTTGTGAGGAGCATGGAACAACCTTTTAACTGCTGTTGTTCCCAGGTCCACCCTAACCCGGAGTGGTAGCACCTGTTAGGTCTCAGATACAAAAACACATGTTTGAAGGGAAAAAATTACTGCCATAATACATATTTGAAGAAAAAAAATATTACCAGCAATACTTTTTAATAAAAAAAATAGAAGACATCTTCAGTTTTTAAAATAAAAAAAAATTCATCAAAATCTGACTAAATCAACCTTCTCGCTATAATTAAACATAAAAAAACCTTAAACCCCGCTTTTTTTTGCATTAAATAACCCACAGAGGTTGATATCCTGGCGTATCATTATTTGTCTATATTTCTGAGATGAGGTAGTATTTACAGTATTTACATTATTCGGACTATTGTCCTCATCTTTGTTGCCATTTGTACGACGTTTTGGCCGTTGCACGCTCCGGACTTCTTCAGCCTTCTTCAGGTGCTAAGAATTTCGAACCGAACCATTTATTACAATCACTGGGCTATATCATTCTCATTCCTTGCGAAGCGTCGATTGGAAGTCATGAGTTATCTCCCTTTAATTCTGCAAGTTACTTGTTCACCACTGCTGTAGCCTGGCATTGAACTCACAACTCTAAGAGTCACGCCAAACAAAACCCAAACTGAAACTAGAGCCAATATCGTGATATTAAGTATAAGTTTCCTTTCTGTTTCCATTTTCTCTAAAATTTCGTCGTTGCCAACATGTTCAGTCCAGGATGTCCTCAGCATCTTTCTGTAGAACCACATTTTTTCCTTTAAGTCTCTTCTTCATCTTTGAGGAGGTTGTCCAGCATTCACTGCCATAGAGGAAGACAGATATCAAGTAACAGTTTAATAATCTTTTCTTTGGTTCTAACAGAAATACTGTAAATACTACCTCATCTCAAAAATATAGACAAATAATGATACGCCAGGATTTGTTATTAGAGGCCACAAATTGAACAACGTAAGGTATGCAGATGATACAATGCTGATTGCAGACACGGAAAGGAAACTACAAGACCTCCTACAGAAGGTAGCGATGGAGAGTGACAAAAAAGGACTACAAATAAACTTCAAGAAAACTGAATACATGGTCACCAGCAAAAGGTGCAATCCAAAATGCCAAATACGGGTCGGGGATACCAGAATCAAGCAAGTACAAAAATTTAAATAGCTAGTGTTCTAACAGGAGATTGAAAGTGCGACACAAAGATCCGAAGGCGAATTGGCATGGCAAAGGACTCGTTCCAGAAGCTGAGTAAAGTACTAACACACAGGAAAATTTCTCTAGAAACAAAGAAAAGAGTGCTAAATTGCTATGTGATGTCAGTTCTTCAATACAGCAGTGAATGCTGGACAATATAATCGAAAATGAGGATAAAACTTGAAGCAGAAGGATACTGCGGATATCGTGGACTGAGCATGCAAGCAACGGTGAGGTGTTGGAAAGAATGGCAACGAAAAGGAAATTAATAGTGAGCATCAGGAAGAGACAACTGAAGTTACTGCAATGAGGAAGGAGTGCTTGGAGAACCTGATACTGGCAGGCCAGATAGAAGGGAAAAAAACAGAGGAAGGCAGCGGATAACATTTGCAGGGCCTGATCAGGTAGATAACGGAACAGGGGTTGCGTGATGTAACAGGAGCAAACATATTAAGAGCCACCAGGGATAGGAAGACGAGGATAACCATGATCGCCTGCGTTCTGATGGGACAGGGCACATAGAAGGAGATTATCGTATTGCTTTAAGTGAAATGATTAAAACAAACAAATATACATATTTTTTTCTGAATTTCTGGAATGAGGAGTTGTCATTATTTGCACTATTTATATTTATATATTGAAACGGGCGAGCAATAAGTGAATAGTACAAAGGAAGAAAACTGGACGATATCCCGACATGGACAAAGAAACGAGAACAGTCTAACTGAGAAGATTAAACAAAGAGTTCAGTTCGGAATTTCTTGTAGTTGACTCAGATCAATATACATCTGAGGAAGGGCGAACAGAACAACGATCGAAAGGTTGTGATAACAACAACAAAGATGGGAACAATACTCCAAATATAAATGGTGTAAAGAATAAAACATATTTTGCATTAATTTATTTCAAGTGCGTTGTGGTGCAGTGGATATCGACTCGGAACGAGAATTCGGGGAGCCGAGTTCAAATTCTAGTTGAATTCGTTGCATTCCCTTACGCACAAATACCCTTGGGGAAGGTATTAATCCGTATCTTCCTTACAGTTATGGCTTAAATAACAGGACAGATTGTGTTCTACAGCCTTGACTGGCAACCAGTCTACCGTAGAAAGCTAATGACAACCTACTGCGGGATAATCTTCTGCTCAGTCAGTCATGTCTTTTTTAGACATGATCGCCCAAGCGTGTGGCACTCAACTGACTGATATCTATTTTTATCATATTCCCTCTCTCTCTATTTCTCTTTCTCTCTCTCACACTCTCTCTGTTTTTTTCTTCTTTAACACATTTCTCTTCATTCTCTTTACCCTATTTCACTTATTTCTTTCTTTCTTTCTTTCTTTCTTTCTTTCTTTCTTTCTTCTCTTCACCCTTATCATTTTCAGTGCTTTTTCTCTTTTTTCTTTCATTTTTTCCTTCTGAAACACATTCTCCTTTTTTTCTTCACCCTTATCTTACTTCCTCTTACGCTCTCTCTCTCTCTCTCTTTCTCGCTTTATCTTCTTTGCTTTGTACCCTTATCCCTTTCTTTTTTTTCCTGTTTTTTTATTTCATGTTTTCTTTCTTTAACACATGCACCTTCCTTCTCTCTACGTCTCTCTACACTTCCCTCGTCCTATCTCTCTCTTTCTGTCTTGATGCGCAACATCATTTTAGCCCACAATATTTGAGAATCTAACTCATTATCAATGACTTCAAGTTTGTTAAGCATCCCTTCGTGTGGAGTTCCACGATCTTTTTCTCGCCCTAACCTAGTCTGACATTAGAATATAATAGCCGATTACGCAGTAAAATTCACAAGCATGGGTTTTGGAGACTAGCTTACCGATTACTTCAACACAAGTACCTCTCATCATATTTTCCCCTGTTGTAGCCTTTCTCTACTGATCCCACTAACTGTATTTGTCAAAAAAGTTTTTCGTAGATTCTCTCCGTCACGATATAGAGAATCCATAGGTTTTAACAGACACTTGACCCCGTGACACCGAATTTCAAATATAGGCTTTAATTTGAATACAGTGTAAGCCGGTAATTTAAAACGAAACAAATGCGTCTACATATGCGTAAGTAAAAGCACTTCTGTGCTTATATCTTTGCATGTTAAAATGATAAATATAATAGGAGATTACCCGTAAAAAATGGTGGTGTTCTTTATATACAGATCACCACATCTACTCAGGATAAAAGTAGCTGTGCGCACTGTCAAGGTTAGCATCAATTTAGAATACGTGTACTCAGAATTTTAACCGAACTTCAGGCCAGAATGAAAATTTGTTATTTGTTATTTTCCTCTCTAAACTATGAGGGAATCCTGGTCCCGGGAATTCCAAAACTGTGGCAGAACCTCCTTCATTCTACTAAAGCGGAAAGGTTGGTTGATACCGATGCCTGCGTTATAGTAGCTGCAGGGAATAACCGACGATTGTTTTGGGCTTATATATATATATATATATATATATATATATATATATATATATATATATTAATCATATCGCCCCGAGCAAGGCGGTAACGCCACTGATGTGCAGAGGGCTCCATAGGAGTGAAAAGAGAAAACCTGAAATCGCATTCTAAACAGGAAACAAGGGATGAGCCTCTTCACCTGTTCAATAGACGTGGGTGGAGTGTGAACCGGGCGATAGTTTAGTCTATCTACTCCAATTGAAAAAAAAAGAAAGAAAAAAAGGTGAGAAGATTGGAAAAGAGAAAACGGAAACCGCATCCTAAACAGGAAACAAGGAACGAGCCTCTTCACCTGTTCAATAGACGTGGGTGGAGTGTGAACCGGGCGATAGTTTAGTCTGTATATATATATAATGTGGAGAGGTTTTTTCACTTATTTGAGCAGTGTTGTTTCAGTCAAGCTGACTTCCATGTTTCATGAAGACATCACAATAATGACTTCAAAAAACTTCGAAGTTGACATAATGAAAACAACATTACTCAGTTAAGTCCCAAACCTCTCCACATGAATTCTATTAGCGCTCTATCTCTATCTTGATATCGATCACTTTACGACAACCCCCCCAAAAAAAAACCTGCTCGTCTAAAATGCCTTACTAGTAGTAAATTGCTGAAAACAAAAATTTGTTAATAAGCATCATTACGGGTCCCGAGTATGACCCTAAACAGTATCCGGCAGCAAGGCCTCTAGTTTGGAGGTTGTGAGGAGCTTGGAACCACCTCTTCATTGCTGTTATTCCCAGTTCCACCCTGACTCGGAATTGTAGCACTTATTAGGGTCCCAGCTATGGGCAAATAGTTAACCCCCAAACTAGGATCAAAACACTATGAAAGTATAAAAATAGACTTTTATTAAAAAATCTACACTTTTGAATGAAAAATATTACCAGCGATACATTTTTGAAGAAAAAATATTACCATAACACATTTTTAAGGGAAAAAAATTGCTGTAATACATTTTTGAAGGAAAAAATTATTGCTGCAGTACATTTTGAAGGGAAAAATATTACCAGCAATACATTTTAGAATACAAAATTAGAAGACATTTTCAGTTTCTAAAATAAAAACATTTAATCAAAATCTGACTAAATCAACCTTCTTACTATAACTGAACATTAAAAAACACCTTAAAACACTAACTTTTTGGAATTAAATAACCCACAGAGGATGATATGCTGCTAAACAACGCACAAACTAAGCAACAATATATATATATATATATATATAAATGAATAAAAAATGAAGAAAGGAATTGCAACGTTCAAAACATTAATTTTAAAGCGTGCTCAATATAAAAATAGAACAATGAATATTTATTATTAACTATTACGTTAGAACTGGAAAATTACGAACGACTACAAAATTGTACATTTTTGTTTCGACATTGAATGAACTATCTCTCATCAGGTAGTTAATTTGCAAAAAATTACATTGTCCATACTACCACAAAATTGACGAGAAGATTGACATTGCACCTTTCCTACAACAGCTCCATGGGTCTCATTTAAACATACATCGAGATCTACAAGGACCTATCCGTGACATACTTGTTAACAATAGATACCTGATAGCATCATCTACATGAAAAAGAAGATTAAAAATAATGGAGGTATTACCAATAAAAAATAGAAATCCTACACTGAATAACCTCAACTATGAACATGGCAACAATGTGCTTAACTTGTTCTGAACTTAACATACATGACTCTATATACATAAAGTTTATACATATTTTTTTACAAATAAAGCATAATTCATTCTTAATGATGGTTAAAAGTATAGCCAAAAGCACTCGAAAATACAAAACCATTAGACAATTCTTACATAATTTGAGTTTTGAGAAAAAAAATGTGCGAAGACATGAAAAATTATATAAAAAAAACCTGATGATAATACTTGGTGTGTCATTTTAAATGATAATACTTGGTGTGTCATTTTAAATGAAACCTATATATATATATATATATATATATATATATATATATATATATATATATATATGTGTGTGTGTGTGTGTGTGTGTGTGTGGAAATATCTGTGTGTGTGTAAGGAACATTGGTGACAACACACGCTAAGTATGCTTGTATTAGGTTGTTGATTTCAGAAACATTATTTTATTCTTGAAAAATTAACTGTAGAAATGTTAAAATTAATCAAAATACGAGCCTAGAGCATCTGTCATCGATCGACAAGATTATTTATTCCTCGTTGATAAAAAGTTCTTGGCCGTGATGCAACGAAATGTTTGAAAGCAGATTCCACTTCTGGTTTGGAACTAAAAGTTTCACCATTTAAAAATGTGTTGAAGTGCTTAAAAATGTTAATCAGTGGGTGAAAGATAAGGAAAACATGTTGAATGTGTAAAATTCTCGTATCCCAAGTCTGTGAGTTTTTGCAACCTCATTCTTGCAACATGTGGTAGCGCATTATCGTGGAGCAGAATTGGACTACATCGATTCACCAATGCAGAACTCATTTTTTGCAGGCGTGCATGCATTTCAGCAAATTGATTGCAGTAAAGCTCTGCATTAATGCTCAGTATTAGATAACACCAATTGCAGACCACCAGACAGTCATCATGATCTTTTGCTGATGCAACTTTGGCTTAAAGAAATGTTTGGGCGATTCATCACGATCAAGCCATTGACCTGATCGTTTACGGTTTTCATAAAGGATTCAATTTTCATCAGAATTGATTATTCGCTTAAGAAGGGATCATTGTTGTTACACAGAAATAGCATCGAACACACTTCAAAACGCCGAAGTTTTTGATTTTCATTGAGATCATGAGGAACCTATTTATCGAGCTTTTTCACCTTGCTAATACTCTGCATATACCATGAGACTGTTGCAGTGCTGACACTAGGCCTCGGGGACATTTTTCTGATACTTTGACGTGGGATTTTGCTCAACAATCGCTTGCAATTGTTCTTTGCCAAGACTGCATGACCGTCTTTTTTCATTTTTAAGGCTCTCATCACTAGTACGGAATTTCTGGAACCACTTTTATGCTGACCGATCACTTGTTAAACCTTCTGCTCATGCTCTGTTAACATTGGCAGGAGTCTGGAAGGCACTGTGCCCAAGTTTGAACTCATGCAACAAAAGTTAACGAAGTTCGTTTTGTCATGTTCATAATTAAGGGCTTCTATGCTTCAAGAATATTTCTGTCAGAAAATAAGTTAAAATTTTTTAAAGGGTACGACACTTCGAGCGACCATTATTTTTGTAACAACCTAATATAAATATCGATCTTTATTGATCAATATATTCCGGATTAAACTGAAACGTGTTGCTAATTACATGGAAATTACCTTCATACCCACTGCAGATATTAGCTTTCTTTTCCGTGAAAACAACTGACAAAGACCAACTTCTCTTGTCCACTGTATTTCTGGTTGAAGTATCCGATAATTAATCGACGAAGTACTGATAGCCTGGTTGACAATTTAACACATCTTTCCCAAAGGCCAAACATTTTTTTAATTGATAACAGGAAAAGAATGCTGTCTATTTTTATGGGAATTTTTTACATGAAATATTGTCAGATATTTGTAACAAGCTGATGCCAAATAAATTGCAGGTGCGTTGACAATCAAACTATCACCGTTACTCTCGCTTATATATTTCTGTATTTACTAATAAAATACAGTTATGGTGCACATATTAGTTATAAATTTGCGCCTACACAATAAATAAGCAAAAAAGAATATAAGTTAGAGGTGCAAATTTGCGTGGTGTAATGGTTAGTGTTATAAGGAAACACACCTATTGCTCAGATAATGGACTCTCCCTCCTATATTAATAAGAGTTAATAGGAAGCTCTTGGGAAGTTTATAGGAGATCTTTAGACTTCTATTGGAGTTCAGTAGAACTACTAGGCAGTTGATATTAGTCGGCAGTTAGCCGAATACTAAGGAGTCAGTTTTCAGTTGAAGATTACTAAGTTCATAACATTTTGGGTACGCTAAGTCGATTAGCAACCGACATAGCACTGTTATAACCTTCAGTGGGAAAACTACTCCACAACAGCTAGCAATTTTGTTTTGTATCTAACAAGACAAACTAGCTAAATGACGACTGAGTGGTGCGTTCGATCCCCTCTTAGCGCTCTATACTCTTGGTCTTGTGCCACATTCAAGATATACTTTGATGTAATGAATATGTAATGAATATGCATACACCTTGGTTGCCCCTCACAGTATGATTGGCTGGTGTCAGTCATAAATATAGAGAAAGGCAAGGACGCAAAGAGGTCTACTGCTACAGGTCTTTGACTAGAAATCTACGTCTATACGTCTATACAACTAGAGGTCTACAGGTTTTCGACTACAAATCTACGTCTACGGGTCTACAACTATTGGTCTACATCTATTGACTACGCCTACGTCTCAGGATACTGCATACGACGAGCACCATCCATTACGTCTACTTACTAGATTAACCTACCCGGTTACATTTGCCTAAACCGTTTAACTACCTCGGCTGATTAAATATAGGAAATAACAGAGGGTGGGTGATAGGCGGGTGAGGATACCGAGAATGAGGGTTGGGTAGATGAGAGTGTTGTGAGAATAGTTGGGAGTTAGTGTGATAGGAGGTGTCTATTGACCCTACATTTAAACACCTGGAGATTGTAACTGTCGGGAAAGCAGACTTGTGGAAGGGAGTTCCACAGGCGGGAAGCGCGAGAAAAGAAGCTGTTGGAGTAGAATTTACGGTTACATCTTATTTGTTTAACTGTAAAAGGGTGGGACCTAGTTGCTAATCTAGTATCTCGTGTATCTTAGGCGGCACCAGTGATCTAAGCTCATCGGAGCAGAAGCCATGAAAGTACTTGTAGAAGAGGCACAGGGAAGCTACATCACGCCGGTGTGAGAGCGGCTGCAGCCGGTCTGCCAAGTATATATATATATATATATTTCCGGGACATACCATACTTAGTAAATCACTATGTATAAGTTAAGCAATAAACAAATAAATAAATAAATAAAAAGTTAATGATCAAAGCGTTGAATATTGCTCTCACGTTTTAGTCTAGTGCTTCTGCTATCTATTTAGAGATACTTGATAAAATCCAAAGAAGAATCTGCAATCTTATCTGTCTTGACCTGTCATCTCGATTTCAGTCACTTTTGTAACGTAGCTTCTCTTTCATAAGCACTGAAGAGATTTTCACTTTGTTAACCTGAGTTAAGTGCACTTCTAGATTAACACGAGGTATCATCATTTTACAGTTGAAATTGCTAGACGTAAGCGTAAGTTCTATGCTAACAGCTTCTTCTCTCGCACATCAGCGGTTGTGGGACTTTGTTCCGGCTTCTTGCTTCCCAATCAACTTTGATCTTCAAAAATTTAAATATCAGTCGATATCTAGTGTCTTTTTAACTCGTGTTCTTTTGTCGCTCTCTTTCCTTAATTATCTTTTTTTATTTTTTCATATTCTTTAGCACTCGGTAAATTATTGCGTTTTAGCGGCTTTATTGCCTTGCTTGTGGTGAAGTGATTAAAAGAAAGAAAGAAAGAAAGAAAGAAAGAAAGCGTCATCGAAATAGCAAAGTACAAAATTATTGAGCTACTTTGAAGAATGGCATTTCTATGGTGTCGGTTGATCACAAGTGATCGAGTCTTGTTCTGTCTGCAAAGCGTAACGGTGTCAGATATAAACAAGGAGAATAATGAAGTATAAATATCGGATGTGCGTTGTGGCACTGTAGATATCGACTCGGAACGACAAATCAAAGAGCCGAGTTCGAATTCCAATTGAATTCCTCGCATTCACTTACGCAAAAATACCCTTGGGAAATGTATTAATCCATCTCTTCCCTCCAGTTATGGTTAAATAATAGGACAGAGTGGGTTCTATAGCCTTAGCTGGCAACCAGTCTACCGCAGAAAGCAATGGCAACCTACTGCGAGATAATCTTTTGCCCAGTCAGTCATGTCTCTTTTGAGACATGATCGCCCAAAGCGTGTATTACGTATGGCACATATCTGACTGACTGAATGAAGCATCTATTTTTTATTCGTATCTTTTTTTCATCTTGAATTATTTTTTGTTCCCGGATCGCTATTCTACAAAACTTTTATCTGCATCACAAAGGTTAACTCCTGAAAACAGAAGATGTTAGTTCGATCCTTTTTCTGCACCACGCTACTTACAAGCAGTCGTAGCATAACAATCAAAGATTGAGGATAAAAAGCAAAATGAAAGGAACATCAGCCACATATGTTTTTTCTAAGCGTAGCTTAGATGTGGAACAAGGCCGAAAGGACGAGGCACCAAGTGAGAAGCAAAATCAATGCTCAGTTGTAATTGTCTCAGTGAGACAAACTTGTTAACCGTTACACCACGGTGAAGTGTCCATGATTTTCTTACAAGGCCAAAAGTGTGGAGCACTAAGTGTAATTCGAACTCAGTCGTAATTGATCTAGTAAGACAAGCTTGTTGTTAACTACGTCAAAGTACTCAATATGATTTTCTAATCGTAGTTTAGGTGTGGCAAAAGGCCAAAAATGTAGGACACCCAGTGGGGAACGAACTCAAGACTGCTAACCATTACACCATCGAAGTGCCCGTGATTTTTCAAAGTGTACCTTAGGTATGGTAAAAGGACGAAAATGTAGAGCATCCAGTGAGGATCGAACTCACTACTCACGAGTAAATGATCTAGTAAGACATATTGTTAACCATTACACCAGGTCAAAGTGCCCATGGCTTTTAAAGCGTAGCTTAGATGTGGTGCAAGGCCGAAAGTATGGGACACCCAGTGAGGATCGAACTCACTGCTCACTCGTAATTGATCTAGTAAGACAAGCTTGTTAACCATTAAATCCACTGGTAGGATGGTTGGATCACTGTGTTTTCTTTCTCTCTACCTTTGCAACTGTCTTCACACCTGTGTTCCCATACTTCTCTTGTCCTTTCTCTGACACACCCTGTAACTGGTTCGTCTTTCTCTTTACTCTCTTCCTATCTAAAATTTTACTCTTATGTTGCCCCTTGCGCATCAGTGGCTTTACCCCCTTGCTTGGGGTGAAACGATTGAAAAAAAAGTCCATCGAAGTGCCCCATCAGCTAAGAATGGATATAATAATAATTGTGTAATTTTGTTTGGCAGAATTGATTCATTTGTACTTATTTTTCGTTTAATTTCTATTCAGAAAGGGACATTTTTAACTTATCAACTACAGTTTAATTACAAGACGAGAGTACAATTTAAATCAAATGTTAATTTATTATTACTGAAAAAAGTCTGTCATCAACTTCTGTTTTTTACTCTTAAATACTAGAATTTTCTTGAAAAAACTTACTATATAAAGGTGATTTTCTAAGAGTAGCTGAGATATGGCACAAGGCCGTAAGTAAGGGGTACCAAATGAGAATCGAACCCAATACTCAATTGTAATGATTCTAGCGAGAAAGCATGCTAACCATTATGCCATGTTGAGGTGCCCAGTGATTTCCAAAGCGTAGCTTAGATATGGCACAAGGCCAAAATTATTGGGCATCAATTAAAAATCGAATATACTACTCAGACTTGATTGATCAAGCGAGCCAATTTTACTAACAATTATAAAGGAAAAACAATATGCCCTTAAATTCAGTGATTCAGGGCATATCGGGTCTAATTTTTTGATTGATTCGTTTTCCGAAGTTTATCACACCTTTGCAGGTTATTTAAAGCCATTTTTTTTAATTTTGAGACAATAATGATTTGGTGATATAAGTCTTAATAATTAACCCATAGAATTGGATTCATAACTTTCTCAAAGGTATTTGCGCATAGTGAAAATAACGAAACCAACAGGAATTGGAACCCGACTCTCCAATTAACAATTCTGAGCCATTGTTCAATACACCAAATGCACATCCACCTGATCATCTAAGCTTATAACACCTGGTATTCCCAAGCGGTTACCCATCTAGGTACTAATCAGGTTCGACGTTGCTTAACTTCGGATATCGTACGAGAACTGGTTATTCAAACTAATGTAACCCCAAGTCTTGAAGGTTTATGAATGTTGAATATGAAATAAAATGAGTCAAACGAAATACGTCCAATATTATATGTTGAGATACGGCATCATATTTTATGTGATATATACGTTAAGTCATGGCTCTCCACAGCTTAATGCTTGGTATTGTTCATATTTTATATTATTGAGTGTTGGCTTTTTCTTTTTGATTAATAATGCTTCCATTAAGTGTCTTCCAAATGTAAAAAAAGTTAAAAATAATGGGGAAATTATTAATAAAGAAAGGAAAAGCCAACATAAAGTAATACCAACTTTGAACATAGCAACAATGTACTGACTGCGTTTGTAAAAATCCTGTAACTCTAGATGCATACATAAACACAATCCATACATTCAGTTAAAAGTAAAAAAGAAAATCATCTTTTATAATGGCTAAAAGTATAGCCGAAAGCGATCCGACATGCAAAACATTTGTACAATTTCTACAAAAATTATATCCAGAAAAGATGAAAATTTTAAGAACACAAGAAAAATTAATTAAAAATAGCAGTACCTTGTCAGTCGTAATTAATGAAACTAGTATATATATATATATATATTGAATTAAAAATATTGAATAAGGTTGACGAAAAGTATTTAATTATGTTACCAAATGTTTATTTTCATCAAAGATAATCATTTTTAATGCGCGCATGTATATTAATAATAATTTTAACTTTAATATTTTCATAACAATCGAACACACACACACATACGTGTGTGTGTGTGTGTGTGTGTGTGTGTGAAAAGACAAAAGAAAATCAGTACTTTTTGTCCTCTGAGGGACTTTATCAAGGCAAAACATCATCAGAGAGCAAAAAAGCTTCAGCTAACAGTAGTTTTATATTTGTCTTTATTCGTACTCTTACAAATATACTCTTAAATTTTTACACATATATATCTGTATATATTATTTATTCGCTTGTTTTATGCTTGTTTCTTTTTTGTTAAAATACGATATTTGTTAGTTTATATATGTATACATATACATAAATAGTATGGGTACAGCAGATGTAGCATGTTCGTTGTGGTGCAGTGGATATCCGCATGGAACGAAAAATCGGAGAACCGAGTTCGAATTCCAGTTAATTCATTGCATTCACTTACGCTCAAATACACTTGGAAAAGTATTAATCCGTCTCTTCCCCCCAGTTATGGGTCAAATAACAGGCTAGATTGGGTCCTCTAGCCTTTGTTGGCAACTAGTCCACCGCAGGATGTAATGACAACCTACTGCGAGAAAATCTTCTTCCCAGTCAGTCATGTCTTATTCGAGGCATCATCGCCCAAACTTGTATCACATATGGCACTTAAACTGACTGACATTAAAATATCCAATCATTTTTTAATTCTAAAATGTATACCAACATACCAACACACACACACACACACACACACACACACACACAAACGCGCGTACATACAGGGTATATCAAAAATAATTTTAAAACTTTGGAGGTAGGCTCGTCACACTAAAATAAAGACAAAAATCCCTACAAACATATTAAGTGAAAGAGAACGGGAAGAACTTACAAAGAAACGGAAACCCAATCCTAAAAAGAAAACAAGGGATAAACTTCTATTCCTGTCGAAAAGGTGGGGAAAGAGTCTGAACCGGGTGATAGATGAACATATCTACTCCCAGTAATTGACAAGGTTGCTTCAGTGTAATTTTAACCATAGCCAGCACCTTCCTCAGTATCATAACTGTCTGCTCACGGTATAAATATCTTGTCATTGTTAAACGGAACACTTCTCAGTTAATTCACTACTACACACATTAAAGATTGAAAACAGACTTGCCACAACTGTACATAAATTAAAAAGGTAATCTAGTCTACAAGCCAACACAGCGTCTTTGAACTTTTGAAAAGCGAAAGGTTTGACGTATGTTGTAGTAAATTAACTGAGAACTATCCTGTTTAACAATGGGCAGTTAGTTTTGGGATTGTATCATGGATTGATATTATATATATATATATTTTTATATATATATAAATAGGGGTCGCAGGTTCGAATCCTGCTGGATAGCACACATTTTCGTAATAAAAATTTATCGTGAAATAATCAGGCCGGTAAATATAAATATAAAATATTGTTTAATTAAAAACAGAATATCTACTTAAATACGAGTATCGGTAAAAATAATGTTCAAAATAATTCATTACAAATTGTCGGTTGCTTATAACCAAGTTTCGTTAAAATTCGTTAATCTCCGTAACATGTTTATATATATATATATATATATATATATATATAATGTAACCTTCAAACTTATATATATATATATATATATATATATAATGTAACCTTCAAACTTAGTAACTCAAAAAGGAAGGATACACCCTGTATATACATATGTGTGTTTGTGTGTTATACTGTGTGTGTGTGTGTGTGTGCGCGCGCGCGCGCAGGTGTACTCGAAATAATATCTTGTCGCATTTTTAATAAAAAAAACTTTTCATATAGAGTCAGAGCATCATTATCCCTCATCAAATTATTTCTCTTGTTTTTCTATGTAACCTAACTAAGCTCTCAAGTAGATCGTGTATTTCATCGTAAAAGAACGATTCCGGTCTAGATTCAATATATGCAGGATTTCAATCGAACGAAAAAAGCGGATCCTTCAGTATTTGTCTATACTTCTAAGATGAAGTACTATTTTCATTATTTACATTGTTCGGGTTGCTGCCCTCATTTTTATTGCGATGTTTACAGCGTTTCGGCCATGGTAAGCTCCGGCCTTCTTCAGTTGTTAGGAATTTCGAACCGAACCCTTTATTACGATCACTCGATGTATGGAATGAGAATGATATAGCCCAGTGATCGTAATAAAGGGTTCGGTTCGAAATTCTTAGCACATGAAGAAGGTCGGAGCGTACAACGGCCGAAACATCGTAAACATAGCAATAAAGACGAGGGCAATAGTCCGAACAATGTAAATAGTGAAAATGTATGTTTTCGATGATCGCTTATTACGTCGAATTCATTAGAGCAAAACCGATGTTACATGCTGTAAAAATCGCAAAAAAAAAAAACAATTTGTTACCATGCGACATTCAAACGCGCGCGGTGCTCATTTTACGCTGGCGCAGTAAAAGTTGTTAAACATTTCAAAATAAAGAATTTCTTTTAAATGGCAACAAAAACGGAAACTAATTTTCTTCAGTAAATGTTTCTTAATAATTTCACCCGAAGCAAGATGATAATATGTGGAAGAGAAAGAAAATACTTTAGTGAGAAGTGAGGGCAGGCCCCAGAAAGACAGAAGATGGCGGTCGACATTGCATTTTAATTTTTGAAGAATGTAGGCGGTAATTAAGCAAGAAATCGAAAATGATAAACAAGAAAAATATTTCCTATTCTCTAGTCATTTTCCGAGAAAGAAGAAAAGAGCCTTTCTTTGATCTTTATTCAAATTTTGTCAAGAATCTCGAGATATCGAACAGGAGCACCAGAACAGATATGTCAACAGCATTCATAAAGAGAAAGATACTTTAGTGAAAAGAGAGGACAGGCCCCGAAAAAGACTGAAAATGGCGGTTGACATTGCATTTAAATTTTTGTAGGCGGCAATGAAGCAAGAAATCGAAAATAATTTTCAAAGGCGATAAGTGTGAGAAAAGAAAACTATTAGAATAGAAGTTACGGTTGTTTCTGCCTATTACAACAATAAAACGATGGAACTTAGTAGCCAGTCCCGTTCTACGCTGAACATCACGCAGTGGAGAGCTCATTAGAACAACTGTCATGAAGATATTTATAAAAAAGACAGAGGAAAGTTATGTTATGACGATGAAACAGTGACTAAAGTGGATTGATAAAGTTACAGACCTCTCTTTGGATTAGATTTTCGTGATATATAGCCAGAGAACCAGACCAGATATTGCAAGAATATTCAATGCACGTACGAATAGTAGATTTATAAATGAGTACTATGGATTGCCGATGTGCGTTGTGGTGCAGTGGATATCGACTCTGAACGACAAATCGGGGTGCCGAGTTCGAATTCCAGTTGAATTCCTTGCATTCACTTACTCAAAAATACGCTTGGGAAATGTATTAATTCATCTCTTCTCTCGAGTTATGGATTAAATAATAAGACAGATTGAGTTCTGCCTTGGCTGGGAACCAGTCTACCGCAGAAAGCAATGGCAGCCTACTTCGGGATAATCTTCTGCCCAGTCAGTCAGTCTTTTTCGAGACATGATCACCCAAAGCGTGTATCACGTATGGCACTAAAACTGACTGAATATGAATTCTGACGAGAAAAATCGTCTGGCACAACACATTGAACCAATTTTCTTAGATGCAGACGCAACAATTCAATCTAATTATTCTACTTCATGTCAGTAAAAAGATGTAAGACCAAAGAGACGCAATGAGTTGCTCTGTTGTAAACAAGCATTAGCCGCACTGATAGAGAATGAAATTGCTACCTATCATGATTAAAAGATGGCAGTTTCGTTTTGGAAGCTTTAAATTTTGCAAGCCATTCCTTGTCGCATTTAACAACTGATTGGAGGTCGTTTTCGAGAGCAGGTGCCAGTTTTAATTTGTCCGACCTATCAGACATAATATTGAGGCAGGAGTAAACAGTTGTGTCATGATCACAAATGCACTTATGACCTGATTCTGTTGAGACTAGAAAATTGATGCTGGAATCTAGCAAAGGTTTTCTTCATTTTGGATTCTTGCAATAAATCCACTTTCCATGCCCCGTTGATTATTTTATTAAAAATTATATTTTTCTCTGTAGAGTAATTAAAAAATTTGCTAAAGTCTTTAAACACCTACTGATTTTTATCTCAGTAAATTCGTGTGAAAGCTATTATCTCTACCTTTTGAATTTAGTTTCAGCCAGTTGATTGCACAAGAGCTAAATGATAATATTCAATGATGACGGTGTAAATATTGACATTCATTCTAATATATATATATAAAAACTTATCACTATACTCGTTTCGAAAAACCCTGCGAGCATATATGCGGAAGGAAAAAATGGTTGTAAAAAAAAGAAAAAGCTAAGTACATGAACATCGGTCAAAATACGTAGCCCAAAGAAAAAACTCGAGACGAATAATCTATAACAAAAAAGCGCAGAGCAGAAAAAGTCAATAACTTAAGTCAATAAAGAGCCAACAAACCTACCAAGGTTTCACCTAACCGGATCTTCAGGGAAGGCTGGCCAACCTTCCCTGAAGATGCGGTTAGGTGAAACCGTGGTAAGTTTGTTGGCTCTTTAGGTTATTGACTTATATATATATATATATATATATATATATATATATATATAGGGAGAGAGAGAGACAGACAGACAGCGAGACAGACAGACAGAGAAAGAGAAGTAATTTTTTTTTTTATCGTTTCACTCCGAGCAAGGCATTCCACTGCCACTATAGCGCAGGGGGTTACATAAAGTCGTGGAAGTGATGGGAAAGGATGGTTAGATATAGGAAATGTCAGAAGGAGAGTGATAGGCGGGTAAGAGTACCGAGAATGAGGGTTGGTTCGATGGTGAGAGTATTTGAGAGAATAGAGGCAAGTTAGGAGGTGTCTATTGACCTTCCATTTAAACTCCTGGAGATTGTAGCCGTCGGGGAAGCAGGCATGTGGAAGGGAATTCCATAGGCGGGAAGCTCGAGAAAAGAAGCTGTTGGGGTATAAATTACGGTTACATCTTATCTGTTTCACTGTAAAAGGGTGGGACCTAGTTGCTAACCTAGTATCTCGTGTAAATTCGTACCTAGGCGGCACCAATGACCTAAGTTCATCGGAGCAGAGGCCGTGAAAGTACTTGTAGAAGAGGCACAGGGAAGCCACATCACGCCGGTGAGAGAGTGGTTGCAGCCCGTCCGCCAAGACAGGATCGATCACGTTACAGATTCTCCGTTGTATTTTGTAAAAAAAAGCCCAAGGAGAGTAGTAGGGGCACCCGACCAGATGTGGCAGCAGTATTCAATACACGGGCGGATGGTAGATTTATATATGTGCAGGATAGATTCAGACGGGAAAAATTTCCGGGCCCTGCACAGAGAACCGACCTTCATAGCAGCGGACTTAGCAATGGATCCGATATAGTCATTCCATTTGAGGTCCGCCGAGAGTGTAAGGCTAAGAAGGCGTAGTGTTTTACTCTCAAGGAGGCAAGCCTGTTCCATGCTAATGGGAGGTAGGCGCGATTGTCTATGATGGTTAATTGATAGCAGCTTTGTTTTGGAGGCATTGAAATTCACAAGCTACTTCCTACCCCAGTCCACCACGGATTGGAGGTCCTTTTCAAGCTCGGCAGCGAGGTTAGCTTTGTCGCCCACACCGGGTTTTTGATCGAGGCGAGAGTAAATTGTGGTGTCATCGGCGTACATGCCTACTTGGGATCTAATGGTATCTGGGAGATCATTAATGTAGACCAGAAAGAGCGTTGGACCCAGGATAGAGCCTTGAGGGACGCCAGCTTTCGTATGGAAGTTTTGGGAGACATGTCCGTTTAATACTACCTTCAATGAGTATATGAAAGAAAACTGCATGGTTTCTTGAAGGACTGAAGCGTGAAACAGTCAGCATATAGTGCGAATACCTATGTTCTCAGTGTCTACACACACACACATACACACAGACATATATATATATATATATATATATATATATATATATATATATGTATATATATATATATTGATTTTTGATAAAACGACTCGGACTGAAATCTCGCCCAAATCGATTTGACAGGAAGCTGTCTTCTTGCCGTTAATATCAGTCAGTCAGTTAAGTGCCATACGTGATACACGCTTAGGCGATCATGTCTCGAAAGAGACATGACTGACTGGGCAGAAGATTATCCCGCAGTAGGGTGCCATTGCTTTCTGCGGTAGACTGGTTGCCGACCAAGGCTATAGAACCCAATCTGTCCTGTTATTTAATCCATAACTGGAAGGAATAGGCGGATTAAATACCTTTCCCAAGGGTATTTGTACGTAAGTGAATGCAATGAATTCAGCTGGAATTCGAACTCGGCTCCCCGATTTCTCGTTCCGAGCCGATATCCAATGCACCACAACGCACATCCACATAATATCAATATATTACAAAAATATAAACATGTTTATCTTAAAGATGCTTTATTCACTGAAATCAGTTTCATGCGCAGTCAATTTTTTCATCCACGTTCACGATGGCGACCCTCAACGAATCTGCGGTATTGTGGGGCGGATCGTTGGTTTTCTTTCTCGCCGGCGCCCAATTGATTGTCACCCAAAGAACTCGAATCACGAGAGCTTGGAAGCCACACTTATGGGGTTATGCGATCGTCAAAATTCTCAGACAGCCACAATTGAAATCAAGCAGAAATATGTTTGAACGCATACGGCCACCTCCTCGATCCAAATCTTAAACATCCCGTCCAGCGGTTTAAGTCACTGAAGGAAAAATTAGGATGACATGACATAGCCGTCGTTGCTCACGACCCCAGGATCGCAACCTACGGTTTGGGTTGGTGTGCATCACTGTGATTACATCCATGAGGACAGTGCAGATCCACCATTAATTCATCCCGTTCGCCTGGTTACGTTCAAGAAGCATGCTATCTCCGAGTCACTTTGGTCGACGGTAGTGCTAAGAGCATAACGTGTCTTTTCATTTACTGGATCAGATTGAAAGACGTTATGTTAATACCCTCGATCCAGAGGAAATAGAATGAGCAGAGAAATGTGAATGTTAGAATATATCATATGTCAAGTAACATTTAGTTAGTTCCTGTTCAATGTATGGTCCCCTCTCACACACACACACACACACACACACACACACACACACACACACAGACTTCTTCTTCCTCTTCTTTTTCTTGTTGTGCCATGTCCCTTCAGGACGTAGGCGGTCATGGACTTCCACTTTCCTCTGCCTCTTGTCGTTCTCAATATTTTCTCTCCTGGTATCTCTTCTAAACTCCGCTCAGCTATTTATTTGCTCAAGCCTATCAAATATGTTTCGCGCTGCTTTCCCCTATCTCTCTTTCCTTCTATCAGTCATGTGAGTATTAAATTCTCCAGACCTTCCTTCCTCACTTCGTGTCCTAGGAACCTCAGCTGTCTCTTCCTAATGTTAAGTATGAGTTTTCTCCTAGTTTGCATCCTCTCCCACACTTCATCGTTGCTCACGTGCACAGTCCATGGTATCATCAGCATCCTTCTGTAAAACCATATTTCTGCTGCTTCAAGACCCTCCTTCATCCTAGATGAGATCGTCCAACATTCACTTCCATACAGAAGAACAGCTATCACAAAGCAATCCAGCACTCTTTTCTTTTGGTGTCACCGGGAGTAAAAGAGAAGAAAAAGGCTTCAGAAGAAACCGGAAACCCGATCCGAAACTTGAATCAAGAGACAAACTCTTACACCTGTTCAAAAAACAAGGGAAGGGTGTAAACCAGATTATTTATATATATGTATGTGTGTGTGTTTGTGTGTGTGTTTTTGTGTATTAGGCTATTGAATGACGAAGTGTAAAAGTCTTGTGTAACACGTTTTGTCCTCTGAAAGAACTCCAGGACTTCATCAGACTAAAGTAATGTTCTTATTGATGGAATTGTATATATATTAGTCATTCGCAGACAGATCTGTTTCGCTGTATTACAGCTCATCAGTACGGTTAGACATCCGATTGCTTTTAGCCAGGATTGAAACCCGACCGAAAATGATATCAGTCAGCGATTCTATCTCTGAGCTATGGGAGATCGGTAGAAGATAGCAGATTTTAGCGTGTATTATACCATGTAAACATACGACAGTAACTGAGAGAGTTCTAATTCATTACTAAATAAATGATGCGTAGATGCTAGGTTAGCTAGTGGTTTTTCAAAGTCTACCATTCTTCAAAAGCGCTCATTCAGTGTGTGAGAGCGTAGAATAGTCATCCGCAGACAGATTTGTTTCGCTGCATCACAGCTCATATATTTTACTCATATTACGATTGAGCTCTCTAGAGAAAAAATATTTTAAAACAGTTTCTTCTTCTGCGATATATGCGTGACTCTTCAGAAAAGAATTGAGTTCTTTCGGTGACTGGCGTGTGTATACACTGCTTATAGACAACACGTTAAAATTTCCCGTCTCTGATTCCATGCGCCTATGGCTTAGTGGGTATCAACTTCGACTGACACCAAACCGGTCGAGTTTCGATCCAGGCAAGCGGATGTGTCTAGCTACACTGATGAGCTGTGATACAGCGAAACAGGCTTGTATGTAGTTGACTAATATATATATATATATATATATATATATATATATATATATATATAAACTTATTTATAAATGGAACTTTGTGTGTGTGTGTGTGTGTATCCCTTACCTATAGACTCCGAAACGGCTGAACCGATTTTCTCGAAAGTTTACACAGTTGTACTACAAGCATCTGCAAGTGTTCTTAGCTAGGTTTTGTGTCGAGGTACCCCCGATAAATATCGAAAATCGATAATCGAAAAAATCGGGTTATAGAAGGAGTGGTCCGATTTTAATCAAATTTGATACACTCATAGACAAAGATATAAAAAACGATATTCAGAAATTTCAAGGTTGCAATTCTCACAATCGCGCAGAAAATTGGTAATATATATATATATATAAGGCAAGATGTTTATGTATGTGTCTGTTTATCTGTCTGTATGTCCTTTATACAAATCCACAATTTTTATCTGATTCTCACCAAACTTCACAAATATTCTTTAGGCTGAGTCTAAGCTCAGGATCATGGATTAGTTTTAAAGCTTTCATTACACCCGAGCAATGTCGGGCTATACTGCTAGTATATATATATATATATATATATATATATATATATATATATATCACAGCTGATCGGTATATATATATATATAGAGAGAGAGAGAGAATAGCAGGCCAGTAAAAACCGAGAGGATAATCCAAAAGATTTTATCCAATTAATATAAATTATAAATTTGATAAAAAGAGAGATCGATGGATATTATCCAAAGTATTATAAAACATTGCGAGGAAAATTCAAAACAAATTTAGACGATTATAAATTAAGATTTATTTTGACAGTGTAGATTTATTTACATTGTCTCATTCAGACCGTTGAAAAATAAAAATCAATAAAATGATTTTATTTTCAACTGTCTGAATGAGACAAGTATATTTACACTATCGAAATAAATCTTGATCTATGAACGTCTAAATATGTGTTGAGTTTTATAAATGTTCTAAACTATAGATTATATTATATTATATTATATTATATTATGCATTAGTGGTTCAAAGAAATAAATTCGACCACAATTTCGATTTAAAAAATGCCACATTAATGAAAAGTGAAAGCAATTTGTTCAGAAGGAAAGTTCTCGAGAGCGCCACCATCTAGTACTACCAAAATATCAATTTGCACCCAGTTTTTTCCCCAATCTCACCTTTCCTTATGGAAATGATACTGAAACAGACGAACATACATAATAAAAGTCCAAGGAAAACGGTTGATTTCCATTCATTTTAACATCTCGTGACATTGCACTATACATAAAAGAGTTCTAAAACTAAAATATTCTGTTAATCTTTTTGAATGATTTGTAGACATTTTTATAGTTGCCAACACTTTTTGTTTGTAGATACGTAATTTGGAATAAAGCTCATTTCGTCTTTTTGCTTTGATAAAGTCCATCACAAAATGAAACACATAGTCCAGAAAAATATAGTTTTCCTCTTGTCTTCTTTTTATGTAAACATATATATATATATATATATATATATATATATTATAAGTTATAGTTTAGAACATGTACAAATTATAATTTTGTACAAATGTGTACATTTTGTTTCGACGGCGAAAAATCAATGTCTCATCAGGTAGTTAATAATGAGAGATCTATTTCTCTCTGAACCGTTATCATCGGCTCTCTCCTCTTAGCTTCTTCTTTCTCTTCTGTCTTCCTCTTTGCTTTTTATTTACACTTTTTTATTTTTTATTTATTTTTATTTGTTGTTTTTTTATTTATTTTTTAAAAATTTTCTCTATATTTTCTCTGCGTTCTTTTTATTTTTTGTTCACGCTCTTTGTTATCTATATATCTCTCTTTCACTTTTGTTTTAACCACTTTTTTCGATTCCTTTTTTTGTTTTCACTTCTTTTCTATTCTCTTTACTTCGTAAGATTTTCAAAAAAATAATGGGTAAATGAGATTTTTTAATCTTCTTTTTCAAAAAAATAAATAAATAAATAAATAAATAGTACCATCATTATTACCTACCCGATGAGACATTGTTTTTTTCGATGTCGAAACAAAATGTACATTTTTGTAGTAAATTTTAATTTGTACATGTTCTAAATTATAACTGATAATAAGTATTCATTACTCTATTTCTACATTGGGCACTGTTTTAAATTAATGTTTTGAACGTTGTTAATACTTTCTTCATTCTTTATTCACTTGGATATATATATATATATATATATATATATATATATATATATGTATATATATTTGTGTGTGTGTGTGTGTGTGTTTGTGTGTGTGTGTGTGTGTGCGTATTCCCCTCAACAGAAACAGAAAATCTCGCCATCAGCTCAAGTTTCACGCTATGAAGCAATCCACGGATGATTCGCTTTTGAATTCCAGCTCCTTTCCTGTCTAATTTTCTAATTCTAAATTTCTTCATTATTTCTGAGTTTTTTCTCTGACTGTTAATGTCTGATGTTTTAGGATTTTTCCTTCTGTTGTTTTCAATTTTTGTTAATATTTGATATTAAAAAAAACTCTTTTTAATTTTAGAAAATTTTAAAAATAATGACACTTTGTTCCGACCTGTTTTTTATTTATTTTATTCACACACACACACACACACACACACACACATATATATATATATATATATATATATATATACTGTCTCTCATATTTAACAGTATATATATATATATATATATATATATATATATATATATACTGTTAAATATGAGAGACAGTATATATTGAAAATTGAATTATATTGAAAGACATTGATTATATATATATATATATATATATATATATATATATATATATATATATATAGGGATTTCCGGATATCACGATACCTAAGGATTAAAATAAATTTTTAAAATGAAAACTCTTTCTTGAAGCTTTTATTTTTGTCTTAATTTCAAGTTAATAGATTAAATTTAATATTTCAAATAAGCAAAATATTTGCTGTATTTAAAAAATAATTTAAATTGATTGAAAGTAAGTTTTATTTTGTTTTGAACTTACCAACCATTACTTACTTTAGTGCCATTTTTTAGACTTTTTTATTCTCTTTATTAAAAAAAAAATTCTAAATTAACATACTTTTCTGAAAGCTTATTTGAATAATATTAACTGAATTAATGTTTAATTAATCCGATTAGAAACAAATGTAACTTGTAAAATATCATCGAAATGCATTAACTGTTTAGGTGTTGGCAGTTTGGATGTCGGACGGAAGTTTATCTAATGTGTTTCTACGGTGAACATATCTGTAAAATGTCTTTGAAAAATATAACGAGAGGGCTTTTTTAAATAATTTTAATTACAAAGTAATCTTAAAAAAAATAGGAAAATATTCTCCTTGATCTGATATTTTATTGAATTTTTGGTACATTTGCATTAATGTTACTCTTGTTATCGCACTTGTTTTTTGATAATGTCATTTATAGACGCCCGTATTTACATAAATCGGCACGTTTATACGCAAAAAATTTCAGAATTCTTTTTAAAATATTGAGTGACGATAAATTGGGGTGTTTAAGCGATTTAAAATTATTTTACCAAGATTTTCTAGTAAAGACAGTACAGAAATAATTTAATTCATTTGTGAATAAGTACTGAAAGTTTCATCAAAATCTGAAAATTATTTGATTTTGGAAAAAATTTTCAAATCAGCGTGTTTTCCATTTATGATTAGCCAATGAGTTTTTACTTAATTTCTCAAATTAAGACAGAATTTTAAAGATTTAAAACTTC
>JBBBDQ010000194.1:262500-265000 GCA_037127315.1 Ascarosepion bandense | reverse complement strand
TTCGATAATAGTAATGAAAAAAATGACGGTTTGTGTGCTCTGTATTATTTAAAAGCTGATGACACTTCAGTCATGTATATATACACACACACGCACATACATACACACACATATATACATATATATTTGATTTTTCGGGTTTGAAGAAGTAGTTTGTAATTTTTACAACTGCTGAAATAAATTCTGGATTTATAACGGTTTAATTAGGCGTTGAGTTTTCTTTTCTGTATATCATGTTGCTCTGGATAATATCCGTTATTGAGCTTTCTGTTTTATATATTTGATAGTTTTATTATAAATTTTTCTCCATTTTCACGAGTTTGTCATTATATATATATATATATATATATATATATATATAATGTGTATTTGAACAGTAATAGCTCTTTTATACATGTTTTGTTGCGTTGTGGTGCAGTGGATGTCGACTCGGAACGGGAAATAGGGGAGCCGATGGTACTTAACTGTTATAGACGACTTACAAGTTACTATGACTGAGTTTTTTATTTAATTTTTTCTTTTCAAAGCGTGTGAAATTTGTCTAAAGGTTCTGCATAACAGAGCGCTTTCGGCTATTCTTTTAGCAATTATCAAGGGCATTTTTTTTTTTTTTAACTGAATGTGCGGATTTTTTAATGTATGTGTTGGAATTTATAGGATTGTTTTATTTCCCGATAAATGTGCGTTGTGGTGCAGTGGATATCGGAACAGACCACACACACACACACACACACACACACACACACACACATATATATATATATATATATATATATGTCTATAGCACGACTCGGAGTTTCATAGTTTCATGAATTATGCAGTCATCATCATGACATGCATTTAATAGATACATAGCGCCTGAAACTCCGAGTCGAGCCATAGACGTAGGATAATATACATATTTATCAATATATATATGTATATATATATATAAGAAAGAGAAAGAGAGAGAAAGGAACAGTATGTGCTGAAATATTTTCGGCCTGATCTTTTTAAATGACTAAATAGCAGAATACTTACTTGGATATGTGTATGTGGCAGAGAAATTTTCAGGACACTTTCGTATATGTACGTACGTAGGATTGTAGATAGACGTTTAGATGTGGCCCAAGGCCGAAATTAATGGGTACTCAGTGAGGATCGAACTCACTACTCAGTTGTAATAGCTTCTAGCGAGACATGCTTGCTAACTATTACGCCACATCGAGGTGCTCAAGAAATATATGTAGTTAGGTACAAGATACTACCCAAAGATGAATGAAATTAAAAACGTGAAGGAAGTTAAAAGTTTATTATTTATGCGTATATAGTGGTAAAATGGATATATGCATGTTAGTGTGTATGTGTGCGTGAGAGAGAGAGAGAGAGAGAGAGAGAGCATTTACGAAAACTGAATACCTTTTTAAAGAATTACATGTATATTTTTATTATCTACAAACACATCTATCTATCTATCTATCTATCTATCTATATATATATATATATATATATATATATATATATATATATATATATATATGTATATATAAATGAATAACAACGAAGAAAATAATTGCAATGTTCAAAACATTAATTTAAAACAGTGCTCAATATAAAAATACGATATTTAGGATAAATCTTTGTTACGAAAATGTGTGTCATTCAGCAGGATTAGAACCTGCGAACCCTAAATTCCGATAGAGACGAAGTATATATATATATATATATATATATATATATATATATATATGCGTATAGGGTTGGTATGGATAGAATAAAATTTCGATATCCAAAAAATCAATACCATCACTTGACATACGCAATTAATACCGTCACTTGACAAGACACAAGAAGTGTTGAAACAAAAATCAAGTCAGTTGACTAGAAGTCTTCTGCAGACTGGCAAATAGATAATAATAATAATAATAATAATAATAATAATAATAATAATAATAATAATAATAATGACATGGCTGTCCCTGTAGATAACGTATCTTTAAAGATCTACAAAAAAAAAAAGAAAAAGCTACGATAATGCAAGGACCATGAAATCTTAGAAATCTCATTATTGTGGTACATGAAGGCATAATCAACTCCGGTTGCAGCTGCTGCCCTCGGATTGATTGGAAAATGTTCTTTTAATATCATCGAAGAGACATTCCTGGTAAACCAAGAAAGACTAAAGATGTACTCACAAGTACAGCTCACTCCTTATGAAGGGCTTTATCTATGTAAAATATGTGTTCTTGGTTTTGTTTTGTTTTATTGTTTCATTTTTTAAGAAAATGCTCGGGGAAAAATGCTTTAGGTAACTGGTTGGAACTTGGAAAGGAATGATATACACCAGAAATAATAATAATAATAATAATAATAATAATAATATTTCACTAGGAACTTTCAGGCAAATATTATACATAATAATATGGATCCAAATTGCAGGTTCTGTGATAAATACCAAGAAACAATAGACCATCTTATCTCAGGCTGTTCTGTACTTGCCCCAAATGAATATAAAAATCGT